>CM048754.1:54780402-55192902 GCA_026315105.1 Locusta migratoria | reverse complement strand
GGTCTTAGCTGATAGCTGAAAGTGTTGCATGTGTGTGTCTTTTGTATGTGCCTGTTGCAACACCTTCCTTTGGTCATTTGCAGCACCAATTTTTTTCTTTTCCTATTCAGTACCTGGTTACTTGATTCATCCACCTAACTTTTGGTGATCTTTTGCAGCAATGTATTTCAAAAAATTATATTTTCTTTTTGTGTTGATTACTTTTCATCTGCTTCTATTTCCATGTGACATATTCTATGTCAGCAGATTTCCCTTCTTCAGAAACATTTTTATTGTCACTGTTAGTCCATATTTTAGATCTTTTCTTTGGGCATCAGTAAATCACGTAACAAACTCATCCAATAGTCTTAGTGTCAGATTTTCTTAGACTTAATTCCATTATCCATGTTTGGCTTTTATTGGTGCTCATTTTACACACAGCCTTCAAGGTACTATCCATTTCTTCCAAGTTCTTATTGAAGTATTTTTCTGTCTCTGACAGAATAACAATCTCATCAGCAGACATCAAAGTATTTGTTTCTTGTCCTTAAACTGAAATTCCTCAGGGATAGACTTAATACCTGCTTCTCTCTTCTCAATATTTGCTTCTCTTCCATGTCCCTTGATTCCTGTAACTATCTGATTTCTGTAAAAATTGTAAACAACCTTTCACTCCCTCTATAGCATTTTTAGACTTACAGATAGCTTTTGACAGTTTTGACAGGAATATCTTAAGAATTACAAATAGATAGGGTAGAATAAAGTAAAGTTGGTTTGCCTTTCCTTAACCTATTTTCTATGCAATGTCATAGGGTCAATATTGCCTATAGTGTTCCATCATTTTTCCAGAATCCAAACTACTGATATTCCCTGGTGTCAGATACTATCGATTTTACCATTCCTCTGAGAATAATTCATGGTTGCAAAATACTAACAGCATAACTAGGAGAGACACAGCTAACGAGGGCATCCTGCTGTGCTAAGTCACCACAGACACGGTACAGTAGGAGGTGTTCCAACAGCTGCCGCACTGATTGGATTGACTTTTATGATGAACATGGCCGCAACACGGTACTGAGAGATGCACGATACCCATGGCTAACATAGCCTACCCTTGCACGATCTATTGCAGGTAGCAAGAACAACATCACTGTCAATACTACCCATCCCTACTGCTGCGGAAGTTTTTCTCCTCGGTGCTCGACTTGTTTCAGCACTTCCCCCCCCCCCCCCCCCACAGTTTTGTCCTGCTTTTATCACCAGATGGAACTATATTAATGGGTATCCCTGACCAGATGTGCAGACAACACACTCCCCACATTCTGCCTCTCCCGGATTAGAAATTAAAAAGTTCAGAGGTGACAGAACTTTTTGAGTTGGTCACCATGCTAGTGTGGGCATGGAGGAGCTCCACTACATTTTTAAAAGTTTAGTAATATCCACACTTATCAGACCTACTTTCCTTAGAATTGGAAGTATTGATGTCTTCTTGAAGTTGATAGCATATTGCCTGTCTTGTATATATTACATCTTTTCCCAAGGATATCAGTTGTTCTGAAGGAATGTCTACTCTACGTACATTGTTTCGACTTAAGATATAAGATACTGTGAGAAGAATTTTATGGATTGTGAAATGACTTATAAAGAGGGAATAGGATGTAGATAAAGATAATATAGCCTTCTTTTATAAAAGGTATTTAGAGAAGTGTTCCAGTTTTGTATAGTAAAATAAGTGTATTAATCGTTCAAATAAATGTTGTTTTTCAGATTTAAATAAGGTTTTGGAGTAATTGTAATTCATTCAAATAAATGATATATTAAAAGTGAGTTAAGTGTTTTAGTGTTGTAAGTAATTTATTTGAATAAATATAGGTTACTCAAAGTGAAGTGTGGTGTGTTTTGGTGTTATTTGTTCCTGAGTCAAAAATATTAATGATTAATAGCAAGACAGAAATATGTGTTTAAAACTGTGCAATCTATTTTTTCACATGAACATACTATTCTGCAAAATCAAAAGATAAATAAAGAAAAGTTAATTGCATTTGTTTGTTTCATTTGTTGTGTGTTGCTGGTAAAAAATATGAATGTTCTTACATAACCTGTTAAGGAATACTAATTACATTTCTGATTTTCTGTGTACCTTGAATTGGGAAACACCTGTGATTGTCATATCAGTTACAGGAAAAGCTTTTGTTTACTTCGTAACTTCAAAATACATTCCATGTAACAAACAGTTAAAGGTTCTCTTGATTTTGGTTTGAATATGGCATGAGAAAATTGAACAAACTATTTGTAAATTTTCAGCATTAACTGGACACTAATATGCATTTTCATGGCAAAATACTAGCCCTTCAGTGACCTAAGTTCATAGCAGCTTGAATTTGATCACTCTTTGAAACACTGCCTTCGCCTAATTTTAATCAAGTTCTTTGCTCCTTCAATATGCAGTTAGCAACATCATGTATAATATAAAATGGATTCATAGGTACAGTACTCAGTTCAAAACTGGCCTTTATGAAGAAATTGGAGGATAGCCTTACATACACAATATTTACACATTTATTTCTAAAAGATTTAATTAATGCCATATGATCATTTCATTTCAAATACAACCTGTATCATGTCCATCCAGTGGTTCAAATTTTGCATAATTTTGATTTAATAAATGTTACCTACACTGGTATTAAAGAAATGGATGTATCCATGTCAAGAAAACGTATAAATGTGTACCACACTTCAAATTATATTCAGACCAAGTGCTATATATGTGCTCAAGTAAATTTCTGAGCGACGTGCTGTAGTTCAACGACTGGTGTACACCATATTTGTAAGGATCATACGTAAATTTTATGAGTATGGTATGCTCCTGTTGCACAGTTCTTGGTGTAGTATCAAACTATGTGTTCATATTCAGTTTAAAATGGTCACAAATACAGTTACTGAAAGTTCAAAATGCAACATTGTATCACTTAATAGCAAAAGAAATGTTAAATTTGTGCAACAAAACTCGCCTTAGATTGCTTAATCGTCATCTTGCTTCCATGGAACAGACAACTTTCATTTCAGTATTTTTTAATATTAAGTGTAGCACACCAGGAAATAAGTTTCCCTAACAATGACTCCTAATACAATACTCAGACAGCGGCATTGCTTTTTTGCCCGATGTCTTTGTATGAAGATAGTTGCCTGCACATACATTTACCAACAACTGTTCATGTATGCAGTTTCGATACATGTGTTTATAGATGTATACACAAAGGTTTTACATTAACATGTAAAATTCACACATAGCATTTAGATTTTACATTACAGTTACACATAAGAAATCACACAATTATATAATTCCTCTGCCTTGTAAAAATGGTTGTTAATAAATACTGCACATCCTTCTTAAAAGAATTGTGTAGAAGGTACCTGAGTCATGGTAGTTCATTTATACAATTATATTTAAAACTATTTTGGGACTTACCTACCATAATCTGAAACTATATTTCTCTTCCCAGATCCATAATTGTGGATACAACTTCTGGAAATAAGTGTTAGCTAGTGTTACACCGTGAAAAGACAAGCTTCATTACGGAGAGATGATCCAGAAACTATTTTCTTCTTTTACTTTATAGAATGTTTGTAGTTGTTGCAGTGTCACTGTGTCACTGTTTTTTGTTTATGCACCATACCTCTTTCACATCAAAAGAGTTGCCTCATAAGACATTCTCGTAAGTTCAGTGAGGGTGCCAATGGCCATGCCACAGTGAACACCAGTTCCTGCTAGATCAATGAAGTTGCGCACTGTCTAGGTCTGCTGAGTGCTAATGGCAAAAGGGATGCATTCAGGTGTTTTGAGGCTAATTGATTGGGAAGTAACAGCTCTAGTCTAGTCAAGAACACTGATAACCGGGAGGGCAGAGTGATGACCACACACCACTCCACACCACATCCTTTGATGCCTTCAGGTGGAGGATGATATAGCAGCCAGTTGGTACCTGATGGTCCTTCCAGGACTTGTAGGATGGGAGAAAGCTAAATGTGGAGAAAGAATTGTGTAATATGTACGTAATTTCCTATATAATAGATTTATCTCATTGTATAACACTGCATGTAAAAAGCAACTATGCAGCTACTGTGAGAACAGAGTGTTTCCTGAAAGTTTGGCTGTACCTTTTTGAAACATTCCTCACACACAAAGAAAGAAAATATTATGTGGACATGTGTCCAGAAACGCTTAATTTCCATGTTAGAGCTCATTTTATTACTCCTCTTCAAATCGCATTAATCGTGGAATGGAAACACACAGCATCAGAACGTGCCAGTGTGACTTCAAACACTTTGTTACAGGAAATGTTCCAAATGTCGTCCGTTAGCGAGGATACATGCATCCACCCTCCGTCGCACAGAATCCCTGATGCGCTAATGCAGCCCTGGAGAATGGCATAGTGTGTCACAGTCGTCCACAATACGAGCACGAAGAGTCTCTACATTTGGTACTGGGGTTGTTTTGACTTTCATTTATGGGGGCATTTGAAAGCTCTTGTGTAGAGGGTTGAAGTCAGGAGAGCATGGAGGCCATGGAATTGGTCGGCCTCTACTAATCCATTGGTCACTGAATCTGTTGTTGAGAAGGGTATGAACACATTGACTGAAATGTGCAGGAGATCCATCGTGCATGAACCACATGTTGTCATACTTGTAAAGGCACGTGTTCTAGCAGCAAAGGTAGAGTATCCCGTATGAAATCATGATAACGTTCTCCAGTGAGTGTAGGTGGATAAACATGAGGCCCAATCAAGACATCACCAACAATTCCTGCCCAAACATTCACAGAATTATTTCAATTTACATTTAAAGAGGAATACTAAAATGAGCTCTAACATGGAAATTAAGCGTTTCTGGACACATGTCCACATAACATATTTTATTTGTGTGTGAGGAATGTTCCTGAAAGTTTGGCCATACCGTTTTGTAACACCCTGTATATGGGTGGGGGGGGGGGGTGGCATTGACCTGTGACTGTCATGATATCCCTCATTAATGGGGACATTGGTTGTGGATTTCAATATACCGAGGGTTTTTTCCAGCTCAAATCGAGCAGTGGAAGGTAATGCAGGAAAGCTTGTACCTTTCGGTAAGTGGTCTGTTTCAGCTTCCATTTTCAAACTTACTAACTGTTGATACAGCCATGCATACCAACTAACACAAAAACAACCAAACACACAAATTGTAAAGTTTGGCTCCATAATGAATATAAATTTCAACTACATCACCACAGCTTCAGATAGAGTTTATTTCAGCACGACACATGCAACACTAAGTGAAATATTCTCTGATTGTATTTTCTAGTGATTCTGTATCCTTCAACAAGATTTCAAAATATTAAACCAAATGTTGCAGCGGAACACTGTTGCACTAATTTGAGTACAAGCCATCATTTATCATAATGCTGTGATCTCTTCAACAATAAAAACTTAGTGTTATAATTCAGAATGTGATAACCTTGTATATACATCAGCACACTGTAATTCTGTGAAATTTCTTTTATTTTAAATTATGCTAAGTATATTTTGTATGCTTGTGACTGTCCTCCAAATGTATAAAATTCTTGTTCATGTAAAAATGGCACTCTCTAGGAGGCCTTCAGGTCTTTGAAAGCCAATTCAGGATGAGACTTCTTAGGTTAGCAGTATGCCTGCAGATTGTCTTCTCACAGATATCTCAAAGATATAGTAATAAGGACAGTTTACAACTCGTCGCCAAGACGTAGCAACGAGCTGGGACAGGCACATAAAAGAGAGACACACGTACAACACTTTCAGCTATCGGCCATGTCCTCCTTCAGAAAATAGAACATTCATACAATCACACAACACAGTCATACAACCATCACCTCCATTTTCTGAAGGAGGACATGGCCGATAGCTGAAAGTGTTGTATGGGTGTCTCTTTTGTATGTGCCTGTCCGAGCTCATTGCCACGACTTGGCGACGAGTTGTAAACTGTCCTTCTTACTATAATAATGGAAAGTCCAGGTTGGATTAATAATATATATCTTAAAGAGCACTATCCAGAAAATTCAGAGAAAAAGGGACTCTAAAATTGTAAGAACAGCTCATACAGTGGTGAAATGTAGCAACCAGGCAAGGCAGTAGTGTACAAGAATATCATGCAACGGGTTCCTGTTTGTTGCAACCAACAAGTAAGAGTTTAAAAAATTCCAGTATTTCACATTACAAAAAGCTCCAACCTCTGCAAAACTCGGGAATAGATTAGCCCTGGCAAGTAAGGCGCATTGTGCCTGTGGCCGGTGGCGGCCACAGCAGGCGGCTGTTTGAATACAGAATAGGGTAAACAGCCACAATTCGCTACTGCACATAAGTGATTCCTAGAATTTGCAACCCTTCTACAGCTTATAATTTCCACAAATTCTGTAATAACATTGAAATGAGAATTCCAAATTCACTTTAATGGTGGTAAATTATATGAATATTATTTTTTTTATTAAAAAGTCAGTTTTATGAATGAAACCACTGTTGCAGTTAATTAAAATTAAAGTATAAAATAATACGCCTCCTTAGGTAGGATCGAACCCAGGTTAGCCACCTAAGTGCCAAGCACGCTACTGCACGAGCTATTTCGCCTTGCCACTATGCGTGGTTCAGTGAGCATTATGTATGAGCTGTACATAAAACTTAAGAGCACTTTTTCTTGGAATTTTCTCATTAGTGTGCTATAAGATTTGGAATTTAGGTCTGCTAACCTGCAGTCTCATCCTGAACCAGACAGTGTTCTCTGAGACCTGAAGATCCCCCGTCAGCCACAGGTCACATGTATACAGTTAAAAACTACTGTACCTCAATTTTTACATTTGATCATCACTACTACACCAATAGAACAATAAGTATGCAGTTGAAAAAGGCAGTCTTAAAGTGTGCTTAGTTAACTGATTACAAGTGGACATGTTAGTGAAAGGGGTAAGATGTGTGTACGCTTGTTTGTGGGCCTGTACAGGCTTGCAGATGCTGTCTGATGATACTTTCAAGCAGAGGACTGGCTCAACAAATAACATGTGATATTGAAGCTAATGGAATACAGTATATCAATGTTAAAAAAATTTGTATCACTCATTTGTAATTCCCTCCCCCCCCCCCCCCCCACACACACACACACACACAAATTCCAATAGAAACTCAACGATGATATTTATACTGAAGTTTGATATATGTCT
Organism: Locusta migratoria; assembly: GCA_026315105.1. Taxonomy (NCBI): domain Eukaryota; kingdom Metazoa; phylum Arthropoda; class Insecta; order Orthoptera; family Acrididae; genus Locusta; species Locusta migratoria. The sequence continues at coordinate 55,185,704 of CM048754.1, read as the reverse complement.
CTAATTTTCAAATTTGTACCTGGCCCCTCGTCAATGATACTGTACACCAAGAAATTAAAAAATCAAAGTGCCTTCTCTTCACCATGGATACTCAAACCTAATATTCTATGTGCTATTACACTATTACTATTTGTTAATTTTTTGCGACCAATAACTGTCAGTATGAATTAAAACCAACTATATTGCTAAAATTTATTTATTGATTATTCAATTTCGGAATCTGCCATCAGATCTAAAACATCTATGAACTTGCGAAGCAAATTTCAGGGTCAGTAATAAAATCTATACCTAGTGATACCCCCATTAGGTATAGGTTTTATCACTAACCCCGAACTTAGATCTAAAACATATTTGAAATTACGAATCAGTGGGGGCAGAAGCCGAAATTTTAGCATTCTAGGCAGTTTCAATTCGTATTGAATATATCTTCGTGGCAAACGGGTCTGCTCCAGTCTGAAGCTTTGAACCAGTACACCAATAACCTAATAACAGCTTCACATCCCGCAGCTATCCTCCTAATCTGGTAGAGAAACAAATTGCCAGAGCTACTTCCTCATCCTCCCAAATTCAGAACCTTCAACAGAAGAATCCCAGAAGTGCCCCTCGTCACCAGATACTTTCCGGGACTGGAGCGGACTCTGAATGTGGCTCTCCAGCAAGGATACGACTTCCTTAAATCCTGCCCCAAAATGAGATCCGTCCTTCATGACATCCTTCCTACTCCACCGAGAGTGTCTTTCCGCCACCCACCTAACCTCCGTAACCTCCTAGTCCATCCCTATGAAATCCTCAAACCACCTTCCCTACCTTCTGGCTCCTACCCTCGTAACCGCCCCCGTTGTAAAACCTGCCCTATGCACCCTTCCACCACCACTTACTCCAGTCCCATAACCCGGAAGGTGTACACGATCAAGGGCAGAGCCACTTGCGATAGTACCCATGTGATCTACCAACTGACATGCCTGCACTGTGAAGCGTTCTATGTGGGAATGACCAGCAACAAACTGTCCATTCGCATGAATGGACACAGGCAGACAGTGTTTGTTGGTAACGAGGCTCACCCTGTGGCTAAACACGCCTTGGTGCATGGCCAGCACATCTTGGCACAGTGCTACACCGTCCGGGTTATCTGGATACTTCCCACTGACACCAATCCTTCAGAACTCCGGAGATGGGAACTAGCCCTTCAGCATATTCTCTCTTTCCGTTGCCCACCTGGTCTCAACCTCCGCTAAATTCGAATTCCCACCCACCATCTTTAGCATCTTTGCCTCTGTTCTGTGGACAGAGCCTCTGCCTCAAGTGGTATCTCTGTCTAACTTCTTTGCTTTCTACAGTATGTCTGCCTAGGTGCACTTGTGTCTGTGTGAATGTGTGTGCATTTGTTTACCCTCCATTTTCCCCCCAAGGTAAGTCTTTCCTGTCCCGGGATTGGAATGACTCCTTACCCACTCCCCCCCCCCCTCCTCCTCCTCATTAGTCTCCACCTCGGCGTTTGAGACACTTCTTTCCTTCTTTCTCTTCACTTCCTCTATTCTTCTTCTTTCCTCCCTGTGTTTGTCTGAAGGCTGACCCACGCATTATCATGCGGAGCAGGTGACGGGGTAACGCGTAATTCCCCGCCCCGGGTAGACAAGTAGGGCACGTACGTGCCCCCTGGTAAAGGCCAGGCCCAGGAAGGGGTGATTACCCGAGCTGGTACCTTCCGAACATGCAGATTGGTCCCTCCGTCAGTTCTCGGGAGGTGTGACCTGAGGTGTGAACAATCACCTAAGGCGGGTAAGCCCTCGGAGAGGGCCCCCACTAGGAAGGAGCGCGCAATCGGAGACGCCGGTAATCACGGGGGACACTTCCGCGATGACTTCCTTCTCTTCTTCAGTGACGTTGACCCAGAAACGGAAGATAGATTCGCCTCAGCTAAAGAAGACTCTGGCTAATCTACCGAGATTTCTTGTTGTCTCTCGCACCGATGGAAAAGATTTCATGTCTGTAAATCCTTTCGTCATCCAGAAAGGTGTAGATGCAATTGCTGGCCCTGTTAAAACCTGTTCGCGTCAGCGCAATGGCACATTGTTGCTGGAAGTGGACAGTGCCTTCCAAGCTCAGAAACTAATCCGGACTACATTGTTACACACGTTTCCTGTCAAGGTAGAAGCGCATCGCACACTCAACTCGTCACGGGGGGGTAGTCTTCACGAGATCCCTTGACGGGTTGTCTGATGAAGACATCCAATCCTATATGTCCGACCAGGGTGTGAGAGCCGTCCATAGGGTGATGAAAAAGGTCGATAACCAGCTGACACCGACTCGTACTGTGTCTTTGACGTTCGACAGAGTTGACCTCCCGTCGAAGGTCAAAGCAGGGTATGAAGTCACCTCCGTCCGCCCTTATGTACCTAACCCAACGCGCTGTTTTCAGTGCCACAGGTACAACCATACCCGTGAATCTTGCCCAAATGCAGCAAAATGTGTCACTTGTGGTAGGGACGCCCATGAGGGGGATTACCCACCTCCGTCCCCTCACTGCCTTAACTGCAACGTTGACCATGCGGCTTCCTCTCGCGACTGCCCTGTATCCAAGGATGAGAAGGTCAACCAGCAAATTCGGGTTACGGAAAAGGTATTGACATCTGCCGCTCGAAAGTTGTTGGCGAGTCGAAAGCCCGCTGTCCTCCCAGCGGGCACATACAGTAAGGTCCTCACCTCCACTCGACCTACTAAGGATTAAAGTACCCAGACCTGTGATTTTACTTTCGCTGACACAGTTGTGCGATCCGCCAGCCCAAAGATTGTCCGTTCCACATCCTCGCTTCCTCCTGCTGCTTCTAAGGTACAGTCTTCGTCAACCTCTAGTAAACCGTGGGCACCTAAACAAGATGCCCGGCCTTTGAAAAAGGAACCCGTCCGTGAGGATTTTCTGCGTTCTCAGGCTTCCTAACCGTCGACTGCCTCTTCTCACCATCAGTTTTTCTTGTTGGCTCTTCTCGAAGAGAGTTCCTCTCCTTCCTCGCCGAGGCATGACCCATCTGTCACGCCGTCCAACAGTTGCCGGCCTCGGCCGTCTTTGTTTCACCGGGACGCTCCGTTTGCCGGGCGCCCGGCCCTTTACCGGCGGTGGAAACTGCCCCTCCTGATCAACTCAGGAAAGGTGGCAGGTGCGTCGGTCGAACCAATGGAACATGACCCTTTGCCCCCAGAAAGCAATAGCAGTGCTCCCTCGAAATCTGGTCCTCAGCGGCCGTCGAGGTGACCTCGCTTGCTAGTTGGTTTTTATCCTTATTTCTTATCTCATTTTTTATCATGGCGCTCCTTCAATGGAATATTCGCGGCATTCGTTCCAATCAGGAGGAGTTAAAACTACTCCTTCGATTGCAGTGCCCGCTTCTGGTCTGTCTCCAAGAAACTAAGTTGCGTCCCAGTGATCGTGCAGACTTTCCACACTACACCTCTGTGCGGTTCGACCTGCCACCCGTAGAAGGTATCCCAGCCCATGGAGGGGTTCTGATGCTCCTTCGAGACGATGTCTATTTCCATCCCCTTTCATTGCATACTCACCTACAGGCAGTTGCCGTCCGCATCACTCTATCCAAATTTACCTTTTCCCTCTGTAATATCTATTCGCCATCGTCATCTGCCCTTACTAGGGCAGATGTGCTACACCTTGTTGACCAGCTCCCTTCACCTTTCGTGTTGGTAGGCGACTTTAATGCCCACCACCCCCTATGGGGCTCTCCGGCACCTTGTCCGAGAGGCTCCCTTTTGGTGGACCTTCTCCAACACCTCGATCTTGTCTGCCTCAACACTGGTGCACCGACCTTCCTTTCAGACACAACACACCCTTATTCCCATATAGACCTCGCAATATGCACACCTCAGCTTGCCGGTCGGTTTGAGTGGTATGCACTTTCTGACACGTACTCAAGTGACCATTGCCCTTGTATCATCCACTTCCTGCATCATTCCCCATCTCGTCCCACCAGTTGGAACATTTCCAAAGCCAACTGGGGGCTTTATTCTTCCGTGGCTGTTTTTCACGATCAGAATTTTCCCAACTGTGACAGTCAGGTTGACTACCTCACAGAGGTTATTCTCACCGCTGCTGAACGTTCCATACCTCGTACATCCTCTTCTCCACGTCGCGTCCAGGTCCCTTGGTGGACTGCAGCCTGCCGCGACGCGCTTAGAGCTCGGCGCCGTGCTTTACGCACCTTCCGCCGCCACCCAACTTTGGAGAATTGCATAAATTATAAACGTATGAGAGCGCAATGTCGTCGTATCATAAACGACAGCAAGAAAGCTTGCTGGACTGCTTTTACTAGTTCTTTTAACCGTTTTACTCCCTCCACGGTTGTTTGGGGTGGCCTACGCAGTTTATCCGGCATCAAGGTCCACTCCCCGATTCCTGGCCTGACCGTGGAGAACGCAGTCCTCGTGGCCCCCGCTGCTGTTTCCAACGCATTGGGCCGTTTCTTTGCGTAGGTTTCGAGCTCTGCACATTGCCACCCTGCCTTTCTCCCTCGCAAACAGGTAGAGGAGGCACGGCCGCCTTCTTTCCACTCTTTTAATCGTGAAAATTACAACGTCGCGTTCCCCATGCAGGAGCTAGACCGTGCTCTCGCCCTGACCCGATCTTCTGCTCCCGGGCCCGATTCCATTCATATTGAGATGCTGAAGAACCTCTCTCCTGCAGGCAAGTGTTTTCTTCTTAGTACCTACAATCGCATATGGACTGAAGGTCATGTTCCCACAAGTTGGCGTGAAGCCATTGTTGTCCCCATCCCCAAACCAGGGAAGGACAAACACCTTCCTCCCAGTTATCGCCCCATTTCTCTGACGAGCTGCGTCTGTAAGGTGATGGAACGCATGGTTAACGCTCGGTTGGTCTGGCTCCTCGAATCTCGCCGCCTCCTGACTAATATCCAACGCGGTTTTTGTCGACACCGCTCTGCTGCTGATCACCTCGTTACATTGTCGACCTTCATTATGAACAACTTTCTAAAGAAGCGTCAAACAGTAGCAGTGTTCTTCGACTTGGAGAAGGCATACGATACCTGTTGGAGAGCGGGCATTCTCCGCACATTGCACACATGGGGCCTTCGGGGTCGCCTTCCTCTTTTCATTCAAGCGTTTTTGGCGGATCGCAAGTTCCGGGTACGGGTGGGCTCTGTTTTGTCAGATACCTTTTGCCAGGAGAATGGGGTACCACACGGCTCCGTCTTGAGTGTGGCGCTCTTTGCCATTGCAATCAATCCGATCGTAGATTGCCTTTCAGCCGACGTTCTCCGGATCTCTTTTTGTTGACGATTTCGCAATTTATTGCAGCGCCCAGCGGACGTGTCTCTTGGAGCATTCTCTTCAACACTGTCTTGACCGTCTATATTCCTGTAGCATCGCAAATGGCTTCCGCTTCTCCACTGAGAAAACTGTGTGTTTAAACTTCTGGAGATACAAGGAATTTCTTCCACTTTCTCTACGTCTCGGCCATGTTGCTCTCCCTTTCGTGGAGACTACGAAATTCTTGGGACTCATGTTGGATCGTAAACTTTGCTGGTCCACACACGTGTCCTACCTGGCTGCGCGTTGTGCCCGATCCCTTAACGTTCTTCGTGTCCTCAGTGGCACGTCATGGGGAGCAGATCGTACTGTCCTGCTTCACATTTACCAGGCCATTGTTCAGTCGAAGCTCGACTATGGAAGCCTTGTATACACTTCTGCACGGCCGTCGATTCTCCGACGTCTCAACTCTATCCACCATCGGGGATTACGTCTAGCGACCGGTGCATTTTATACCAGCCCTGTTGAAAGTCTGTATGCCGAGGCTGCTGTATTACCCTTGACCACTCGACGTGACATACTTTTGTCTCAGTACGCATGCCGCCTGCGGTCGATGCCCAACCATCCATCTTACCGATTATTTTTTTGACGACTTACTTGATCGCCAATATCAGCTGTCTGTGATTGCCTTGCTTCCACCTGGAGTTCGATTTCGCCGCCTACTACAGCGGCTCGATTTTAACCTTCCTTCCACCCTTCGGTTGAGCGAAAGCCCATTGCCGCCATGGCATCAGGCCCAGGTTCACACTCACCTTGAACTTAGTTCGCTCCCCAAGGAGAGCACTCCGGATTTGGTATACCGCTCGAGGCTTGTCGAACTCCGTTCGCGGTTCGATAATGCCATATTTATTTACACTGATGGTTCCAAGAGCACTGCCGGTGTCGGATCTGCCTTCGTCGTCGGGGACAACCGTTTCCAATACAAGCTCCCTGACCGGTGCTTGAACTTCACGGCTGAGCTTTTTGCCCTCCACCAGGCCGTTTTGTATACCTGCCGCCACTGCGAACCTTTCTATGCCATATATTCGGACACCCTTAGTGCCCTGCAGAGTCTTAAGGACCCTTTCTCGAACCATCCTCTCGTGTATCGGATTCCAACGTTCCCTCCAGTTGCTAGCAGATGACAGCTGTCACGTTTCTTTCCTGTGGGTCCCTGGCCACATGGGTGTGCCCGGGAATGAGACCGCCGACATAGCAGCTAAGGCCGCAGCTTTTTTGCCTCGCATGGCTACCTTTTGCGTCCCATCTGACGATGTTCAACGGGCTCTTCGCCGGAGTATTGTGTCGCAGTGGCACAGTGCGTGGTTTTCAATGTACAACAATAAATTGAGAACTGTAAAACCGATCCCGACCGCTTGGGGGACCTCCTCACGCCCCTCTCGGCGAGAGGAGGTCATCCTGGCCAGGTTGTGGATCGGTCACTGCTGTTTCAGCCACCGTCATTTGCTAACCGCCGATCCTGCACCGCTGTGCTCCTGCGGTGAATTGCTGATGGTGCTACACGTTTTATTGTCTTGCATAATTTTTAATCATCTCCGTGTAGCCCTTCACTTTCCGCCTACACTGGAGGAAATTTTAGCTGATGACACACGGGCAGCTGCTCGAGTTTTGCGCTTTATCAACTTGGCCAACTTATCGAAGGATATTTAACCATTTTCATTGTTTTTTATCTTTTGTTTTTAGCCTTCTCTTGATATTCTAACTGGCAGTTACCGAATTTTTTAGATCTAGCGAATCTCTGTTCTTGTCTGGGCGCTAATGACCTTAGCAGTTGTGCGCCCTAAAACCACAAAATAAATAAATAAAAAACTTACCCACTCCCTTAAAACCCTCATTATTTCCTTTTCCCTCTCCTTCCCTTCTGCCTGACGAAGCAGCTAGGCTGCGAAAGCTAGCGTTTGTTTGTATGTATGTATTTGTGTGTGTGTGTGTGTGTGTGTGTGTGTGTGTGTGTGTGTGTGTGTGTGTGTATTTATTTGTTACTGTCACTGCCTGTGCTCCTTCGCCTGGTGAGTAGACTTCATCTATTTTTTACATATATATGAATATTACTCACCAGGTGAAGGAGCACAGGTGTGATAGTAGAACAAATAAATAGAACACACACACACACACACACACACACACACACACACACACACATTATATATATGAAACAAAAAGTATAGAAGGAAACTATCCTGGTGGGATAAACAAATATTGAAAATATAAAACGGATGACTTACCCAAAAGGACCGGCTCGTCGATAGACACAAATAAACATAACAATCACACTCAAACACACATACAAGCTTTCGCCACCACAGGCAGCTTCTTCAGGAAAAAAAGGAAAAAAGGGGGGGAGAAAGGGAAGGATATTGGTTTTAAGGAAGTGGAAAAGGAGTCATTCCAATCCCAGGAGTGGAAGGACTTACCTTAGTGGAAAAAAAGGAAGGTAAACAAATACACACACACACACACACACTCACACATATCGAAACGCAAACACACCTAGACGGACATTTGTAAAAAGCAAAGAAGTTGGACAGAGATACCACTTGAGGCAGATGCTATGTGCACAGAGCCGAGGCAAAGATGCTAAAGATAGTGGGAGGGAATTTGAATTAGCGGAGATTGAGACCAGGTGGGCAACGGGAGGAGAGAATAAGCTGAAGGGCAAGTTCCCATCTCCGGACTTCTGAAAGGTTGGTGTCGGTGGGAAGTATCCAGATAACCCGGACGGTGTAGCACTGTGCCAAGATGTGCTGGCCGTGCACCAAGGCGTGTTTAGCCACAGGGTGATCATCATTACCAACAAACACTGTCTGCCTGTGACCGTTCATGCGAATGGACAGTTTGTTGCTGGTCATTCCCACATAGAACGCTTCACAGTGCAAGCATGTCAGTTGGTAAATCACGCGGATGCTATGGCAAGTGGCTCTGCCCTTGATCGTGTACACCTTCCGGGTTACTGGACTGGAGTAAGTGGTGGTGGAAGGGTGCATAGGGCACATTTTACAACGGGGACGGTTGCATGGGTAGGAGCCAGAGGGTAGGGAAAGTGGTTAGGGGGTTTCATAGGGATGGACTAGGAGGTTACGAAGGTTAGGTGGGCGGCGGAAAGACACTCTTGGTGGAGTGGGAAGGATGTCATTAAGGATGAATCTCATTTCGGGGCAGGATTTAAGGAAGTCGTATCCTTGCTGGAGAGCCACATTCAGAGTCCGCTCCAGTCCCGGAAAGTATCTGGTGACAAAAGGGGCACTTCTGGGGTTCTTCGGTGGAAGGTTCTGGATTTGGGGGGATGAGGAGGTGGCTCTGGTAATTTGCTTCTGAACCAGATCAGGAGGATAGCTGCGGGATGTAAAAGCTGTTATTAGGTTATTGGTGTACTGGTTCAGGGATTCGGGACTGGAGCAGACTCTTCTGCCACGAAGACCTAGGCTGTAGGGAAGGGAATGTTTGATGTGGAATGGATGGCAGCTGTCTTCAAACCCCTCCAGGTCTCTACGAACGACGCGATACTAATTACTACTAAACGAGATTGGGAGAGTTGTTACCTAGTCATCTGAGGTCAACGCTGACGATAGGCACGGGGTTGGAGTCCCAGGCAGGACAACGTCGTTTATTGCGCTACTTCAAAATGTTTGTAAATCTATCGGACTCAACTGCTTAGTTAATGTAGTTTGTAAGCTACGGACTAATAACCAAGGTAAACTAACCTAAGGACAACACAAACACCCATGCTCGTAGGGGGGACTCGAACCCCTGACGGCGAATAGCCCCGCGCACCGCAGCATGGCCCTCCAGTGCGCACAGCTAATCCGCCGCGGCTTGCGCTACTTCTAGCCGAACATATGCACGTCCTGCTAATGGTGAGAACAGTAACTATTTCGTCTCTTTGTATATTTATAATAAATAGCAAATAGAGCCGGGGTTGAGTCCCTGCCGGGAAAGAAGTCAATTGTATCATCGTTTCAAGTTCAAATATAGCACTGTGATTCATCATCTGACGTGTGATCGTCCTTCGTTAACAATTCATATAGGTACTGTGTTCTATTCCACAATTTTATGACGTTTGACACCTGTGAGTTGCACTGTATTATATACCTTTAGTGGTTACCTCTCAGAAACAATTTGAACTTCATGCCATTCCTGGTGCAATGCTAAAGTTAACCGGGTTCGGACATTGGCCTTGTAAACCGATACCAATGAAAACGTCAATGTCTTACGTCTCTTCATGCCTAATCTAGTCTCAATCAGATACGCAAGCTTTTTTTTGGTCAACAGTGCGTTCAAATTCAGAGCACGAACAAAAACTCATTGTGTCATTGAATGAGTTTGATGAGGTACCCAATTTGTCACTTATTGTAATTAAATTGAATTTACATTGCTCTCTCGACTCTAATAACTTGTAATTCAATACCGTCATACAAAAAACATTAGCCTCTTATGGCATTCGGTTCACACGTATTCTATGTTCTCTACTGCTTCTTTGGTACCCATAGTGAATAGTCGAACGACTGTACTCTACAGGGGTTTTGAATGTGGAGTACCCACAACACAGCTACGTTAGTTGGGTTGTATTCAGCAGTGATCCACTTTTTTTGCTGTCAACTGTATGTATTGTTGATGGCTGAACTGTTTTTCATGCGGGCCCGGCTAGCGCCAATGAGGAGTCGCGGTAACAATTATGAGGATAATTAATTTACTTAGCGGACAAGGGTACATCAAGAACCTGTCAACCATAGAGCAGGAACAGCATTAATTATTTATTTTATGGTCAACACAAAAGATTATTTCCCTCGTTATTTGTTAATGGGTTTTCAAAAAGCATACGTACACGCAACGCCACCTAGTGAGCGCTAGCCGGGCCCGTATGAAATACAGTTGTAACATTGTTCACTGCGACTTTTTGACATGCTAATTGTCCTCCAAAAAGACGTAAGTATAACTCTGCATTTCCGCAAAAATCGCCTACCGTATTACAATTTCTTTCACTTGTAATTTATTGCCTTAACAGCTGTCTTATAACAATACATTCAAAATATCGTTAAATATATTTTGCAACTAACGCCATCTACATCTTTCTGAGATGGAGCAGAGTGAAACAATCATTACAGAGAACAATAGCGTGAATCAAAGTGTGAATAGAAGTTACTCGTGCCCGCACAGATGAAATAATTCAAATGTTTTTTTGTATATTACACGGAACGTATTGGGTCGCTAGGTGCTGGCAAATTTGGAAGCAGCTGCTAAATTTGCTCCGAGTGAACAGGGCCATCAAACAGAGTCGCTGCTCCGAAAGGCGAGCATCTAAATTTGAAGGGTGGCTGGGCTACTTTAGACGCTGGTCGCTGGCGTTTTTGGTCGCTCGCAAGTGTTGGTCGCCCCGTGTCATATACAGGAGCGTAAAAAGCAGCCACCACTCGAGTCAAAATGTCGAAGGAAATAATAAATGCTGGCATTCTGTTTCTTGCAAGAGTCTTAAAAGAACAATCTACCAAATTCAAAATGGAAAAGTAGGAAAAAATAAAAGAAAATGGATAAGAAGGTGAATTGGGAGGAGGAATAAATATAGAGCTTCTGCAAATCTTTTGAGAGAATTATTGTGTGGAGATCCTTCTGCCAGCAGAAATATTATGAAGATATTTTATTGTTTTGATTTTTGTTTTCAGGTGTTTGATATCCATATTCCCCAAGAGATCTGCAGTCGGTGGGGAGGGAGTGTCAAGTGTAAAATTTTAAATGGGAACCCCGATTTTTTTTATTGCAGATTTGGATTCTAAGGCCCACATCATGTATGGTCTGATTTTTTTTTACGACAGATGGCGCTGTAATAGTAAGAAATACTTGCCATACTGGTGAAAAAATGCACTAAAAACGAAATAAAATAAATGAAAACCATATTCATGATGCTTCAGAACGCCACCAAATGATCATCGAAGTGATCCCTCCCTCTCCCCGCAGTGGACAGAGCAGTCTTCCAAAGTGATACCTTAGTCCAGATTGCCCTTGTCTGAATACCAGTTATTAATTGCCAAAAAAAAAACCACTTAATTGAACTAGCCGAGAAGAAATGTACATCTGGTATCATTTGGTTGGGTTCTGAAGCATCATCAATATGATTAACCTTTATTTTCTTTCCTGGATGGTACATTTCTTCAGCAGTATGGCAAACAATTCTTACCATTAAAGTGCAATATGTTGCCAATAGAAAGAAAAAAAATCAACCAAACTGTACATGAATTGATCTGTAGAATCTGAATCTGCAATAAAAATGGGAGTTTCCATTTAAAATTTTACACTAGCCACCCACATTGCTCCCAAATGGTGGAGACAGTTCAAGTTTAGTATCATTTCCTAAGCCTCTGTCGTCCGTTCATAATGGTGAAAACCGTTGTTGTATATATATATATATATATAAGACGAAAAATTCCTAGCAGGAAAAATAAAATATAAAAAATAGACGAAGATTACTCACCAGGCGAAGGAGCACATTGCTTTCTACAGTATGTCTGCCTAGGTGTACTTGTGTCTGTGTGGGCATGTGTGCATTTGTTTACCCTCCATTTTTTCCCCCAAGGTAAGTCTTTCCTCTCCCGGGATTGGAATGGCTCCTTACCCCCTTCCTTAAAACCCTCATCATTTCCTTTTCCCTCTCCTTCCCTACTGCCTGAAGACGCAACTGGGTTGCGAAAGCTTGCGATTGTGTGTGTGTGTGTGTATTCATTTATTTATTTGTGATGCTGTCACACCTGTGCTCCTTCGCCTGGTGAGTAATCTTCGTCTATTTTTTATATTTTATATATATATATATATATAGTGTCAGTGTCGAATCTGGGGTGGGGGGAGGGGGGTCTATGGGGCTGCAGATCCCCCAAAACCACGAATAAAACCTCATATTATGAGTTGGTTCTTTTTAGATCAGTTTGAGGTACAATGCCACAATTTTTATGAGCTCCCCCCCCCCCCCCCCTCCCCAACACAAATCCTGGATTCGCCACTGCTTGGTTCAACTTGGATGACGTGTTTTAAAAATATGTAACTAGTTTCTTGACAGTATAGTTGTTTGCTAACCCTTTTGAGCAAAATTAAGTTTCCTGAAAACCTGGAAAATAATTACTTTTAACCTGGAAAAACCTTGAATTTGAAAATGAAGATTAGGTGGCCACCCTGAGAGTGCGCCACTTGTTAAAAAATCTCTATGAAATATAATCAGTTGGTACCACCACTGTGTTGTTCTCTTGTATATTCCTTCATTTTTGTCTTAACTTCTGCTGTGAACAGTCCTTTCTGTCTGCAATTGTTATATGAAATAACTTCACTTGTATCTTTCGCCTTTGTGTAGCTGGCACACACAGTGCGACCCGTGCCTGCTTATGCCCTGATACCAGTAACAATTTTTTTCTCATTTTATGTGTTATTCAAAACATTAATGTTATAGTACTTAAGATGCACTTTCTGAACCATGGTTACTCTGTGAAGATGAAGAAGAGGAAGAAGTGATCACACAATCATGAAAACTCGAAATTTGGTACCAGAAAATCTGGATCCTCATTGGCGTTATTTGGATTGATCTACATCGTAGGAACGAAGAAGGCTAACCATACTAGTGTGAATGAACTTTGGACGATTGATGGATCAGGCATGCAATTGCTTAGAGCTATGACAAGCTCCAAGCGTTTTTGTTCCTATTATGGTGCCTCAGATTTGATGATAAAAAAACACAACAAATGGACAAGTTAGCCGAGAAGGTGTTGACACTGTTGATCAAATGTGCGCATATTCTGTAGCAAGAATTACGAGAAGATGGCCTTTGGCAATGTTTCTTCGCTGATGGACATTATTCGGGAATTGAGACCTACAAACTACCATGTAAACTCTAAGCATCCTAAAATACCAAGAAGAATGTTCCTGAAAGGCATGTCATATACCCCAATGAAACCACATCTGTACCATCTGCTTTTTTGTAATTTCGAAGGAAAGGTGAAATGGCAGAAGTCTACAAATGGCATGTGAAAACTGTAGCCAGCCGCGGTGGCAGAGGGGATTGAGATGCTCCAGTCACGGTCTGCATGGCCACTATGGTCGGGGGTTCGAATCCCCCCTCGGGCATGGATATTTGTGCCGTCCTTAGTCTTAGCTAGTTCATAAGTCCCATAAGTAGTTTGTAAGCTTAGAGACTGATGACCCCGTAGTTAAGTTCTACAAACATTTGAAAACTGTGAATTGTTCACTAAGTCGACTTGTTTACACACATTTCTTAGTAATGTCTTTCATAATAGTGTCTAGTTTTATAGTTGATTAATGATTAATTTATCATCTCTGAGGACAATTTCATTTTTCAAAAGAGAGAGATTGGCTGGCAAGTACTTACCTTTGTGCTGCACCGCCGATAGTGACACAAATGAAGAAAAAGAAAACAGGGGACGAAAAAAGGACAAGCTTTCGGAACATGGTTCCTTATTCAGGTGGGAGAGAAGGGAAGAAGAAAAAAAGAAGGAATGGAAGGGAAAGGTAATTCACGACCTAGGTCATGAGGGTGATGTATTATTGACTAATATGCCTTATCTCTGACGTCCACACTCCTCAAACAACACAATATCACAAATATGTGTTCTGTTTTTTGTCATTCATAAATCCATGTAAATAGCAAGAAAAATACAAATGATATGTAAGAAGCAGAAAAAAGTGCCATGGTGCACAGTGTGTGCCATGCGCCTGCTCGTGTAATGAACGGAATGGCGCCCACTCGAGGGTTAAGCATGTTGTCCACCACTACAGCTTGTCTGGACAAGCATTATCGTTCACCAGAAGTTTGTAAGCTACGGATTGATGACCACGCAGTTTGGTCCGATAGATCTACAAACAAACTGCTTAAACCTAGGTAAACTAACCTAAGGACACACACACACACACACACACACACACACACACACACACACGCCCCAGGGAGGACTAACCTCCACGGCGAGCAACCGCGCGCTCCGCAGCGAGACGCTTTAGACCGCTCGGCTACTCCACCGCGGCGTTCACCAGAAGGAACCCATGTCCTATGGCACCAGTGTAGGGCACAACAACAGGCCTAAGGATCTCATCACTATACTTCTGAGCAGTCAAAGCGCCATTCTGAACGACACAGTATTGGTGGAGGTATGGACCTCTGTATCATGATGGTGGACAAAAGGTGTGGGTAGGAGTCAGTGATCTTTCCTGCATGTAAGCAGAATTGTTCAGAGTTTCACATTCTCTCCAGATTAAGGAACGACAATTGACCCATCTGCAAACAGAATCCAGCACAATTTGTTTTCGGCTGGACAAGATTTTGTTATGACTCCAATGCTAATGTTCCTGTGCCCAGTTTCTGTGGGATAAACAGTGTCGTGGTTTTCATGGGGGACACACCATAGGCATCCGTGCATAGACACCACATTCCTGAAGGTGATTTCAGACTGTTTGTGTTGATATTGCATGCCCAGTTGCTGCCTGGAGGGTGTGTTGCAGCTGAGTTGCATTCAGCCTCTGGTCATCTCTTGCTGATGTTACCCATGGATGACCTTGTCCTTGCTTTATTTTAAAGGTTGGTTGGTTGATGGGACCAAACAGCTAGGTCATCAGTTCCATGCCCTCTGTATGGAGTACAAGACAGGGTATGGTTGGCTAAGACCGTGACGACAGTAAAATAGAGGAACTAAAAAGGGGGACAAAATAAAGTAGAACAGGACTAAAACCAATACAAAAAGCGGGATTCTGCAAGGAACGTCGTGACAAATCGACAATCCCCATTAGTTAATGACAGATAGAAGCCTAAAAATATAAAAAGGAAAACAACGTGGATTAAAACCAAGTTAAAAGGAGAAATGGAAGTCGTCAGGGGGAGGGGAGGGGAGAGCACCAAACCCTGCTGCTCGCAGGGAGGGCCACAAACCCACCCATGCTATCCAAGCACCAGCAATAAAATCTTATAGCCAAGAGTAAAAACCGCTTTCACAGATAAATGCAAGAACTCTGATTCACGGATAGCTGACATTCACCAAAACCGAGGGCAATGAGAGTGGAATGTCCGCTCCTCTTGGCGCTCCGTGCAAAATACGGAATTCCGCAAAGATATGAGCCACAGATTGTAGAGCCCCACAACCGCAATGTGGGAAAGGCTCATTACACAAGAGAAAACTGTGGGTCAGCCTGGAGTGACCGATGCGGAGACGGCAAAGGACAGTGGATTCCCTTCAAGAAGGGTGTAAGGAAGAACTCCGAGCTGCAGTGGTTGACTTTATGGAGCGTAATTTATTAGGCAGAGCAGTAGCCTGCCAGTTGGGTTCAGATACACTTTGGGACATTAGTCTAATTTCCAGGACCTGGAAGCGATTTCAGACAACAGGAACCTTTAAAATAAAAGATCGCTACTCATACAGGACTGGAACACCAACTGCTTGTGTAATTTGTTTGGTAGAGTAAACTCAAGTCTGCAGCAACTTTCTGTTATTACCACTATCTCGGTTACCATAATGTTCTCTCCACTCGGTGGAACTGACAGAAAGATGTCGAACCCTTTTAGTTCATTCTGCAGATGACAATATCTCAGGGGACCAGTCAGGATATCTAGGTTCTAATTGTTTTGGCCAGTGAAGGTAACTGCAGTTTAGCCAAACTTTCATGTGGATGATTAAACTGGTCAGCTCACTGGACAGAATCTGTTGCCCACGTGCTGCAAATGTTGGCAACACTACAGAATATCTATGTATACTCCACAGCAGCCAACCAGAGTGCAGGTATAGCATGTTTCATTTATTTTATGACCTGTACAAGACAGTGATCATTTTAAGTGCGAGTTAGGTTAGGTATAGGTTAAACAAGAAGTTTTTCTTTTAGTATGTGAGAGTGCGAAGCGCCCGAATCTCCGGTTCAGAAACACTGAAATTATTCCAAAATGAATCTTTCACTCTGCAGAGGAGTGTGCGCTGATGTGAAACTTCCTGCCAGATTAAAATTGTGTGCCGGAACCGGGACTCGAACCTGGGACCTTTGCCTTTCGCGGGCAATAGCACTACCGACTGTGCTATCCAGACACGACTCACGATGCCGTCTCACAACCTTACATCCGCCAGTACCTCGCCTCCTACTTTCCAAACTTCACAGAAGCTCTCCTGCGAACCATGCAAGACTAGCACTCCACGGTTTGCAGGAGAGCTTCTGTGAAGTTTGGAAAGTAGGAGGCGAGGTACTGGCGGAAGTAAAGTTGTGAGGCGGCATCGTGAGTCATGTCGGGATAGCACAGTATGTAGTGCGCTTGCCTGCGAAAGGCAAAGGTCCCAGGTTCGAGTCCCGGTTCCGGCACACAATTTTAATCTGCTAGGAAGTTTCACTCAAATTATTGCTTTTCCATAGCCGCTCGCGGCAAAGTTACCAACACGGGCAACAGACAGCAGTTTTACCAGTTTTCACAAATTGTTGGGAAGAACTTTCAGTAATTTAGTATTTTGTCCTACTTGCTACATTTTTAAATTAGCAGTAACCAACTGCACTATTATTGGCCATTTTTGTGCACTTAGTGTCATTTCTTCAGCACCCTTATGTCCCCCAACCTATACCAGACTGAACATATACGGGTGCAATTTTAGTTAAACTGGTTGCTGCTAATTTAAAAGCCAAAATCGTAATTTGTATTCCTGGAGAATCTTAGCAGCAATTTCGCTTGTGAGCATACTGTAAGTATGCTTGTGAGCAAATCAAAGACATGTAAAATATCCATTAAAATGGTTATGACTGTGTGTGGAGAACCTAATGACCAATATCAGTTTAGAAGGCTTTCATTTGGGACCTTCCTATCTTTAAGCTTTTTCATAAATCCTATAATTTTTATCACTTCTCACCTAATACTTGAAATACAGTACATTTTGGCAGATAACACGATAGTAGAAGTATAAAAAATTGTACACAAAGTCTGGGTCCAGTAAACCCTTAATATATGCAAATGTTAATATCGGGTGTATAAGATGACCCACTCTTTTATGCACTCCAAAAATAATCCAGGTCAATTTTTAGAAATGCAGAGATTTCCTCTTTCATGCATCATAGAACCGCTTAGACTTGAAGGTGTGGTTATACAACTCCTCATAATTGCAAACTCTACAAAATTTAACCTTTCTACCATATTTTTTGCTGAATTTTCGGTTATCTATATCACAGCAGCTCTGATCTCAATTTACAATTTCATACCAATTGAATCAATAGGCATGGCGACTATAATGCTTTTAACTGGCTGCCTCACAGATCTTGCTTCACTACTCACAACATAATCTACAAAAATACTAGCTAGCTGTATGTAGGTTATTATTCGGCACATGTTTCTACAGGCAACACAGCAAAAATGCTAAAGGAGTCTTTCCTTTATGACGTGTGCAATTGTGTAGAAGTCAGAATGTATATGTCCATAAAATTGAGCCTCACGGGAACAGCCATGCGGTTTAAGGCGCCTTGTCATGGACTGTGATGCTGCTTCTGCCGGAGGTTCGAATTCTCCCTTGGGCATGGATGATTGTGTTGTTCTTAGAATAATTTAGTGTGTGAGCTGAGAGACCGATGACCATAGCAGTTCGGTCCCATAAGATTTCGCACACATTTAAACATAAATGTGATTTGCAGAGTATCTATGTAGATGTAGATATTCAATTTAAAGTACCTGGCAGAGGGTTCGTTAACCACTTTCATAACCTTTCCATTCTCTAATAGAAAATGGAACGATTTACATGTTCTTTCTTCCCACACACTATCTGATTTTATTGGGATGGTCATGTCTCCCTATGTAGGTGGGTGCTAGCAAAATATTTTCATATTCAGAAGTAAAAGTCCATGACTGAATAGCCAATACAACGCTTTTATATATACTCAAGGTCATTACACGAAACAGTGGGCATAGTATTACCCAGATGACCATTGTTCTAAACTAAATTTAAAGGCCGTTGATAGTTTGGGGACAGTCTTATATGACATATAGTTTTACATGATGTCTATCTTTGATGAAAATTTATACGTTGTTGAAATATACTAATGGTGGTGAACATGGCAACACAAACATATTTCAAACCCTTATATCTCGAGGGGAAAGTGCAAAATCTATGTGATATCCACCATTTGTAAGAGCATTTTTTCCTCTAAAAGAAGAAGCAACAATGAAAGTTTGATATTTTTAAAGATAGTAAACAAATTGTGATCTTAATAACAGAATTAAAATTCAACACTATTTCAAAAGAGAAAAAATAATAGACTTTTAAAAGTTCATCAGAATTTTATTTCTGGCAGTGACATTTCATTATGCTGCTTTACACAGCCCCAGATTTCATCACACATAGGTTTTCCATTAATTGTTCCACAACAGTTATAAATTTACAAAAAATCTTTGAGGCAACAACAAAGTCACGGTGCAAACACCAGTACAAAAATTTCTCCCATCACTTGAATATAGGATTTTCTATGGATTTGCAATTGTGATGGCACAGGAGTACTTCTCTTCAAAAGCAATTAGTGCAGTCAAACCCCCAGGGTGAAGGTTTGATTAAAAGTTTTTATTTTTAGTGGTGGATGGTGGGGTTTCTGATTTTTTTTTTTATGCCACCTGTTACATCATCATCTACAAGGATTTACTTATTTTGATTAATTTTGTTAGGGTGAGAGTACAAACAGTGGACCAAAGTGCAATGTCCTTGTGCACATAAATAAGATGTGGCTCAGACACATTTTACTATTGTCAGCTCTCAGATCAATGCAACATATTTTACACCTGCCTCGACTGCCAAGGTCCAGTAGTTTGTGTGCCTTAACAATACAGATAGCAGTACAATAGGTGCAAATAATATTTGAGGGGACAACGGTCTAGATAAGTGAGTGATCTTACCTTGTAATATTTAGCCAACTTGGCTATTTCATGTCTCTGCCTTTACTTTCAGCTCTTCGCAGTAAACTGCAACTGCTATTTTTCCCCTTACAGTATGCAGCCCTACTGCATCACTTAGTGATGATGGGTAAAATTTTTTCAAATGTAAAATAGTTTCCCATTTGGATCTCGTGGAGAAAATTATTTGAGGAAAAAATTCACAATTTGTGTGATGGAGCATGGAATATTAGTACTCTAAATTAACCTACCTGCCCTATTTAGAAGGAAATGGGTAAGTTGATTTTATGTATAGAGGGAGTTAGCGAAGTGCAATGGCAGGAAGAATAGTTGTGTTGGTCATGTAAGTACAGTGTTGCCAATGCAGTATCAAGTAAGAGTAACACAGGAATAAAAATAATATACAATCATGAAAATTGAAATGCAGGTAAACTATGACGAGTATGTAGTAGCAAGACGGATATAAAGGAAAAGTCTGGCAACAAAGTACAATTTTGTATCTCAACAAATTTTGGATTTTATTAACTAACTAAAAGAATGAATGGGGGGAAAAAAGGTAGGAATCTGAACTGACAAAAAGAACGATAGACTGGCTGCTAAATTTTCAGTATCTGGGATAGGGGATACTTAATGCCACACACAACCAAATTCCGTCTCCAGCTGTGCGGCTGGTCTGCAAAACACAGCACAGTTGAGGCAAGAGCAACCAGTGGTGGAGGTGAGGAAGTGGCAGGGAGAGGGAAGCAGGAAGGGAGGGAAGGGATGGAGGAATATATCAGTGCTGTCTGACAGGTAGGAAGGGACTGGGTATGTGGGAGAAAGGGAGACATACGTAAGCTGGAGTGTGGGTAGGAAAAAGAAGAGGAGAGGAGTGTGGTGGGGGGCAGGAACTAGCCAAAGTCTAGGCCTGGGGGATTGCAGGAGTCATTGGATAGGATGTACAGTAGGGAGAGTTCCCATCTATGCAATTCAGATAAGTTGGTGTTTGTGGGGAGGTCCATATGGCACAGACTGTGGAGCAGTCATTGAAGTGAGCTACATCAGCAGTGCTGCATACTCTGCAACAGGATGGTCCAGCTGTCTCCTCGCCACAGTATGACGATGGCCATTCAGCCGCACAGACAGCTTGTTGCTGGTCGTGCCCACGTAGAAAGCTACACAGTGTTACTCTAGGCACTATCCTAAAAATTTCACAAAAATATTTCTTGTTGTTAACCGAGTTGTTCTACCACATTCTATCGTTGTACAATGGAGAGTTCAGAGTGGATTGTCAACCTGCCTAGTGTTTCCTATTCCAGACTCATCACAGACTAACCTGTGAAAGCAGTCCTGTAATTAACCACTGCACAGCCTTTCACAATGATATGATTCCAACCAGATACCCATCATCCCCCCCCCCTCCCGTCCTCTCTCTCCAACCAGAAATTGACCAGTCTGCAGTGGTCTATATTACAAGCGACAACTATGCCTCTTACCATTGGCAACACACCGTACACTTCTTGTTTGCACGCTGCTTTTCAAATGTTTTAAAACTCAACAGTGGGCTATTAAGCGTGATCAATGACTGTATTTAATTGTTTACTGTCAGCAGTGTTAATACAGTCACTAACAACCAATTACTGTGCACTAACAAATTTTTTTTTTGTCTAAACAAAGTCACTTATATTGCACTATGCATAAAGTGTCACCAAAATTAATGCCGGAGAATATATGAAACCATCATTTCAGGTCAACAGATTTTGCTACCGACTGTTACAAGACTATAAAAGGTAAGTGCAGAATCATCACAAATGGCAACAGGCAGGCTGCATTTTCCTCGATTACCTAAACACACTAGACACTGCAAACTGCAAACAAAGGTATAAGCACATCTCGAAGATTTTGTAAGTAATAGAACCCATTACATTCTCGATGGCGTGTTTTCATGAAAAACAAGGGTATCGTCAGAGGCACCCCAGAGAAGTGTGATAGGACCATTATTATTTTCTGCATACATCAATGATCTGATGTAGTGTGAGTAGCAATTATGGCTGTGTGCTGATGATACTGTGGTGTACAGGAAAGTGTCATAATTGAATGACTGTAGTAGAATGCGAGATTTGGACAATTTCTAGTTGATGTGAGGAATAGCAGCTAGCTCTAAAAGTAGAAAAGCTTAAGGTAATGGAGGAGAGTAGGAAATATGTCCCACAATATTCGAATATGGTATTTTGTTTGGCACAATCATGTCAAACAACTAGGGATAACATTGCAGTGATATGAAGTCAAATGAGGGAGGGATGGTTGTGGAAGAATTTTGGGAAGACGTGGGTCATATGTAAAGGAGACCACGCATAGAACACAGATATGATTTGGGAGCTCTAATGGGCATCACCGGAGGCAAGGTGATGTTCTTTCTGATAAACACTATTGTGAAAATTGACATACACAACTATTCTACTGCCACTAACTAACATTTTACACAAAGGCCAGAAATATAAAAGAAATTAAGGCTTGTACAGAGAAATACAAGTATTCATTTTTCCACTGTTCTGTGTGGGGAAAAAAAGAAATCATTGTAATGCTACAAGGTATACCACACCATGCACCTTGAGGTGGACTGTGGAGTATGTGCGTAGATGGTAATGGTAATAATAATAATTTCATGTGTCTCAGTGCCTGGTGCAAGTCTTTCGATTGAACGCCACTTTGGTGAGTTGCATGTCTCTAACCACACCAGTTATCACATCGAGGAAAGGGGACATACAGTTTAATGTGGAATCCAAACCACGTGTCGTTTCTGGCGACTCCTCACAGTGTTGAGAGGTGAAGACTGTTTAAAACGCAGACTGGAAAATTCTGAGATCCGACCGGGTTGATTAGTACAGTTCAGGTTCGATTAACTATGAATTGGACATGGCATTTTTAAACATTGATCTTTAAGAGGGGAAGTTAATACACCATTAAACTTTTCAATCCTTTTCATTTGTAGTGTGTCAGATGAAGATGTAACGAGTGCTAATTTCTTACAGAATTCTCTCAATTGTTTAAACACAACTTTCTGCTTAACTGAACTGTGCTGGATGCAGTCTTTTCAGTGATATGTCAGAGTTAATCTTTGCTGAGAATTAAATTTTATTTAAAAATGATTTTAGGATGAAAGACAAACTGCATATTCCTCACTGAACCTCAGCCAAAATGACATAACAGTTTCTTTTGCTCAGGACAGAACTCTCCAACACATTTCTGTTGTAACTGTAGAGCAGCAAGTGGTAACCTGAAGCTTTCAGATTACCACATTTTAACAGGTCTTTTAAAATTTTGGAACCACCATATCTTCCATCAGTAATATAGGAAATTTTCCTCTATTCCATGGTTAAAGTTGTAAAATTTCTAAACATCTGAGTATTAAAAAACACCTCATTTATAAAGATTCACACTGTACAGAACAATTCACACAGTATAACACATGTGCAACAACAAATTCAGCGTCAGCTGCGCAGATGGACGGAACACCACGTGTCCCCGAACCTGTGGAACACCTCGGCAAGAGCCTTCTCCTGCGAAGGCAAGTCCCGGAACTCGACCAGTCCGTAGCGGGCTCCGACCAAGTCCTTCCGTACGACACACGAGAGCACCTCGCCGTACTTCTCGAAGTGGTCCCTCAGTCGCCCTTCCGTGACCCATTGCGGCAAACTGCACACCACAATCTCGGAACATCTCCCCCCGTCACTTTCCCCGCCGTCTTCCACTACGTACACGTCGGGCTCCTCACTCTGCGCCTTTTTTTTAGACGGCTCGTTCGCGCGACTTTTAACCGGACCGTTCTTACGGGACGGGGACTTTACGGGAGACTTGGCCTGCTTGCCCTTGCCCGGCTTGGAGAACGAGCAGTGGCAGAAGGTGTGCAGCCACTTGCCGCCGCTCTGCTTGGAGAACACGCAGTAGTACGCGTCGTGCTCCCAGCCCCCCTTCGGCGCGCGCAGCTTCCCCCCCTCGAGGACGATCCACTGCCGGTGGGGACACTCCGGGGAGCGGTACGTCAGCCCGCACACGCCGGGGAAGTGCCTCTGCAGCAGCTTCGGGGCCAGCGTGTTATCCTTCTCCAAGGGGAGCTCTACACACAAGTTCTTGTCCTCGTCTAGAATCATTATGTGCTTCATCTTTTTCACCTGCATCACAAAATGTACAAATTCAAACACTATTAAAAAAAGTAGCAAGCTGGCCAGGATAAGGGGCAAATGGGAAAGTGGGCACTTGGGGGGAGTTGGGAAGGGGACTATCATCAAATAACATACAATAATATAATGTATATGTTAATTAAATCAATTGAAACAAGAGATCATTATTGTGAATTTGTAATGTGGTTACAAAGGACTAATAACTAGTAATGATTTAAGAATATAAAGACAAAGACTTATTCCTTACAGTGTAAAAAATACAAACCAGGACAGTAGCACTAAGTAGTAAGTAATTCTCTGTCCTCATCAGTTAAAAAATATATACCGTATATTTCCACAGATAAAAATTGATACCTCGTCTTATCGAGACTTTAAAGTTTAAGCATTTATCTGGCCTATAAGACGACCCCCAAGTTACCGTATTTACTGTAATGCGTGCTGCACTTTTCCCGGTTTTCGGGATCTAAAAATACGCATTCGACAGATTCGGAGGCAAAGCTTCGGGAAGTTCCGAAAAGGCTGCCAAAAGTAGTTTTCGTGGTTGGTACATATGGATTTCACCCTTTGTTGCAGTGTTTGCGGTCTGCTTTTCACATTTCGTGCGTGTAGTGCTATATTGTATCCGATTGTGAAGGAGCATGTTTTTTACACCATGAAGCTGGGGGGGGGGGGGGGGAATTAATTCTTTCGCCTAGACGACATGTACCGTAATCGCGCCGATGCACACGAAATTGCCTGAGAACATAAGATAAAGGATTTCTGACGAAGCCGAATTTCTTGGGTATAGCTCCGATATTTTTAACCCTTTCACTACTCCATACATAAATTTACTCTAATTGTTTCAGTGCGACTCTGGATATATTGAGAAATTATTTTTGACAAGCGACAGTGTAAATAATTAATTCTATTCCTGCTTTATGGCATATAGGTTATCGTATGTACCCTTGTCCACTCAATAAATTAATAAAGCTCGTAAAGCAAATATTAAAAAAAAAAATTGCACAAAACTTTATGTTCCTAAATATTTCCTCCACGATGTAAATTTCATCAGGGTAATATCGCAGTTAAGCTGCATAGCGCGGCATTGACCTCTAAAAGATATATATATCGAAACGATTATGTACCGGAGATTAGCGCTAAAAAAATTCTTGTTTGTCCTATAGCTAACGTAACTTTCACTTTCAAAAACGTTATCTCTAGCATAGCCTTAAGAAGGTTGGGTATAGGTTAAACAAGAAGTGTGTTTCTTTCTAGTACTGAGGGTGCATAGTGGCAGCATCTGCTATTCAAAGACACTAAATTGATTTACAGTTGTACCTTTCATATATATATATCATTTCAGGATGAGCTACTTCGAGCATAAGCTTTCTTGTAAATTACCCAGAAAGCTGTACTGTTAGATTTCACATCCTTTAAAATCACGACATATTCATAAAAATCATAACATTCCCCTGTTCGATATGTATCGTTTCGATACTTGACTGCTTCGATATATATTGTTTGGAGGTTGAAGCCGCGCTATGTCACACATCTGCGAAATTATCAATTTCAGACTAAATTTCAAACTAATTTTTTTTGTACTGTCAGATAAGATGACCTCGGTTTTGGGGTCCTTTTTTAATGATTCAGCCATCGTCTTTTCTGTGGAAATATACTGTACTTACTTACTTATCTTCATTTTAGTATCTGTTGCAGTGAAAGATAGTAGTTTTGTACCTTAAACCATCATACATTTCCATATGCACACAGCTAAGGTCGTAAGTGCCCAACCACTGTATGACATATAGATATTCTACCAAATGGTGGCAGATAAATTGTGCCAAACCATCCTCGTACCTGGATTTCCCGCTTTTCGCGAGTGGTTGCGTTAACACTTATGTTATCTGAACCCTTGTTAATGCGACATGAAGTCACATAGGTGGCAGGTGACCATAATCTAATAGTTTGGTAGTGTTGCAGTAGATTGCAGTAATTTAAAGTCACACGTCAGAAACATTTCCATCATCAGATATTCATAAAAATAAGTATAATAAAAACAGCTTACGTATTTGCAACACACCTTTGTGTCACTACGCGGGGTGCTGGATACGTCTTCTGGTGGGACCTTTTCCTTTTCCTTTTTCTCCTCCCCTGTACTGGGTTTCTCGCATCTTTTCACCTGCGGAGTTATTTCTTCTGGCTCAGTGCAGTTAGTCTCTCTTTTACAACCACCCCCTTGCTCCACAGCAGCTTCACACCTACAAAACAAAATTGTAGCAATGTCAGTGCATCTGCAATCTCCAGGGTGATGTTACCCATAACCACAACAGCTATTTGGAAACGTCAGCCACAGCTAAAAGCTAAATATCTGTGACACAGTCAAAGAAGCAGTCCGACACAGACAATAGGCTTGGCAAACGTCTGCGTCATACGCATTCTTACATACTGAAAAAAAGGTTTATTTTTCCCAAACACACTTTTCTTTTAAGAATTAAAAGACATTAGTTGGCTGTTGGCAGCAAATTACACCAATGTGGAAAGTTGAACTTTTGGGCTGGATAGGGATTCGAAGCCAAGTCTCCTGATTACTAGGCAGGAAAAACACCTGTGTCTTACCACACTCTCACCTTTCCCCGAAGTAAAACTTCGGCACTAGGCATAACATTTTAATTTATTACTTCTTTGATACTTACTATATTTATCACAGATTTTGCAGACAGTACTGCACCACTGAATGTACCTGCATAATTATGTTAATGCACAACTTGTATTTCAGGAGACACGTCATAAATACAGGTGTGTGAGAAACAGCCACACTGTTCATCACATTTCAGTTTATTATTTCTTTTCTAATAAATATTAACAACACATTTCACAGACAGTATCCACATAATGCCAATGAATGTACTTACAAAATAAGATGAAGAGCCAAGGAGACTGATATAGAAATGTATATGCAAACACTCTAGAGGACAGCAGTGATGTCAGCAATGCCTGTATAAAACAAATGTCTGCCACAGGCATTATATCGGTTGCTGCTGCTACAATGGCAGACTATCACAATTTACAAATGATAAAGGAACAAAAGGAAGAAGGATAGGAAAGAAAGGATTGACAGTGGCCGCATTTGGACATTGATATTACGCAATGGCGACAAGGGAAAATGTGAGCCAGACCAGGAATCGAACCCGGGTCTCCCGCTTCGGGCCAGCGGTCGCCTTAACCACTTGGCCACCCGTGCTCGCCTCCCGTCCATCTCAAATTCCCACATGACGCGCGCTATGTTTGTAGCACCCCTAAGTATCACAATTTAAGCAAGTTTGAATGTGGTGTTACAGTCAGCAAATGAGATGGGACACAGCTTATCCAATGGAGTGATGAATGGGGATTTTTCAATAAGAACATTTTGTGAGTGCACCACGAATATTGGGAATCCAGTAAAACTTCAAATCTCCGACATCGCTGTAGATGTAAAAAGATCCCGCAATTTCATTAAAAGCCATTTGTGAGGTACAGTGTCTAAAGCATTCTGGAAATCTAGAAATACGGAATCAATTTGAGAACCCTTGTCGATAGCACTCGTCACTTTGTGTGAGTAAGGAGCTAGTTGTGTTTCACATGAACGATATTTTCGAAAACTGTGTTGACCTTGCGTCAATAGATCATTCTGTTCGAGGCAATTCATAATATTTGAATACAGGATCTGTTCCAAAACTCTGCTGCAAATTGACGTTAATGAAATAGGCCTGTAGTTTAGTGGGTTACTCCTACTGCCCTTCTTGAAATAGGTGTGACCTGTGCAACTTTCCAATCTTTTGGTACAGATCCTTCTTTGAGCGAGCGGTTGTATATGGCTGTTAAGTAAGGAGCTATCGCATCAGCATAATCACATAGGAATCTAGTGGGTATACAGTCCGGACCAGAAGACTTGATCTTGTTAAGCGATTTAAGTTGCTTCACTATTCTGATGATATCTATTTCTACGTTACGCATTTTGCCCTCTGTTCGTAATTCAAAATCTGGAATATTGGTTTTGTCTTCTTTGGTGAATGAATTTCGAAAAGCTATGTTCAATAACTCTGCTTTAGTAGCGCTGTCATCGGTGGGATCGCCATTTGTATCACATAATAAGGGTATTGTTTGCGTTTTGCCTCTAGTATATTTGACATACGACCAAAATCTCTTTGGGTTCTCAGTCAGATTTCGAGAGTTTCGTTGTGGAAAGCATTGTAAGCATCTCGCATTGAAGTCCTCGCTAAATTTCGAGCTTCTGTGGAGGATCGCCAATCCTGGGGGCTTTTGTGTTCCTTTAAATTTTGCATGCTTTTTTTTTTTTTTTTTTTTTTTTTTTGTAACAGTGTCTTGGCCTGTTTTGTGTACCAAGGGAGATTACATCCTTCTTTTATTAATTTATTTGATATAAAACCGTCAATTGCTGTTGATACTTCTTTAAATTGGAGCCACATCTGGTCTACACTTATGTTTAGGGTTTGGAATGAGTTGAGACTATCTTTCAAGAAGCAATTTAGTGTATTTCTATCAGCTTCTCTTAACAAATATACTTTTCGTCTATTTTTGGTAACTTTGGGACTTTCTATAATCAATCTCGCTACGAAAGCCCTGTGTTCACTAATACCTGTATCCGTTGTGATGCTCATTATGAACTCGGGATTATTTGTTGCAAAGAGATCAAGCGTGTTTTTTTGCATCCATTTATAATTCTAGTTGGCTCATGAACTATTTGTTCGAAGTAATTCTCAGGGAATGCGTTGAGTACAATTTCGCACAATGTTTTATACATACCTCGAGATTTGAACATATAATTTTTCCAACAGATTGAGGGTGAATTTAAATCGCTGCCTACTATTATTATATGATTCGGGTATGTGTTTACCATTAGACAGGTTTTCATTGACAATACAATAGCAGAAAGGTTCAGAGACGGGAGGCTGGTAAAAGGAACCAATTATTAACTTCTTACAATTATCAGGTACAAATTCTACCCATAATAGCTCACAGGAGCTATCAACTTCAACTTCGCTACACGAAAGACTACTTTTGATGGCAAGAAGCACGCCTCCACCTATTTTGTTTAATCTATCCTTTCTGAACACAGTTAGATCTTTTAATAAAACTTCGGCTGACCTTATTTCCGGCTTGAGCCACCTTTCACTGCTTACAATGATGTGTGTTTCGGTGCTTTCTACGAATGCTTGGAGCTCTGGTACTTTCCTGACAAAGCTACGACAATATACAACTGTTATACTGATAGTTCCTAGATCTACATTTCTCCTGTGATCCACCTGCACCCTTTGAGATTGCCCAGTTTGTTTTTCCCCCGAAGCCCTCTACCCTAGAAAACCGCCCAGTCCACACCACACAGCCCCCGCTACCCGTGTAGCCACTTCCTGCATGTAATGGACTCCTGACCTATTCAGCGGAACCTGATAACGCATCACCCTTTGACGCAAGTTGAGGAATCTGCAGCCCACACGGCTACAGAATCATCGGAGCCTCTAATTCAGACCCTGCACTCGGCTCTGTACCAGAGGACCGCAGTCGGTCCTGTTGACGATGCTGTACTTAGGATTCTCATGGATTTTAGTTTGAGTAGACAAGAGGTTTACCAGAAATACTCTACCAGCTGATTGACAACACACAACAACAGCTACTGGGATCAGAGAAACAAACAGCAGCAGAATATGGTACGTACTTCTGCTCTGAATTCTGGCAAGTAGAGCCGAGGGCAACTGCTGCACTCTTGTTCGATTCTGGAGAACCGTCAGACTCTTTTGTAGTGGGTGGAGTCTTCACAACCGGTGATGTTGTAGCAGGTTTTATGCCATTCGACGACTTGACGACACACGAGGCTCCTAAAACCTTAGCTGTAACTGACGGATTCACCTAAAATGGAAACATGGGTATTAATTACAACACATTACATAAGGCAACTTTGAATGATTATTCCACACAACTGAAGATATTCTTACTAAATAAATACTTCCAATTTTTAAATATTTTCATCATTATACCAGAATTACGCAGAAAGTAGTGCATCATCTTTTTGTTTTCCTTCAACAATTATTTATTTGCAAATAATGGGAATTACAGACACGATAGAAAGATTTTCACACACACACGCTATTTCACTGTCTCATAACTTACTTCAACAAGTTGTCTCAATGTTGTCAAACAGCAGAAAGCTTAATATGGCAGAGTGGCACTATAAGAACGAATGTGTGATACAGAGTTATTACTGTAGTATGGTGCACATTGTGTATCATTATATTGTCACCACAGACAAAGATTTTCAGTCGCATGCTTTCAGTTACATTTACTATGGTCACTGTCAATCTGTTCCCTACCAGTACCGTGCTTTAGCATAGTAGGAAATGGCTTCAAAACTGAAGAAAGTCATTGTTTCAATGGACAAAAAGTTGTAAACAATAAACACAATAGACAAAGCAGAACAGCTGAAAAACATAGCACTCAATGCGGTTTAGGGATATCGACTGTATTAGACTGGAAGAAGAAACCAAAACAGATTAAAGACATCTACTTTAAAATGATGAGTAAAGATAAGTTTGCAGAATCATGGTACAATAATGAACTTAAGAAATGAAATACTGAATGAAACATTATTGTTGCATTGAAATGGAAGCAGACTTGACTTCGAAGGCAGGGTTGTAAACTGAACACAGCACCTGTACTGAAAGCAGGTTTATTGCTAACTGAAACATACACGCAGCACTGACTACCTCTCGGGCAGTGTTGTTCTATTTATACACAGAATGCATCAGAACTTAGAAGAATAGTTAACATAAGAAACATGTAGAAATTACAAGTGAACATAAGAAACATGTAGAACATTCTGGAAATGATAAATAGAAAGAAATAAATTTTTGCCAGTGGATGGGATTGAACCGGCGACCTTCAGCACTGCAATCTGTGACGCTATCCATTGCGCCATGCGGGCAGTTGGGTAACTTGTGGTCTTGCGGCATTGGTTCCTCTCCTGTTAGGTTCCCTTTGGAGCCAGCTGCAATGTCCTGGATCTCCATTTTGTCACGGGTCATATGTATGGCAGTTCTGAAAAATCCTTCCCTTCTGCACGATTACCGAAGACAGACGTTCCTGCCGTGGCTTCATCAGTACCATTACCGTCTTTGAACAAGAAGCCATTTTCGCCTATCTGCTCTTCAGGATCGTAGTAAGGCTTCATATGGAGGACGTGAACAACGTCTCTTCATTTTTGTCGTTTCGACGATGGCTCATAATCCTCGACTTCCTAAGTGACATCTAACAGGTGGCATATGACATGATAGACCAAAGTACCGCTTCATTAACTTTTTCTGATAGCCCAACTTTCCGTACAGGGGTAAAAATCCATACCAGATCTCCTGGGCTGTGGACAACAGGTCAGTGCTAGTCGTTATACCACTGACAGTCCTCCTCCTGGGAATCCAGTGTCCATATGCCAGCCAGCTGTCTTGCTTCTTTGACCCTGGTGATGAGCTGATTCACATAGTCATCCTGAGTGTTGTCCAGTTGGAACGGTCACGACTGCAGTGTTGTAACCCAATCCTTCTGCTCAACATCGACAACATATCTGCTAACGTCTTGTTAAAACGTTCTGTAAGACCATATGTCTGAGGAAGGTATGCAGTTGTCATTCTGTGGACAATGTTGCACCGTGACATTACCTTTGAAACTAGTTTTGACTAGAATACTTTTCCATGATCAGATATCATGACATCTGGTGTTCCAAGCTTCAAAATAAGGTCTTCTACAAGGAATTTTGCGATCTCGGGAGCTTCTGCAGTCGGCACAGATTTGACAGCGTAGTGTGTGAGGTAGCCAGTGCAGACTATTATCAATTGGTTACCGGTTGTCGCCTTCAGGAACCTCCCTAAAAGGTCGATTCCAATTCAGTGGAATGGAGCTGCTGCAGGTGGAATTGGTATAAAATGCCCTGGAGGTAATTGCGGCACATGCTTCCGTCACTGGCACTTTTTACAGTGACTCACATAGTGCTTGACAGATCAGTAGAGACCTTTCCAGTAATACCTGTATCGTATTCTGGCTGGGGTCTTCATGAATCCCAGATGACTGGACATTGGAGCATCGTGGAAATACTTGAGAATAGCTGGCTGGAGATGAGCTGGAATGACCAGTAGCCATTTGGGGTCCAGTGGATCATAGTTGCTCTTATACAATGTCGCATTTATAAGTGAACTCTTCATTCGTTGGTTCTCCTTTCTCCAAGGCCTCTATGGTTTTTAATAGTGCTGGATCTACCCTCTGTTCATCTGTAACATCACCTAATTCAATAAGGGCTGAAATTTCATTCATGCTGTTGTGTTCCACTAACGGATTCCTCGAAAGGCAGTTGGCATCCTTGTGTTTGCACCCATTCTTGAATACCACTGTGACATCATACTCTGAGTCTTAGTGCCCATCTTGCTAGTCGATCTCATTGATCCTGTAAGTTAGTCAGCCAATACAAAGAATGGTGGTCCGTCATGACGGTGAATGGTTTGCCAAATAAATGATACAGCCAGAACTTGTCAATAGTTCAGATAACCGCGAGACATTCTATCTCAGTTGAAGATTAGTTCTCGGACTTTGAGAGTACTCTTGATGCATAGGGTATCACCTTTTCAGCACCTTCCTGAACTTGTACAAGCACTGCACCAATCCCATCACCGCTAGCATCAGTGTGAAGTTCAGTTTCTGCATTCTCATTGTGTAAGAATAGAACTGGTGCAGAAGTTAGAGCCTCCTTAAGTGTGCGGAAAGCTCTTTCTTTTTTTCTCATCCCTGTGAAACTTGGCGTCTCCCTGCAGAAGTTCTTGCAATGGATGTGCCTCGTTATAAAATCCTTTAATGAAATGTCGGTAGTATGAGCATAGCCCACGAAAACGTATCACATCACAGATGTGCTGAGGACTTGGAAATTCTGCGACTGCCCTTACTTTATCTGGATCAGGACGGAAACCATCTCCGTTGACTAGGTGTCCCAAGAATCACCATTTTTGCCTTCTTATGCGTTTAATATTATGTAACTTCTTAAAAAAATGTTATAATGTAATTGATTTTTAAACAAAAAGGGCGCCAGGCACAAGCTATCTACAGGCTAAGCTGCGTAGGTGTGCGTAAGCAGCTACCACATTTTATCCTTGTAATTTGTACAAGCAAGACCTTTTAAATGTATTTTATGATATGACGAAAAAATGTTTTAAGCAAAGCACATAGGTCATCATGACTTGCAATTCTGGCATGTAATTCCATTATATAATTGTAACATTCTTGGTGTCTGTAATTTTATCTTCATTTTAATGTCTGACTAAGGTACCTTGTTTTTAACAGCACGCACTGATGACGTTCCGTCATAGGGACGAAATCGATATGTTCTGAATTTTATTAAAATAAACATTTCACAATGCCTATTAAGCTGAAACCTTTTATTTCATTATGATTCTGTGGTGGGCTGGCACAATATGGAATCTAATTACAAGAACACTGGTGTGTTGGCTTCTGTCCTCCAGACGCCTGTTTTTCTGCGGGGCGGCATAGTTGCCAGGGGAGTTGGTTGTGGCTGTGTCGGACGATTCCTACATTGTCATTTGGCGGCTGCAGCGTAAGTCATTGTATGATGAGGCCATTCTTCACGTCGGGTGAAACTGGTGCAGCAGACAGGTGGTAATGTCTGAAATACCTCTTTCTAAGCTGTGTCGGCTCCCTCGTGACTTACAGGGCCATAATGTGATGCTTGCTCTGTCTAATAGTCCCGGATGCTATAAACTGTTGTAATTCTTCTCTCACAATTTATCATATGAGAGAAGCAAAGTCATGTTGGTCTTCCACAACAGCCATAGGGACTACATTGGGGAGTCTGTCATACTTTTTTCGCCCAACCCTCTTCTATTGTATCTCTTCAATCAGCTGGCACTACTTGTTGAACTCTTCTGTCATAGCAACGTCTTTTATCCGAAGAGCTTGGTACATGTCTTCTGCAATACCCTTCATCAGGTGCGTGATTTTGTCAGCCTCAGTCATATTCGGGTTAACTATGTTACGTAGGCCAAAAACATTCTGTATGTACGACTGTGTTGGCTTACCATGTCGTTGGGCCCGGTTCTTCAGTTGATGTTCTGCCGAGCAGATTTGTTGCTGGTGGTCTCCAAACGTCTTCTTAAGTTCCGTCTGGAACTATTCCCAGTCATTCAGCTTCTCTTTGTCGTTTTCAAACCATTGCTGGGCTGTTCCGTCCAGGTAGAAGTAAATGTTGGCCAAGCACATTGTATGAACCCACCTGTTATACTTGGCGACTCGGTCAAATCCTTTTAGTCATTTGTTGCGGTCTTGTCCAGCGTCTCCTGAGAACGACGACGAATGTCTGATGTGCAGCTGGCTTACCCCTGGTTTCATGTCCATTGTTTTTCTGATGATACGGACTTCTGGAAGGATATACTCGGTATATCCCTTGCATTCCAGTTCTCGTCTGTGTAAGCAACAGCTTTTACGTTGCCTAATTGCAGCCACGGTGATGCAGCTGTTGCGCAGGATACCCGGTGCCTCCACCAAACAATGTCGCATTGAAATGGAATCAGGCTTGACTTCAAAGGCAGGCTTGTCAACTGAACACAGCACTTTTACTGAAAGCAGGTTTATTTGCGAACTGAAACATACATGCAGCACTGACTGCCTCTCGGACAGAGTGTTCTATTTATGCAAATAATGTACCAGAAATTAGAAGAATCGTTAACATAAGGAACATTTAGAAATTACAAGTGAACATAAGAAAATGAAGAACATTTTGGAAATGATAAATACAAAGAAATAAATTTTTGCTGGTGGACAGGATTGAATCGGCGACCTTCAGCACTGCTATCAGTGACACTATCCATTGCGCCACGCTGGCAGTCTAATAACTTGTGGTCTTGCGGAATTATTATTTTGGTTCTGTGAGAAAAAATAAAGCATGGCGTTCCAACATCTGGACCAATGGTGCAAGAAATGGCACTAAAGTTAAACAGCAAGTTCACTGCACACAGGGTCGATTGGAAAGATGGAAATTTCATCATGGATTACATCAACTGTCAGTGGCAGGTGAAACTTTTTCCGAGATACAGTGGCTGCAGAAAACTTCAGTAAAGAATTTGAAGAAATTATTTCCTTCATAGACTGAATCACACACTAGATTTATAATGCCGGTGAATCTGGACTTTTTTAAAAATCAAATGCTACCCAGTAAGATACTGGCTTCTAAAGTAGATGATGTTACAAGAGGTGTAAAGATTGAGTTACAATGATGGTCTAATTTTCTATTTTGTTAAGGTTTTCGAATTATCTGGATTACATCCAGTACTACAGAGTCCTGATAAACGAAGTTCTTGTGAACTTTAAAATTGAATAAATATTTTTTGTCACAGTATGGGGACTTCATTTATATAGTGGGTTCACCAAAATTCAACAAAAAAATATCCCAACATACCAAAAATTCAGTAATGTTTAACAGGAGATGTTTTCTTGTAAACTTTCTGTGTATTTTCTTAAAAATTTGTAGTCACTAAATAAGAAAAGTGAATACAAGGAAATTTTGTAGCAGAATAATTTTGTCCCATTAAATTTCACCCAGCCACTACCGAGAGCGCCAATCAACAAGAACATCCATAAACATCGATCTACGACTCTGTTAGTTACAAGTCTGTTGTTTAGTTTGTTAGTTTTACCGATTTCACCCCCCCATGACTATAGAAATTTTGTGTCACTCAGCATGTTATTTGTAAGATGGGCCATACTGCTACATGGAATCACTTTATAGTTTGCTGATTACAGATTCTATCCATACTGTATTATTAACTCAATAAATGCTACTGAAGTCTTTAATCTTTGCTGGAATCCAACTTCAATGAAGGTAGGTAGTGACAAAGACTTGGCCAACACAGCTTCTCTGTGGCCCAAATCACGCTCTTTCGATAGGGATCGTTTCAAACACTTTTGTAGCAATTCTGTTCAAGTTTAGCCTTTCGAGTAATTTGTAGCATACATTAAGCAATGCTCTCGGGCTATAGCTGTCTGCAGCATCGTTAGGCTTTCGTATTATATATATGTTGTATGCGAGCTACAAACAGTATATAATAAATTCACAAATTGTAAAATAATAATGTCTACAAATTTTTACAATAACATATAATACATGAAACATTATGTACAAGATAGTATGCTCAACTTCATATCTTATTCTTCCATAACTCAACATATGCCATTGCTGTACTGCTGCAGGTCATCAGGTCTTGGGCTGTACACGCTCTTGCGTGATTTACTTCCGGACATTCCAGCAGGTGGTCCACGGTCTGTATGCTCCCGCACGAAGACAAAACACTTTCACTGATTCCCCACTTGTGCAAATTCTTGTTGCACCTACCCATTCTGGATTGCAGTCTGTTCAGAGTCTTCCATCTCTGCCAGTCGAGTTTTGTGCCTGGTGGCAGTGCCTCCTCAGCATAGTTGGCATGTCCTTGTTGCTCCCGTCACAATTTTATTCTGGTAGTTCCTGGTGGGTATGCGAGTGGTTCTGTTGAGTGTAGAGAACTGCTTCTTGACTTAAGGTGTTTTGGTACAGTTTGGTACCCATGTAATGGGTGAAAGGTGTTTTGGTACAGTTGCTTCAAACTGTTTTGATCATTCAATGCCGCTCTGTACCGAGCGTCAGACCTTTGGTGGAGCGATTCCTGATAACGAGTACAGGTGTTCAACTCTTGTAGGTTTAAGACAGCCAGTGATAAGCCTACAGGTCTGATTCAGGACAGGGTCCAGTTTGTTTGCATGACATGATCGTTCCCACACAGGACTTGCAAACTCAGCAGCAGAGCAACAGAGTGCCATTGCTGTTGTACGTAAAACTTTTGCATTAGCTCCCCATTTTGACGTCGATACTTTGCCAAGTGAGCTATTCCGTGTTTGGACTTATGCCCTGCTCTTCTCAATGTTAAATGATAGTGTCCTATCAAGGGTAACTCCCAAGTACACTGGGGAAGGGCAGTGTTCTAATCTTGTACCATTCCACCAAACATTGAGTTCCCTCTTTGCTTCTCCATTGTTAAGATGGAATAGACAAGTCTGTCTTACTTGGATTGGGCTTCAGCTGATTTTTTATTGTAATAGTTTGTTAGATTTTCTAGGTTTTCATTTAGTGTTTCCTCGATATTCACAGTTTGATGCCTGAACAGCTATTGCCCTATTGTCAGCATATACGAAAGATCTTGACCGCGGACTAATAGGCTAGTCATTCGTATAGATATTGAATAGAACTGGGGCACGGACACTGCCTTCGGGAAGCCCATTTTTCTGTAGCCACCATCTGCTCGTTACCCTGGAATTCAACAAAATATCTTCTGTTAAACAGAACTGATTCGAGTACTGCAGTAAGTCGAGGGCTTTTTGTTGTTCTTTGCACCTTCGTAATACGGTTTCTGAGGTTGACGGTATCGTATGCTGCTGTCAAATCTATAAACACGACACCTGTCGCTAGTCGTTCCTCAAACCCATCTGCAACGAACCGAGTTAGGTCGAGAGCTCAGCTGTTACAAGATTTTCCAGGTCGAAATCCTGTTCGTTCTTTTATTACGGTGCCCTCAATCGAGTCACTGAATCTGTTTAGTATCAGTCTTTCAAACAGCTTGTATGTTGTACACAATAGAGAGATCAGCTGATAGCTCTTAGGATATTACGGGTCCTTACTAGGCTTAAGAATTGCAATTACTTTTGCCCGTCTCCAGATCTCAAGGATTTGACCAGTCGTCCAACAGCCGTTCGTAAACACCGACAACCGTAATTTAGCGTGAACACCAAGACGTACGAGCTGATCATTTTTAATATCATCTATACCTGCAGCCTTCCCGATCTTCAATCTTTCCATTGCTTCGTCCAGTTCCGATAATGTAAACGGGTGATCTTGCGATTTATTATTTTCTTCTCGGGAAGTATTTCCTATCGGTAACTACAAATAAAATGAGTTAGCTATCTCCTTATCCGCTCTTACCACAGCGTGCGGGAGAGGCGGCGGCAGCAGTAAGGTGGGCGGCGCGCGAGGCAGCTGCGGGTGGAGCACCAGCTGCGGGGCCAACGGCGGCACCAGAGGCAGCGGCGGAGGTGGCGGCAGCGGGTACTGCTGTGTCAGCAGCGGCAGCGACACCACCGGCAGCGGTGGCGCGGGGGCGGGCGTGGGTGTCGGCAGCTGGCCGGCCACTCCCACCAGCGGGGGCTGCACACGACACGAACCACTGTGTAGCGGCAGCTGAAACCCCTCCGCACTCTATTAGGTGGTCGGCGGAATGTCCGAGGTCGGATACAAATTGAGGAGCGTCTTTACAAAACTCGACATTTTAACATTTTGAAATAATGTATTCTTGTACTTCTAAATGAGATGCATCAATTGCAGTACACGGAGTTTATGAAAAATACTATTTGCCTGTGTAACCTTGCAAGCAAATTTTGAGATTTTTCTAAATTTGACATCTACAGAAAATGAGTTTTGACATTTGAGTCATCCATTCCTTTACATATTTTTTAACAAAAGTTACAAAAGAGACCTGGAAAAATATATGAAAAATAAATGATACTATAGCGTAGAAGATTTCTTGAATGACAACAATTCAGTATAATTGCAGGCCCTTTAAAATACCTCCTCGTTGTGTAGCACACATGTTGTCAGTTATGGCGAGGTGCGAAATTTACGGTCGCCAGCTCGCCATTGGCGACTGATAATTGGCAGCTGGCGATCTGGGGTTACATATAAATTTTATTTTTTGATAACACTAGAGCTGTATTCAGAATTGCATAAGCCCAAAGCCGTAAGTGGTAATTATACTGATGAATAATACAGCATACATTTCCAGGTAATTGTATAATCATTTTTTTCATTTTTACGTCCTTTTTCAGTACTAGTAATGAAATGATTGTATGGGATATCCCCATAGCAGTTCAGCCGCCTATCGCAAATCTTCCTGTTGATGTCACTTTTGCAAATTGCATGTTGATGATGAGGACAAACATGCAACACCCAGTCCGTTGCCGGGAATCGAACCTGGGCTCCTTCCATCAGCGGTCAGTGAAACTGCCACTGAGGTACAGAAGTGGATCTCAGTACTACGGCAAATAACAGATATTAAATGTCAGTTTTGTTTTGACATCACGGCTATCATTTCTCCTCCGTACACTTTAGGTTGGTTCAGGCAGGTGTCGGTGGGTTCATGCATTCAGAGCCGAAATTGTGTGAAAAATGCAGGTTCCCTCCTCCTGTAATAGAGGTATGGCTGTTTCCTGTATAAGTGATGACAGCAAGCAACCACACATCTACATCTACATAGGTACTCCGCAAATAACATTAAAGTGCCTGGCAGAGGGTTCATTAACCACTTTCACAACCTTTCTCTACCGATCCCTTCTCTAATAGTGCTCGGGAAGAAACAACATCTACATTGTTCTGTTTTTGATCCGATTTCTCTTATTTTATTGGAATGGTCATGTCTTCCTATGTAGGTGGATGCTAACAAAATATTTTCATATTCAGAAGTAAAAGTCAGTGATTGAAATTTTGCAAACAGATCACGCCACTATGAATAACTTCTTTCTTTTAATGATTTCCACCCCAACTCATGCAACATTTCGTGACTCTTTCACCCCCGTAATGTGATAAAACAAAACGAGCTGCCCTTCTCTGAACCTTCTCAATATCTTCCGTCACTCCCACCTGGGGAGGGTCCCACAATGGGCAACAGTACTCCAGGCGAGGACGCACAAGTGTGATGTAGGCAGTCTCTTTGGTGGAGCCGTTGCATCTTTGAAACTTTCTGCCAGTGAAACTTAACATGTGGTTAGCCTTCCCCACAATATTTTCTGTGTTCTCTCCAGTCTAAGTTGTTCGTAATTGTAACTCTCAGGTATTTGGTAGAATTTACGACTAGCAGACTCCACTCATATTTATTTATTTCCTATATAATAATGGAAAGTCCAGGTTGGAATTAATAATATAGTAAGGACAGTTTACAACTCACCGCAAAGACGTGGCGACAGGCACATACAAAAGACACACACATACAACACTTTCAGCTATCGGCCATGGCCTTTTTCAGAAAATAGAACACTCACGCAATCACACAGGCACACAACACAGTCATACAACCATCACCTCTGGCTGCCACAGTGCCTGTGTGATTGCGTGAGTGTTCTATTTTCTGAAGAAGGCCATGGCCGATAGCTGAAAGTGTTGTACGGTATGTGTGTGTGTTTTGTATGTGCCTGTTGCAGCTCGTTGCCACATCTTTGCGGCAAGTTGTAAACTGTCCTTACGATAATATTATTTCTTCAATAGCCATTCTAAGCTGCAGGTGCTACTGATAAGTGGTACTTCTCCGCAAAAAAGACATAAAATTGAATTTCTAGACTGCTCAACTGTGGTACTGCTATATATTTCTTTATTCCACAGGTTGATAAGGTATTATGTGTAAAGATATTGTTCAAACAGTGACAGTAGGAAGGCAGGGGAATTATTTCATATTCAAATAAAGGGGATGTGGTGACCAAAGTTAATGGACTGGCTGGTGGCTTCAGAACTGAAATTTCACACCCTGCTTTATGGTCTATACGTAATAGTATTGTATATAGTCCAACACTGACAATTCACCTATGTCACAATATTTGATTGAATAAGAGATGTAATGTGACGATAAAAATTGAATTGAATTGTAAGTGAACATCTACTGCTTGCCACTGATATTACAAGGTATATCCACAAAGTGAGTTCCGTTTGGTTCTATAAAACAAACATGTACAGATACAGAAAAAATATTTATTGTACAAAATCCTACTACTACTTTTCTACA
Source organism: Locusta migratoria (assembly GCA_026315105.1). Taxonomy (NCBI): domain Eukaryota; kingdom Metazoa; phylum Arthropoda; class Insecta; order Orthoptera; family Acrididae; genus Locusta; species Locusta migratoria. The sequence continues at coordinate 55,145,469 of CM048754.1, read as the reverse complement.
TAGCTTCCAAAATTTTGTAGGCACTTGTCATACCGTGTACAAGTTATTGTATGCCTTCTTCATAGAAGGTTGTTGCCAGTGTATTCAACTGTGTGGTAACATGTTCCTTCAGCTCATCAGTGATCGTGAGATTTGCGGAGCTTCACTAGCGAGGGCACTAATTGTAAACTTACAGCTGTACTTAATCTTCTCTTCAACTGTGTGAACCAGTTCATCAACAATCAATAACCATAGAAGAGTGTCCACTCCACTTAATCACATCCTTCATTCATCAGTCTGACACATCTTCTAACCTTGCAGATTGACTGGTGAATTTCCTTTGGTTTAACTTTATTTGCATTTAGAAAACAAATCACTGATATGATTTCACACACAGTGGCATTTTCCAATTACAGCTGACATTATAAAGAAGCACTTCAAAGCACAAGCCAGCAACAGCAATCTGAAAATGGCGTACACGTCTTCTCCTCAAATCAGAGTAACTGCCGCGCAAGCTCGGAACTGCGGTTGTAGTGCTGTTGCGGATAGAAGAGAAATGGAGCTTACTTTGCGGGTGACCCTCATATGTTACTGGTAGGCATATTACTAAGACTGTATTGTTAATACAAGTTGTTTCTCGCTACTACACTCTGATAGGTTATTTGAGGAAATATGAAACCATAACCTTACCATCCAAAATCATGGGTTTGTGAATCACCATGGTACCTGTATGGTTTTTGGTCAAGGACTGGCATGTGTATAATTTCAAGACCATTGCTAACAGATTAATGAAAAACAAGTTAGCATTCAAATTTTCTGAAGCCAGAGTTCTTATTTCTAAGAAAACAGAGAAAGGTAGGGCCCTCTGCAAAGTCAAAACAACATGCTCTTTCTCTCCAATCATTGTTAAAGTGAAGGGAAAAAACTTATTGTTTCAAGCAACTATGCTTGAAAAAAAAAATCAATGCCAAATTACTAAAATAAATCAAATAGTGAATTCCATCATTTTAGTGCAGGCTCGAATTACACCATTATTTTACCAAGAAATCATGATAACTACAAATATTAATTAATACTTGGCATGCTTCAGAATGTGAGATGCAGCTTGGAAAGCAGCAAAGGGAGGAGGCACTGGAGGGAAGTGAGGAGGTGGAGACAGTTAATAAATAGTCCAAACATAGGTGGCACGCGACAGGAAGAGAGACCTGAATGAGAGCCATGTTATGCATGGGGTATAGTAAACTATCTCCTCTACAGCCCCCATTTTCTCTAAGCCCGTCTTTCTTCCAACTATATGTCACCTGTGTTTTGTATTGAACGCACTAAGAAATTTATGATGCCATCTGACAGTGTGCATTGAAATACATCAATGGGTAAAGTTAAAAATTTGTACCCAGCCGGGATTTGAACCTGTGTCCTTCTGCTTAGTAGGCAGGTTCTCTTCCTGTAAGAGTCAGGAGATTGAAGGTGCGTTCTCACAGATATTAAAAATTATCTGGAGTTTTGGACATTCAAAACAATGAAGACTGAAATTACTCCTCAAAATATTTGTTGTAGGTATTGGACAATAATTAAAGTTTTAAAAAATGTATCTAATTCCAGTTATGTAATATTATATGCTACACACTAACATTCACCCTGATGAACAATTTGGTTTTAGGAAGGGAGAAACTACTATACATGCTACTGAACTTTACTTAAGAAGTTACTTTGTGCCAATAAAAATGAAATAAATTTCCAATCAAATTGAGAAAATACTCGTATAAAATAAAGATTGTTTGACTTACCGAAAGTACAGGCTCGCCGATAGAAACATAAAACCAAATAAAAACACACAAACATTCAAGCTTTCGCAACCGTTTGTTGCTTCGTAAGGAAAAGAGGAAGAAAGGAGAGGAGAAAGGAATGGATATGGGATTTAAGGAAGTGGAAAAGGAGTCATTCCAATCCCAGGAGTGGAAGGACTTACCTTAGGGGAGAAAAAGGAAGGTAAACAAATACACACACACACACACACACACACACACACACACACAAATATCCAAACGCAAACACTCCTAGACAGACATTTGTAAAAAGCAAAGAAGTTGGACAGAGCGTGTGTGTATTTGTTTACCTACCTTTTTTCCCCCTAAGGTAAGTCCTTCCACTCCTGGGATTGGAACGACTCCTTTTCCACTTCCTTAAATCCCATATACTTTCCTTTCTCCTCTCCCTTCTTCCTCTTTTCCTTACGAAGCAACAAACGGTTGCGAAAGCTTGAATGTTTGTGTGTTTTTATTTGTGTTTTATGTTTCTATCGGCGAGCCTGTACTTTCGGTAAGTCAAACAATCCTTATTTTATACATATTTTTCCACCAGGAAAGTCTCCTTCTATAATATTTGAGAAAATACTTGGTATCAAGAGTTTGGTGCTACACACGCAACAAATGACAGAAAGAACTGGTAAATAAATTATATCATTGTACGGTAGTGTTGATTTATGATACTGCGGAATTGGAAGGAACTGGAGAGGGAGACACTGAATTAGAGGCATTTGACGGAGAACAGTGGTATGAAATAGTTCTGGAGAACTTTTTATATGTGCCAAATATAAACTACAATTTATTTTATGTTACACAAGTCCTTGATAAGGGCTATGTACAGAGTGCAAATGCAGACATCTGTGTTTTCAAAACTGCTGACAATCTGGAAACTGTGGCAACAGGCAGACATGAGCAACAGCTGTACAATGTGTTGTTTTGTAAAAAGGAGTTCAACAAATGTATGACAGCAATCTCCATCAAAATGTGGCATGAAAAATTAGCACATCAAAATGTGGCATATGTTGCAGACACACTAAATAGTTTTTCACATCAGGACCAACACATACACTCCTCAACAAAACAGAAGAATTGAAAGACATTGGCACACAGTTGTTGCGTCAACACAATTGATAATACAGGCACCAAAACTGAATTAGAATCTGTAGGCCGAAACAATAAATTATGCAGTCTTCAAGTTAAACTGGAAGAAATTCAGTAACAAGAAAAAATCGTGCTGAATTGTGGTTTGGACAAAGAATAGAACTTTCTATATTGAGCGCTGAAGTGCAGTTTAAGAGTCCGCGAGAGGTGTTTCATGTGTAGACGTTGGAAATGGCACTGCAGCCAATCAGGAGTCGTGTATGTGGCCAGTAACAAATAGCTTTACTCTTTATGGTTTATAAACAAATTGGTGTAGTAATGATCAACATATCGCAGTTCAATCAATATGAAATTTACATTTACAAGCTGTAATGGAGGGTGACTGTAGGACAATGACAAAAAATGTCTCTTGGATATCATTTAAGAGTCTTTTTCCTGTGAAAACTGCATTCTGGCCTTACTATGTAGTCAAATGTTCACCAGTGATTTTAATTGTGGTGATTGCATGACTTTTTCAGCCTTTTTGTATGGACATCTTGTGGAATGTTGCAACATCTGGTTTTTATCTTAGGGAAGTAAACACTAATTTTAATAAGATTCATTATTCACATATTGCAAGGCATTGGAAAAATTATAGTCAGTTGTATTACTTAGAGAGAGAGAGAGAGAGAGAGAGAGAGAGAGAGAGAGAGAGAGATGTATTTCAATTTACGTTGCAAGAAAGTATTAAATATGAACAGAAAAGTAGTGCTTGTAAAGAAACGGTATTAAGGAGTGTGTGTTGTTTCCCATACAAATCGTGCGATTCATTTTACAAATCGTCACTGAAACTTAATATTAACATGTTTTTTTCACATCTTGTGAACATTCTGTGCTTATGTAGAAGTTGACATGCTGTAAACAATACTAATTTAATAAATTTTAATACATAAATAGCTCTTCTAGGTACTTTACTACAACATATCTTGTCTTAAAATGCTGATTTATTGACCGGACAAGAGTACATTGAGAACCTGTCAACTATAGAGCAGTAACAGCATTAATTAATTTCTGCAAATGTGTCGAGAATTCTGATGACAGTGTTTCACAAGGACAACTGATTTATTGAGTGGACAAGGGCACATCGAGAATGTGTCAACCATTGAGCAGGAACAGTGTTGTAGTGTCGCTATTTGCCACAACACTAATGGTCCCTGCAAGTAGAAGACGAGTTATAACTCACTCCATAGTACTTCAGCCACTTCAGCCACGCCCACAGTCACGTTACCTCTGCCCGCTTTGTGTGCCAGCCATTCGGAAGACGGGCTCGCCGAGGCATGCCAGCACGTCACAGCCACAAAAGTCAATACAGTAGTGTACGAAGCAGATGTAGGAATACTATGGATCCAGGAAATCAGTCTACAGTGAGCTAGCACTCTATGTTAGCACAAACTGAAACACTACCACTGACTGACATAGAATTTCTTTCTAGCTACAAAACAGTTCTGCAATGATCTCTTCTATCACAAAGGCAACACTAAAGTTGAGTATTCTTTTCATTTGAAATAAAAGTATTTGAACTAATCACTTTTTTCAGTTGCAGATCTTGTCCATATCCTTTGCTAGCCACACACCTCCTTCTCCTACTGCAGCATCCAGGAGGGAGAGAGAGGGGGGGGGGAAAAAAGCATTAATTAATTTCCGAAAATCTGTTGTGAATTCCAAACATCAAAGAAATACGTTCTGTTTCAAAATATTTAAAATAGCACAAAATATTGAAATATACCAAAAACTGCATAGATATTTAACAAACCTTATAATCTTTAATGAGAAGATCAGTGAAATTCATTGCGAAATCACTACCAAAAACACTGCACACAAATACCAGACAAAAGTTTTAAAACTGATGTCAAATTCACTACAAATGAAATGCATAATCTTATGGGCCACCCAATCGGGAATCCCCATTGGCCGCCTTCACCTGCGTCATGCATCGCACTGTTGCCAACATCTACACATGAAACACCACTCTACTCACAAACTGCACTTCATTACTTTGTGTGAGACTTATGTTTTGATCAAAGATCACAAATGAAGAAAGACTGAAAAGAAATCTTAGATAGGAATCTTCACTGAATGCAATTTGGTTTCGCCCTGATACAGAAAATATCTTCCCGATGAAATGGACATTGTTGCTTCTGACAATGCCTTATTTCATAGAGGAACAGAAGATAAAAAAGAAGCTACTGTAATAATAGCCTTCACAGGAGAAAAGAGGAATGAAATCAAGTACCGGTATCCACAAGGAAACCATGTAGCCTATCTGATGCTTCACTGGGCGATGACTGAAGAGTGCAGAGTGTCATCTGATAACAAAATAGAAAATATTAGAGTCTTTCCACAAAACTACATGAAACAAAATGTTAGACAGCCTGCCAGATTTATAGACTACAAAACAGATATTGTTTAATGCAATAATAATGCAAAAATTGGTATGGTAGTCAAAGCTGAATGCATTTAGATTTCAAATGCCTTGAAAGACAAAAATTGGTACAAAGCAACAGCTGATAATGCAAGTCCCTATTAAAACTGAAAACTTGTAGAGCTTACAAAGACTGTAAAACATTTAACCTGTCACTGGGTAGTGTGTCAAAATCAAGATGGATGTTACAACTTTGTCTGTCTTTAGACAGACTACTTGCACGAGGTTTTGAGTAAGGAGGAGGACTGGACTACTGTATTCAGAAACCTTTAGTCCTGTTGCATGTTATGAATCAATTATACTGCTTCCTAGTCTTGCAGTTACAAATAAAATGAAAATAATTATGTCTGATATAAATACAGCATCTCTATACAGTGATCTGCAGGAGGGAATCCATAGGAACCAATCTGATGGATTAAATGATGGTACAAATAGAGTTTTTAAGCTGAAGAAGACTTTATATGGCTTAAAACAAGTGCCATAGAATTGGAATGAAACATTCTCAAATTATCTGATGATGTTACAATTTGTTAACACTGATGACGATCCTTGTAGGTATCTACTAAATAAAGACAGAAGAATCATTATAGCATTGTTTGTTGATAATAGGCTAGTTATTGAAAAGACAAACAGTATCACTGAAGTTTTCCACAAGATGAATCAGAAGTTTAAAATAACATCTGAGAGAGTATTTCATAATCGAAAATCATATCTTGGGATGGAAATTAAAATAAGTTCACAGGGAATTTTGTAAGTCATTCTATGTATACTACAAACAAAATCTTAAAGACGTTTAAGTTTGACAATATGAATCCAGTAGCGACATCTATGGAGCATGGAATGATGACAGAAACAAAATCTTGAAACTTCCTGGCAGATTAAAATTGTGTGCTGGAACCGGGACTCGAACCTGGAACCTTTGCCTTTCGTGGACAAGTTCACTACTGACTGTGCTACCCCGACATGACTCACAATGCCGCCACATAACTTTACTTCTGCCAGTACCTCGCCTCCTACTTTCCAAACTTTCTGGAAACAAAATCTTGTTAATGAAGCACCATTGGAAAGCACTGGACCCCACACAGAAGTTACAGGGAGTGTACTGTACCTTGCAACATTAACTTGTTGTCTATTATCTAAGCACATTTAGTAATAAACCAATGGTTAGTCACTGGAAGACAGTGAAATGAATTTTTCAGTTGCTGAAAGGATATATATTCTTTAATGGAGATTCAACATTTCTTCCTATGCTGATTCTGATTATGGAGGAGATATCTCAACTAGATGCTCCACCAGTGGAAGAGGAGGACCATTGTCCGGTATGCTCGAAAGCGTCATCTTGTGGCAACTTCAACTGTTGAAGCAGAATACCGAGCTGTTGTCTCTTCAATCAATGAGATATGTTGGATACAGCGCCTTGAACAAGAACTTGGAATTTCTTGTCTGAATGAACCGACAGAACTGTGCATTGACAATCATGCCGACATATGTAAGTTGAAGAACACCTATGAAAGAAAAATAACAAGAGGCCTGAAACATTGACATTCCATGAATGTTTATTCAGCAACATATTGGAACTATAAAACTGAAACATGTGGAATGTTCAAGTCAACTTGCTGATATACTGACAAAACCACAGACTCAAAGTGTTTGAAGAATTAAACAGAAAAATATTTACTTAGGTGGAGACTGTTTAGAATTAATTATTTTTATATCTCTTGACATGTGGTGTGCAAAGTGCTTTTATATATGTCCCAGGAACTTATCAATAATGCTATAGGCCTACATAGTAATTACTCCTTGCTCAGTCAGTTGTTTGTTCCTTGCTCATGCTTATTGTAAAAAAAGTTATTTAAGTGTACACCTTTGAACACAATAAAAGAGTTACTCATCTTCAAAACAAGAATTTATCATCATTATGTCATTACCATTATAAAATCTGATACCTTCTGGTGTCTCCACTCTCTACCACATACATAAATTATAAAAGTTATTTTCACTAAGATTTTTTGTTGCTGACAAAAATTATGGACTCTTTCACTGTGTAACATACATTCACACATTTTATTAACGCAATAGTTTTTAATATTTGTACTGTAGAACACACCTCAAAAATAAACCTATTTTTTTAACCTAGGCCTAGCTTCAGTAATTTAGTATTTAGAACCCTTATATGGTTCTCACTACAGAAAAAAATATTAAGTAGTACGTAATTTCCTTTGACTTCCGACAATATTTTTTCTTAACCTAATTTATAATTTAGGAAGGTTTTAAACTATTTGGCTTACTACAAAGTCCCTCGAAGATAAATTGCAGGCTAAGACGTAATCTCAGTGTGGAGGAAATACAATGGTGCTCAGCAACATATACAAATTTTAGACATCAACAACATAACTGCAATATTTACCACACTGCCAAATGGAAACATATCTACTCAACTGCGCTTGCACCGTATATTATGTGCCGCACTTTCGTGATAAACCATTAAAACACATATTTCAAACAACCCACCTTTACAAAGATTGAACACTTCTTCCCTGAGAAACTTGTCGTAATTCGAAGAAATGCGCGAAGAATCTACTGTGATACCTGCTTTTCTAGGAAATTTAAGATTATTGTTTTAATATTTCAATACTAACACAGTAATTATTTGACGAGGAAAAGTATTTTTTCTGTTTGTATAGCTATGATATTTACTAACTATTAAAAGTAAAAGTTTTCACTCCTGCTCTTCAACCAAAAAACAAACATCTGCGGAATTCGATCGTCTTCTGTTTTTGTAACCCAAACCTATAGTATAGTTCTTTCAAGGTGTTTGGTTGAAAGTGGTGTAATGTTGACATAAATCATGCGTATAGAAACGTGTTATTTTTGTTCATCCCGGATTTATCCGGGACATGGAATACAATTCGTAAGAAATGATTGTAAGGTGAGTTTTCCAATGTTTGAAGTAGAACGAAATATTTTCGTGTTAGATTGAAACTCCTTTAACACGTGACTAATTGAGCGTATGTTTTGTGTTTTAAAGATTTTCAAATTCTGCCGATCGAAATGTCATGCGGCTTTCAAGAAGAAGAAGAATCCACGTAAAGTAAGGTGGACCAAAGCTTTCCGAAAGACAGCAGGAAAAGAACTTGCTGTCGATCCAGCTTTTGAATTTGAAAAACGGAGGAATATACCACTAAAATATGACAGGGAGATGTGGACGAAAACAGGTAAATGCAATATGAACAAAAAGGCGTATTGTTATTATTAGATGCTAAGTTAATAAGAAATTCGCGGGAGGCTTGTTGCCGTACGTCCACCAGCCCACAAATGTCGGTACTAATATGAAGGCTTCCCTGGAGGCCTAAGGTAAAATCATTCAATATTTTCACCTTGCTGTCATTGTTGACTTGTCCAGGATTTTTAACTGGTGTCCGGGAATCTTGGCCTTAGCTAGTAAGTGCAGAATTTGCTGATTCTTTTTGGTATATTTCGCACATTTTAAACTAGTCTATCTTGAAAGTTATGACTCTGCAGAAATGGTGTTTCATAAATATTCAATCAAACTTTATAAACATGTAACAGAACTCTTGGAATAGGCTGTGAATATAAAATAGGTTTTTTCTTTCTTTTGTGAAGATAGACATACAAAATGCCCTGTCTTTTTATTTGTTTTTAGTATTAGAAAAGTTCTAGCTGAACACAAAACTGTACTGTTAATGATTGACTTTGTGGCAAATACTGTACTGTTCCCTGGTAAACAATCAGAAAATAGGAATACACTTGGCAGAAAAATAGTCCATTTTAACGAATTTACAAGTGCATTAAATGTAAAGCTGAAACTGGATTTTGTGTATCAGGTGTAAAATTCAGCTATGAAATATTTTATATTATAAATTGAGACTTTTTAAGTCACAAAAATTTATGGAAAAATAAATATTTAAGAAACATGGAAGTGCTGTTGTATTACAGTACTGTACGGTACTCAAGGATGGTCTGTAGTCTATTTGTATTCGCAGAACTTTATGAACTGTTTAAATCTGCATAAAATGACAGAGGGAATAATAACCACCAGATCTCTTTCTGAAACTGCAGAGGTTCGAACCATTGTGATTTATTAGATAATTCGCAGTCTCTGTTGCAGTATTTTTATTATGGTACTCCAATTACGCGTTTCATGCTGTTAGCGCATCATCAGACTGGAAACAAATGTTTTATTACAGTCCGTGTACCTGGTGGGCAGCGAAGCCAGGTACACGGACTGTAATAAAACGTTTGTCTGTTTCCAGTCTGATGATGCGCTAACAGCGCGAAACACGCAATATTTTTATTACTCCAATTACAACAGAGACTGCGAATTATTTTATTATTCAACACAGTTGCTGCACCAGCCGTGACAACCACCATCATGGAATGAAATGAAACATTACGATTTAATCTTAATTGTTTCAAAAATTATTTTAAATTACAGACTTACAACTGGAGTAGCTCGATTTCTGATTTTCAGTTTTAACTAACAAATTGGTATCATTTGTTTTCTAGTGAAACACAGTTCCTGTAGATTTCATTTGCGTGATGTCATCGACAAAAATAAACTGGTTATGAACACCACCTTCTAGCATGAACTTTTGGAAATCACCAGTATTGAGAGTATCTTCTATAAACTCGCCAACTGCTTAATATGGCATACGGGATGAATCCACAGAGACACCAGTTTGGAATCTAGCAGCAGCCACAAGCTGAGATAGCTGATATATCCAAAAGGAAGATGAAGAACTTCACTGCTGTGGAATACTTCAGTCTCACTAGAACACTTGGAAAATGAATCAGAAGGACTGGAAGAAGGGTTCAATAATTTTAAGTTTCATTCTTTGGAAGATGTAGGCCTACTTCTTGAACGAGCAGATATATTTTCCAATTGAAGAATTCCTTGAGCAGTAAATTGTTCAATGAATTATCCAAACTTTGACATTAGTACTTGATTGATTACAACCAATCAATGTCACACATGAATTAGGCAACAGCTATAAGATGAGTTTTAGTGTAATGTGAATTTTTCCCATTTTCAAAAATTCATATTTTTTTCCACAGTCAAATATCAGTGTTGAAATTTTTACAGTACTTTGCTATCATTCAGGTGTACAAACTATGCAAAAATTAGATTTTTATATTCAGTCCCAGCAGAGATAATTAACTCCAAACTTAAAGAAAGAAAAAAGAAGAAAAAACGAAAATTTTCAAACTTCAAAAATTCAGGAAACATTTGTAAGTGTTCTTGCTCTGTACAAGGCTAGTGTTTTGATATCTAACTAGAGAAAACTATGAGCTCTGGTAAATCACACCTTGGTTGTTATTTTTGGGCCCAAAAAGTGTATTTTCGAAAATTTGATATCAAACATTGGAGGTCATTTTGACTGGTTATTTTTGAATTTAGGGTATTTATAGTGGAGGCTTTTCTAAAAACCAATCATGTCAATTGCAATGCTGTAACAGGTGCAGAGATATTCAAATTACTGCTAACTTCTCCAAACTGAAGAACGGTTGCATACTTATAATAAATATGGCTGCCATTCAGTAATAGTGAAGATAAAAAAAATAATTAAAATCTGTTATGAAATTCTCAATTTAAGGTAATCACATATAAAAAATCAAAATCTTTAAAAATGGTTAAGCAACCAACTTAATTTTTATTGGACCGCTTCATTCGGATTGACTCGAAGGGAACATACGGGGTGAAACTGTGGGTGTTACAGCGAGATAAATAAATAAGTGTTCAAAAAAATTTGTTATGCGAGCTGCAAGATCAGGATTTTTATTTCCTTAATATATATATTATGGAGGGAAACAGTCCTGGTAGGAAAAATACGCATGAAAATGGAGTTGATTTAACTTGCCAAAAGCACAGGCTCGATTACAGACACACAAATATAAAAATGCACAAACACAAAAATTCTAAGCTTCATCAGAAAAGAGGATGGAAGGAGGGGGGGGGGGGGTGGTAGGATGCGGATTTTAAGGGAGTGGATGAAAAGTCATTCCAATCCCGGGAGTGGAAGGACTTACCTTGGGGAAGGGGGGGGGGGGGAAGGACTGGTGAACACACACACACACACACACACACACACACACACACACACACACACACACACACCAACACAGAAGTGTGTAAAATGCAAAGAAGTTGGACAGAGATGCCAGTTGAGTCAGAGGCTCTGTGAAGAGATCAGAGGCAAAGATGCTGTTGAATGTTGGGTGGGAATTTGAAATTAACGGAGGTTGAGACCAAGTGGGCAACGGAAGGAGAGAATATGCTGAAGGGCAAGTTCCCATCTCCGGAGTTGAGAGGTTGGTGTCTGTGGCAAGTAACCAGATAACCCGGACAGTGTAACACTGTGCCAAGATGTGCTGACCGTGCACCAAGGCATGTTTAGCCACAGGGTGATCCTCATTACCAACAAACACTGTCTGTCTGTGACCGTTCATGCAAATGGACAGTTTGTTCCTGGTCATTCCCACATAGAACGCTTCACAGTGCAGGCATGTCAGTTGGTAAATCACATGGGTGCTATCGCCTGTGGCTCTGCCCTTGATCGTGTATACCTTCCGCGTTACAGGACTGGAATAAGTGGTGGGAGGGTGCATAGGGCAGGTTTTACACTAGGGACTGTTCCATGGATAGAAACCGGAGGTTAGGGGAGGTGGTTTGGGGATTTCATAGGGATGAACTAGGAGGTTACGAAGGTTAGGTGGGTGGGGGAGTGGGAAGGATGTCATGGAGGATAGACATCCTTGCTGGAGAGCCACGTTCAGAGTCTGATCCAGTCCCAGAAACTATCTGGTGACAAGAGGGGCACTTTTGGAGTTCTTCTGTGGAATGTTCTGGGTTTGGGGGGAATGAGGAAGTGGTCCCAGCAGTTTGCTTTGTACCAGATCATGAGGGTAGCTCTGGGATGTGAAACTGTTGTTAGGTTATTGGTGAACTGGTTCAGGAATATATTTGGCATTACACCCAGGCCATACTTCAATGCTAATGGCCTCTATTTTTGCAGTCTTGAATGTCGTGTTATACAGCACCTCATCTGTCTTATACATTTCAATCTCTCTCTCTCTCTCTCTCTCTCTCTCTCTCTCTCTCTCTCTCTCTCTCTCTCTCTCTCTCTCTCTCTCTCTCTTGTGGCAAGGAGACGGTACTACTACTCTAACACTCTGAGTGATTACATTTCTCACTGCAGGAAATAGAAGATGAGCAATTTCTTCGATGAAATCTATGCCAAAGCCTTAGATTTGATCAAAGATTTGACAATTTGAGAAAAAAATGTCCATTAAACTTCAATCATTTTAATGTAATACCAGCCTTAGTAAAGTAAGTCCTGTCGCTAAATGAAACAATATTTTCTTCTTTTCTAGTGGAAGCCATGAAACGGGTAGACGAGATCAGGCAGAAGCGAGAGGCGCACCACATTATGCAGCGGCTGCGCAAGGGCCGTGAACTGGAGACACAACGTGACATCAAGGAAGTCCACCGGGACCTGTCGCTCATCCGGTCTCCTGCAGCAGGCCTCAAGGACAGGGCCAAGGAAGAGGCCTTCGTCCAGGTCGAGGAGTCCGACACTGAAATGGAAGTTGCCGAGACTGTGGAACCAATAGGAGCTTAACCGTGACACTGTATTAAGGGACTGACATTGCTGAAGGAAAGTGATCTGAGGGTGCATACACTGAACAAAAGATGTGTACATTGATGACAAGTTTATTTTGGAAATTATTATTCTATTTATGCCAAGTAAATTCTGCATGTTAACAAAATCAAACCTGGACATTCACGTTAGTGTCTTGTCACTTTGTCCTCAGCTTGTACCTGTACGTATTTGTATATAAAATCCTACAAAAGTCACATTCTGATTTTTCTTTATATTAGTGCATTAATCTAGATTTTTTTCAATTTTAGCATGAGTTAACTCAAATATTGAATTGTTTTTATATGTTTACTGGATGCTCATTGGAGATTTACAGTTGCAATAAGTGTACCTAAATGTTAATTATATTGTAAAAAATACTGTGAATTGCGTGAGGATTTAGATGGAGAGGAATGCTGCTTTCATGAATGGATATTATGAATGGCAGTACCGATAGCTATGTACAATATGCACATCAGAAGTTGACAGTAAGAGCATGAAAAGCAGTTTGTTTGTTTAATAAGTCAATTTCTCATCTCTGAAATCCCACCAGGAACTGGGTAGCATTCTCCGATATGTGGTGCTAATAAGACAATTTTTGTACCAATCATTATTCATCGCAAATACATTAAATATAGTAGATCTAGCCAAAGTGCTTTCCCTCTGGTGTGTATTAAATTAACAGTTTCTGTTTCACATAGCCAGTTATGCTTAACAGATGACAAGAGAGGTGATGTAATTTGAGTGCTCAAATTGAAAATATTGTGTGATTTATGTAGTATGAAATTTGTTTTGCCACTTGCTGGGATACTAATACGTATTCCTTTGTGTGGCCATACTAGCCTTGCAAGAATGTAGCCACTAGAAAATGCTTATTTCTATCATCATACAAGCTTAGTTGTTTATTATTTATTTAATGTATGATGCATTAAATTACAAAATAACATGCAAAGCACAGTTCTGTTGCAAAAGTTAAAAGTTTAGTTTTTTAAATTTAATTCATTGATCCAGCCCTTCATTATGGGGGTTAACCAGTTTCATCTCATTTAGATTCCAGGAAAAGCATGAAGGTGACTATCCACAACAGTTAAACTGCAGTTTATGTGGCTCGCATTCGCTAGGTTAAGGAACGGCAGAGCAGCCAATAAGATTACACGTTTCATGATGAGTAAATGTGGCGTCAATTTCGAAGTTTATTCGGGGATTTTGGTGCGGCATTTCTGTGATTGTAATTGATTTTCCATTTATAAGAGATTTTTAGATAATTGTCATATTACGGTCATAATTGACCTATTATTAATACACCACAGCAGTGAACCATAGAGCATAGCAGGTTTTATTTATTTTATGATCTGTACGAAATAGTGATCATCTTAAGTGAAAGTTAAATAATATAGTGAGGACAGTTTACTACTCACCGCAAAGACGTGGCGACGAGCTGCGACAGGCACATACAAAAGACACATGTGTGTCTTTTGTATGTGCCTGTCGCAGCTCGTCGCCACGTCTTTGCGGTGAGTAGTAAACTGTCCTCACTATATTATTTATTCCAACCTGGACTTTCCATTATTATAAGTGAAAGTTAAGTTAGGTATAGGTTAAACAAGAAGATTTTGTTTAGTATGTGAGGGCACGTAGCACCCAAATCTCCAGTTTGGAAACACTCAATTGATTTACAGTCGTACGCTCGAGATATATATTCAGTCTGAGCTATCTCGATTGCAAGCATTCTTGGAAATTACCGCAATTACTTTTACTGGCCCGACAAGGGTATATACAAGAACCAGTCAACCATAGAGAAGGTATAGCATGTTTTATTTTATGATACATAATTTCATAGGCTTCCACGGCCAGTATCATTTTGAATAAAACAATTCTGGTTGTTAGGCCACATCATGTTATAAAAGCACTCAGCAAATGAATAGCTGACGTTTCGACCACTCGGCAGTGGTCCTCTTCAGGCTGGTTAACTTTTGGATGCTGCTGAATGTACAACCTTATATACTGTGAGTTTTTCAGTTATCTAAAACCAATGTCATGAATCTAAGATGATGATTGGCTGGCAGTAGCGTATCAGCAGGCTATTACGTTTGCTACCCAGTGAGTGACTGGTAGGCAAAATCTTATGTCTAATTGGAAGGTAACAGCCAATCAGCTACTAGCATCCAGGGGGTGGTGTTTCCTGCTGCGAACGTTCAGGCTGCGCGTCAGTTCTACTGTGGCCGCTGTTTATACTATAGAACCTGCGGCCAGCTGGGCAGGGATTGCCAGCAGCCAAGTAGAAGGCAACTTGTAGCCATCCTCCCTATTCATGTTGTTAGGTCTTTTAATTATTCCGATGGCTTCTCTTATTTTGTGTTGTTGCATCCACGGTTCCCGAGCAAGTATGTGAGGTTCTCAGAAGTTAATAGTACCGCCGCATTCCTTCTGGTGTTCTCCCACAGCTGACTTGTCCTAATAGTATGTAACGTTCATGTTCCGAAACGTGAGTGCTGATGGGTCTCCCAGTTTCACCAACATAGACATTGGAGTTCATACGCGCAACAGAAATTCCCATTCCACAACAGTTCCAAAATATAGAGGCCATAGTAGTCCAAATACCTATAGTAAGGAGAGACAAACTCACTATAGCCTGCCTATACACACAACCAAGGCACCCGCTTCCAATAGACTTTCTACAGTACCTCAACACATTTCAAAAAACAATACTGATGATGGATGGAAACGCAAGACACCATTTGCTAGGAGATACAGCAGACAACACCAATGGACAAGATCTATTCGACTTCCTAACAACAGAACCGTTTGACAGAATTCCCATAAATCAACCAACATACATTGGACACAATGGAGAATCCACACCAGACCACGTCCTTTTCAGTATTAACATACAAGACAAAATCGAACACTATGGAGTGGGGAACACAATAACGAGTGACCACCTCCCAATATATTTCAAGACGTCCATAGCACCTCCCCCTCCACCCAGGTCAGAAACAAGGACAATCAGAAATTACAGAGAAGCCGACTGGAATAAATATCAGCAAACGATACAAGAAGAATTAATGACGCCAATCGCAATCACAGACAACCACGAACTAGAAACAGTAAACACCAGGCTAGAAGCAGCAATACAGAAGGCCATAGAAGAAAGTATCCCTTCAAAAGAAATACCCAACTATAAACCCACAATTCCACAACAAGCACTGACACTCATAAGAGAGAAGAAGAAACTGTACAGAGAAATACAAAGAACCAACAACCAGGCCCTCAAACCAATCTGGAACAGACTGAATGCACAAATCAAGCGAATAATCTCACAATACCGAGAACAGAAATGGAATGATACATGCAAGACACTAGACTACAGGGATGGAGGGAAATTTTGGCATAAATTCAAAATACTAACAGGACAGAAGAAAAAGACAGAACCCTGCCTCATAATCAACAATGAACCCACTACAGACGCAGCGAAAATAGCACAAGAATTCAAGAATAGCCTAGAAACCATACACTCCTTCCCAAGAGACCCACTGTTCGATGAAGCATACAGAATAACAGCAGAACATGAAATACTCACAAAAATTAATGCACCAACTGTCAATAACGAGGACGACGAACAACTAACCGCGCCCATAACAGAAGAAGAAATTGCGGATGCCATCATGATGGGAAGAAACTCAGCTCCTGGTGACAACGGGATCCAAAGAACTCACATCAGAAAGGCACCACAAGACGTAATAATACCACTCCTCCACACAATTTTCAACCACTGTCTACAAAACGAAACAACACCGGAAGAATGGAAAAAGGGAAAAATAATTATGTTACAAAAACCAAACAAGCCGAAGACAAATGCCACCTCTTACAGACCCATCACACTACTCAACGTAATAGGGAAAACATACGAAAGAATAATAACAGACAGAATAAGAAAATATGCCGAAGACAAACAAATAATACCCACAATACAAGCTGGGTTTAGAAAAAACCACTCCACAAATGACCCGCTTATAAGGCTATCAAGCGACATTATCAAAGGCTTCAACAGTAGCCAATGCACACTCGGTATCTTCCTAGATATCGAGCGTGCTTTCGACAAAATATGGCATACAGGCCTACTAACAAAACTGTTAGACCTAGGCTTCCCCCCAAAAATTGTTAGGATCATCCAAGGACAAATCAGTGGGAGACAATGCCGAGTACATGTAGGCACGGAAAAATCTGAATCCTTTACACCAGAAGCAGGCGTCCCACAAGGCGCCATAATATCCCCGATTCTATACACCTTGTACACGTCGGACACTCCTACCACAAACACCGAAAAAGAAGCAGTGGCATTATATGCAGATGACACTGCCTATTGGGTAACAGCAGCCACCACACAAGCCATACAACGGAAGGCCAGCTCGTACATAAAAAAGCTAGAAAAATGGATGACCGTAAACAGGATAAAACCAAATCCTACAAAAACACAAATGGTCCTATTTAGGCATAGAAACCTCACAAAAAAGAAAAACCAGGATGAAGCAGACATAAAATTAACACTCTGGAATGCCCCACTACACCTAAGCAATACAGCAAAATACCTTGGACTACACTTAGACAAGTATCTAAACTGGAAGGCACACCAGAAGGAGGTCCTCAACAGAATTAGGAAAAGACAAGGATTAGTGCATCTGGTACAAGGAAGATTCAATGGGTGCAACACCCGAACAACAATCCACACTTACAAAACATTTATAAGACCGATACTGGAATACGGAGCCCCGGCCCTAGGAGGTATGTGTGAAACGATCGCAAACAAAATGTACGCCACCGAGAGAAGGCTGCTTCGTAGCTTCCTAAAAGTCCACCGAATGACACCTAGGGAACAGATATACAACAGTGCAAAGATAAAACCACTACAGTCAAGACTAGCAACCCTTAGGGGCAGATACGGCAAAAGGGTAATAGAAACCCGCCCTGACATGGAACACATCCTAACAACTGAAATACGGAAAACAAGAAAACCAAAATACAAGTATATACACCCAAACCGAACAGTAGCTCAAAACACCACATCCCTATTCCCAAACCTAGCAATGACGATGACACCCCTAACAGATGGACAGGAAACCCCGACCCACCTCAGTGAAGAAGAACCAAGAAGAAGACACCCAAGAAACTGAAAAATTAAACCACTAAAACAAACTACATACAAACATTGTAGCACCCAGTCACTGCACACAGCAGTGGGATATGTAACATAGTCATAAGAAAACCTAATATAAGATTCCCATCAAATCCTTTTTATTATTATGTAATAAATTTTATAACCCACCTAAAATAAATATGTTGAAATTGACGATATAAATATTGTTGAAAACTGTAAATATGTCAACTATGGCTGAATAGAGCATGTAAGCTCTCAAACAGCCCGCCCATTCTCCTTCAGAGATGGGAATGAAAAGATTAAAAAAAAAAAATAAAAAAAATAAAAATAAAAAATACGCGCCTGCAATGTGGAAGGAATTTATGGGATCCTTAATGGGCCTCAACAGGTCACAGATTTTGTGGCCGCTCTCGAAAATCAGTTTGATTCCTCCTCGGATAAGGATCTTGCCTATATGTTCGCTGATGCCTCTCACATAAGGTAGACGAACTGTAGGAAGCGTTTCTTCTGCGTCATTGCCTATCTTGTCTTCCTTGTGTGAGGTACACCTCATTCAATATTTTATGATATGTTCGAAAACAGTGATCGAGTGACATCCGTACTGATAGCAACTGTAACTTGTTGATCGTAAAAAAAAACTTTTGCATACACCTGTTCGATTTGTTTACATAGTACAATTGTAACACTCTTTCTTATTGGCTGCGGCATCACGACTCCTGATTGGCTGCTCTGCCATTCCTTAACCTAGCGAGTGCGAGCCACATAAACTGCAGTTTTACTTCCACATTGTGTGTTGCATTGTTTGTGGTATGTCAGTACAGTCACAAAATGGGCTATGAATCAAGCCCAATTTATGAAGCTTGGGGCATTTCTTTCAATACTGTTAAGCCTGCTCCTGGTACATCTTAGGCAGACTGGATCCATTGAGCTTCAGTGTTGGATCCCCAACTTTCAGATGACCTGTGGGGGTAGAAGTTGTCCATTCATTCTACCATTTGTCTTTGGAATTGAAATTGTTACTTAGCAATTCCATGGCAGATTTCCATGCTGGTTTGTGGGACTTCAACCTGGATGGTTCACATTCTCATGAATTGGCAGTGCCCTGATCTTCAGTATTCTTGACCACAGTTGATCAAGATGATTTTGTATTCTGGTGTGAGGTGGTGTTATTTTAACTGACACTGGCAGCCATTGAACTGGAGTAGAAAGTAATATGAGCCAAGTGTTATTGATAGCCTATACATAATCAGCAGGGGTAGGGTTTTTGGTGAAGTTTGAACAGTTTAATAGTTATTGTTGTTGTGGTGTTCAATCTGGAGAGTAGTTTGATGGAGGTCTCCACCCTACTATATCCTGAGCAAGCCTCATCATCTCCTCATAAGAACAGCAACCCACATCCATCTAAATCTGTTTGCTATATTCATCTCTTGGTCTCCCTCTGCGATTTTTTCCACCACACTTCCCTCCAGTGCTAAAGTTACGATTCCTTTATGTTTAAGACTGAGTCCTACTGATCCCTTCTTGTCTTCCAAAAATTCATTTTCTCCCTGATTTTGTTCAGTACATCTTCATTAGTTATGCAATCTAATCTTCAGCGTTCTTCTGTAACACTACATTTCAAAGGCCTCCATCCTCTTCCTGTCTGAACTATTTGTCCATGTTTCACTCCCATTCAAGGCAACACTCCACACAAATGCCTTCAGAAAAGACTTTGCTAACATTGAATATTAAATTAATTGTAACAAATTCCTCTTTTTCAAGAACGCTTTTTTTCCCATTGCCATTCTGCAATTTATATCCTCTGTACTGTGACCATCATATGTTATCCTACTGCCCAAGTAAGAAAACTCATCTACCACCGTTATTGTTTCGTTACCTAATCCGATTCCTTCAGCATCGTATGATTTTCCAAGACTCCATTCCATTACCCTCTTTTTGCTCTTGTTAATGTTTCTCTTATATGCTCTTTTCAACACACTGTCCATTCCTTTCAACTGCCCTTCCAGGCCCTTTGCTGTCTCTGACAGAATTAAAATGTCATCAGCAAAACACATTGTTTTATTGCTTCACCCTGAACCCTAATTCCTTCTACAAATTTCTCTTAACTTTCCTTTACATCTTGCTCAGTTTACAAATTGAATAACGTTTGAGAAAGGCTACATCCTTGTCTTACTCCTTTCCCAACCACTGCGTCCCTTTCATGCCTTTCAACTGTAATAACAGCTGTTTGGTTAATGTACAAGTTGTAAATAACCGTAAATTTCCTATATTTTACCCCTGCTGAATTTAGAATTTGATAGAGTGTATTCCAATTAACATTGTCAAAAGCTTTCTCCAAATCTACAAAAGCGATATATGTAGGTTTGCCTTTCGTTAATCTATCTTAAAAGTCGTAAGGTGAGTATTGCCTCCTGTGTTCCTACATTTCTCCTGAATCTGAACTGATCTTCACCAAGATCAGCATCCATCAGTCTGCAAATAATTCGTGTTAATATTTTGCAACCATAACTTATTAAACTGATGGTTCTGCCTGCACATGATTTCTTTGGAATGGGGATTATTATTACATTCCTTTTTTTTTTAAGTCTGTGGGTATTTCACCTGTCTTATACATCTTGCTCATCAGGTGAAATAGTTTGGGAGAACCAGCCATAACAAGAGACTTAAGTAGCTCTGAGGGAATATCATCTACTGCAGGGGCCTTGTTTCAGCTTAGGTCTTTCAGTGCTCTGTCAAATTCATTTCTCAGTGTAGTATCTCCTATTTCATCCTCATCTACTTCCTCTTCCTCTCCTACAATATTGTCTTGAAGTTCATTTACTTTGTAGAGCCCCTCTATATACTTTTTCCCTTCTTTACTCAGAACTGGTTTTCCATCAAGTTCTTGATATTCATACTGCTATTGTTCTTGTCTCGTATTCCTGTGGGCAGTATCTATTTTTCTCCTGGTTAAACTTTCTTCTACAGATTTGCGTTTGTCTTCTAGCCACCACTGCTTAGCTATTTGGCACTTCCTATCATTCTAATTTCTTAATTGCCTGTATTCCATTTTACTTGCTTCATTCACTGATTTTTATAGCTTCTCCTTTCATCAATTAAATTTAGTATTTCCTGTGGTATCCATGGATTTTTTTTGTAGGTCTTGCCTTTCTACCCATTTGGTACTCCGATGTCTTGACTATTTCATTTCTTAAAGCTATCCATTCCTCTTCTACTGTTTTATTCCCCCCATTTCTATCAATTGTTGTCTTCATCTTCATGATGAAGCAGCACCCATAATTGCAGAATATGACAGTAGTAGTTTTTGACAGACTTGCTGCCCCATACACATTCTACATTCTGTGATGGATGTCTGCCGGTGTTTGTTCTGACAACCAAGAAGAAGAATAGCAACAAGTTCAATCTGTTTGGATGCCTTTAGTAATAATCTAAACATAGTTCATGCTTCCCCATTTACTGCTCATACTTCAGAAATACACAAATGCCAAACTAACCCCTTGCCTCGTTCCGTCTATGTATTTTCGCAATATGTTACAGTAGTTTAAATCGAGGGGCAATAGCCACTCCCTACACTGACCATTGCTATGCTGCAAATCCTCCTCAATTTTGCTACAATTTTCCAGCATTACAAATTCTCAATACACTACAGCATCATTTGCAAAGTCTCTTGGAACTTCCAACATTATCTACCGGGTCATTTACAGGTACTGTGAACAGTAACGGTTGTATAACACTCCCTTGTGGCACACCAGAAATTACGGTGCTTTCTGTTGATAATGAAATGCTGTCTTCCATTTGCTAGAAAAACTCTTCATTGCAGTTACACAGTTCAGTGTGTAATTTTTCATGTGTCTGTATTTTGTTCATTAGGCAACAATGTGGACCTGCATCGAATGGCTTATGAAAACTGAGGAAGACAGCATCTACTTGGGAGTCTGTATGTACTGCTTCTGGGTCTCGTGGATGAATATAGATAGTGAGTTGGGTTCTACACTACCGTTGTTTTTGGAATCCGTGCAGGTTTTTGCAGAGGGGATTTCCTGTTTCCAGAAATGTCATAATTTTGGAGGGATAAAAAAAATGTTCCAGAATTCTACAAAAGACCAACATCAGAGATGTAGGCTTATAGTTTAGGACGTCTGCTTGACAAGGCTTCTGGAAAATGGTAGTGACGTGTGCTTTTTTCCAGTAATACGAAATGCGTTGCCCTTCCAGAGACCTATGGTGCACACTCCTGCTAGAAGGGGAGAAAGTTACATACCATATTCTTCATAGAATTGAATTGGCAACCTGTCAGTCTGTGGCCTTTCGTTTGTTCAGCCCTTTGAGTGCTGCACCTGCGTCTGCGGCTGGCCGAATCGAGCCTGCCATTACGGCCACCTAATCCGTCTACCTGTGCCGACAGCCATCTCCGCACTGCATTACATGTGTCTGAGCCCTCTGCTCGGCGGTCCTCGTGCTTTCTTGAGCATTTCTGAAACCGGGGCGGCCGCAACAGTTTCGCAGTCACTGTGCTCGCTGACGTTACAAATAAGTGCAGTATATCTGGATACTTATTCCGTAGCTTTGAATCTGGAAATGATTGCTCGGCAGATGTAATGTCACTGAAACTGTTTTCGATAATATGTAACTCCTGGGTCATTCAATGTCAAAACGTCCAATTTCGGAACATTTTCCAGCTCGACCATCACGGGAAATTTTATGTCCCCTTTGCACATTGGTAATTTTTTTAGATTTGTTGAAGCAATACTGACCGAGATAGAGTCAGTTGTTTGATGCCATGCGTGCCAGGAAACTTTCCTGGTGAATATATATATATTATAGAGGAAAAATTCCTAACAGGAAAAATATACGTAAAAAATAGATAAGTACACTTACCAGGCGAAGGGGCACAGGCAGTAATAGCAACAAATAAACACACAGACACACACACACACACAAAAATGCTAGCTTTCGCAGCCTAGCTGCTTCATCAGGCAGAAGGGAAGGAGAGGGAAAAGGAAATGATGAGGGTTTTAAAGAAGGGGGTAAGGAGCCATTCCAATCCCGGGACAGGAAAGACTTACCTTTGGGGAAAAAAGGGAATGTAAATAAATGCACATACACCCACACATTTACACAGACACAAGTACACTTAGGCAGACATACTGTAGAACTGTAGAAAGCAAAGAAGTTCAACTTCTTGCTTGAACTTCTTGAACTTCTTTGCTTTCTACAGTTCTACAGTATGTCTGCCTAAGTGTACTTCTGTCTGTGTAAATGTGTGGGTGTATGTGCATTTATTTACATTCCCTTTTTTCCCCAAAGGTAAGTCTTTCCTGTCCCGGGATTGGAATGGCTCCTTACCCCCTTCTTTAAAACCCTCATCATTTCCTTTTCCCTCTCCTTCCCTTCTGCCTGATGAAGCAGCTAGGCTGCGAAAGCTAGCATTTTTGTGTGTGTGTGTGTGTGTGTGTCTGTGTGTTTATTTGTTGCTATATATATATATATATATATATATATATATATATATATATATATATATATATATATATAAAAATAAATAAATAAATAAATAAAACTAAAAACACACACAAAATTCAAGCTTTCTACAAATGTCTACCTTGATGTGTGTGTGTGTGTGTGTGTGTGTGTGTGTGTGTGTGTGTGTGTGTGTGTGTGTGTGTGTGTGTGTGTGTGTGTGTGTGTTTGCTTGTTTACCTTTCCTTTTTCCCGCCTAAGATAAGTCCTTCCACTCCCAGGATTGGAATGACTCTCTTTCCACTCCCTTAAAAACCGCATCCTTTCCTTTTTTTCCCCTCCTTCCTTCCTCTTTTTCTGAAGAAGCAGCCAACGGTTGCGAAAGCTTGAATGTTGTGTGTGTGTGTGTGTGTGTGTGTGTGTGTGTGTGTGTGTGTGTGTGTGTGTGTGTGTGTGTGTGTGTGTGTGTGTGGTTTTTTTGTGGTGACTATACGAGCCTGTGCTTTGGGTAAGTTATTAGATTTCTATTTTTATACATATTTATACAGGGTGAGTGTTAATTGCTGACAACTTCGAGCCATTATAACTTGGTCAATATTTCATTGGAAGATAATGAAACTTAGCTATAGTGTACAATTGTATATGTTCTCAAAGGAATAATACAGAAAAGAATTTTACGCACTATATATAACCAGTAAAATGTAAGCAAAGTTGCTAAAAAAAATTGGTGCCCAAAAAAAATTTCCAATATTTGGCGTGTTATCTCTTAGACTAAAGCTATGGTGAATGTGAAACTTGTATTGTTAGGTTACCAGTACCACATGCCAAGGTTCTGAAACATGAAGTTTAGTTTATGTGCCACTTTCCATCTATACATTTTTTTATGTAAACCATTTTTCTGAAGAAAATTCCCACATAATATTGTGAGGTTAAATTATTCACCCATTGTTGGTTTTACTTACAGGTAATTACTGAAACACACAATTTTTTTTTAGTTATAACTGAGTACACTAAATAACGTCTCGTGCAGATATGAAATTAATACACAATCGCTGAAGCAGGCTTTTCTCATTCGTGTAAATTTGTTTAGTCTATTATTACAGGAAACAAAGAATTGAAGCAAGAAAAATATTAGACACATAAATATAATTGGCATTGTATAGGCACTTCTCTGTTTTTAGTAAAAGTTGTGTAGTGGGTATCTCCTTGCATTTTCCGTAATTCGTAATTTGTTTAAGTATGTAATTCGCAAGAAAATAATCATCAAACAGCAATCTGTTATCTCAACTGTTTTCTTAATTTATACATTGCTCTGATAAGGAAATGTGGTGTAGCCAAGTATTCAAACAGACTGAGAACATTACAGTCAGAATTTAGAGTGATCTCTTACAATCTGGAGCTACAAACGAAACTGTTTGGGATGACGAGTACTTCGTAGAGCTGCCAAGTCCACAAGGACAGAAATGTGCGCACCTCCCGCGTCTGTCCGTCGGACTTAACACCCTGAAGCTCAAGAATGAAATGAGTTACCATTCTATTCTCAACCTTAAATAAAAATTAGATATCTTACCTATATTTCATCCGCAGCTTTGTATGTGCTAAAGTCAACCATACGCCAAGTCTACACAATGCGATTTTTCATCTGTGAACTCTTCAAAATTTGCGAATTAGTTTACTTAATTTGATGTAGCACAGTATCTATAAGGAATAACAAATATAATGTGAGATCATTATCGAGCGAATATGTCACACTATAATATGTAAAAGAATGAAAATTTTTCATTGAATAGTTTTCTCAGAATCGGTTGACGAATATTCTAAGTGCTCGGAACACTGTGGCGGTCAGCATGTAAGCAGTAGCCCTGAGCAGCTACTGACGTCTGCAGGCCCATCGGCAGTGGAACCGGCTGCTGCATATGCTGTCTTTAGGGCTCAGGTACTGGCCAGGTCGCACGGGAAATGCCGTCTGCGGGGCCTACGGGAAATATCACTGCTGCGGCAAATGACATCTGCAGGCCTCAAAGGCAAGATGGAACGCCGCAGCTTATCATGTCTGCAGCACTAAAAGGGTTAACCGAGGTGGTCAGAATACAGGGAGATGCCCTTATGCTGAAAAAGTGAAGCCTGCCATATTGATAAGTTTTGGGGTTAAGTATTCATATTGTAGAGCTAATGTTTTATGTCACTTAAAACAGGAATAAAAGTCCGACAATTTTGCCGTGATGTACAACGTGTTAAAAGAGTGCAAATTAGCAGTTAACAATTAAGTTTTCAAATAGATTGTGACGAGTATTTATTTCTATTTATTCAAGAAAGTATATTGTTTGAAAGTCCATCCTTTGCAGTGACTGTCAGTTCGATGCATTAACAGTAAGAGGGTCGACTTAACTCATAGTTTTAACGGAGAAATAGCATTTCAGAACCGACCGAGATGGAGGACAGGCTTCAGCTGACATACGTGCTCGGCATAGATAATGCCATCTCCCTTTATTATAACCTCCTTGGGGTTAACAGTTTCAATTGCTATTCTATCCTTTGGTCATTTATTTTAACATCTACTGTTTTGTGGTTTATCCACTGGTTTAAGGAAGACACTACAGTGGAACAACTTTGGAAAAATACATTTCATATTTCACATTTTTTTTATATCACATCCAAGGCTTCAGATTTATGTCAAGTCAGTGCATGAAATTTTATTTAAAAATATTTTAACAATGGAAAATACGATTATATTGGTCAATAATGGGGACAGGTAACAACTCACCGTAAAGAGGCTTGCTGAGCTTCTGACAGGCACAAAACGTCGACAATCACATTCACACAAATTTGCACAAACTTTTGCCATGGCCTTATCGAAAAAAGCAACACATACATTCATGCAATCACTCGGACAACTATACACACAAAACCGCCATGTCCGGCCACTCCAACGCCACAAGCATCTTGACAATGAGTGAGTAAGGGAGTGGTGGCTGAAGGATGTCCGGTAAGGGGAGGGGGGGGGGGATGGAAGGTTCTGAGTTGCACGGCGGATTGTGCAGGCTCCGATATGTGGAAATGTGCGATGTGACATTGAATACAGTGAAAGGAAGGGGGCGGGAGAGGATAAAAGGGAGTTGTAGAGGAGTGTGGGGAAACTGAAATGATAAAAATAAGGAAAAATGAAATAAAAAAATATTTAAGTGGATATTGTAAGGTGTGACACAGTTGCAAGGAATTAGAGGGATACAGGATAACGAGTGAGGAAGGAGTGGTGGGGATGAAGATGTTAGGCTAGGGTGTAGGGATGACAAGTAATCTTAGGTTGAGGCCAGGATGGTTGTGGGACTGCAGAATGTGTTGAAGAGAAAACTCCCATCTGCACAGTTCAGACGAGCTGCTGACGGAGGGGAGGATCCAGATGGCTCGGGTAGTGCAGCAGCCATTGAAATCCAGAGTGCCGTTTTCAGCCGCATGCTGTGGCACGGGGTGGTACATCTTGTTTTTTGCCACAGTTTGGCGGTGACAATTCGTCCTGACGGACAGCTGGTTCATCGTCATACCGATATAAAATGCTGTGCAATGATTGTAGCGAGTTGGTAAATCAGATGGCTGCTTTCACAAGTGGCACCAACCTCTGATGGGGATAGGACAAGCCTGTGACAGGACTGGAATAGGAAGTGCTAGGTGGGCGGATTGGGCAGGTTTTGCATTGGGGTCTTCCACAGGTATGTGATCCCTGCGGTAAGCGGGGGTTGGCAGTGGCATAGGGATGGAATAGGATGTTGTGGAGGTTGTGTGGGTGATTGAACATCACTTTAAGAGGGGACTTAAGATTCACATGTATGATGTGTCTCATTTCAGGGCATTATAAGGATTGGTGGTGTGTGGGGATATGGCACGAGAAATCTGTTTGTGGACTAGGTCTGGAGATTAATGTATGTCTGTGAAGGCCTTCGGCATGTTGGGTAGGGGACTTCTCATCACTACAAATTCACCACCCACAGGTGGCAGGGCTGTAATGGGAGGGACTTTTTTTATGTGGAACGGATGGCACCTGCTAATGTGCAGGTACTGTTGGTAATTAGTAGGTTTAATGTGGATGGAAGTGTCAGTGAGTTGGAGGTTAACATCTAGGAAAGTGACTTGGCAGTCTGAGAAGGACCAAGTGAAACTGATGGCAGAGGAGTTAAGGTTGTGGAAGGAACGAGGATAGGGTGTCCTGGCCATGAGTTCAAATCATGAAAATATCAACAATGAGCATGAACAAGACCAGGGGTTTGGGGTTTTAGGAGGCTAGCAAGGTTTACTCTAGATGGCCCATAAATAAGTTGGTATAGGAGATTGCCATATGAGAACCCACGGCTGTGCCGCAGATTTGTTTGTATACCTTCGCTTAAGCCCTTTTCTGTATGAGACATGCAACATACACAAGTACATCATCAGCTGCAGCATTCCTTGTAATAGACCACTGAACTAGAAAGAAGCATTTACACGATAAGCATTTATCCACTCATCTGCTTCACACGTCTACTTTGTTTGTCGTCATCTTGGAGCAAGTGAATTTCTGAGTTAAGATGAGTTTTACAGACTGTAAGATATATTTGTGATTATGGTAATGATTAAAACATTTGTATTTTAGACTGCCACTGTGAAACTGTATTCAATTGTTTTCATGCATAACTACGTTGCTCACATTTGTAAACGACCTCATTATAAAATGCGATTATATACTTCCAGTCTTGAGGCGTCTATGTATGTGATGAACAAGCTCTGGTGTATATCAAAGTCAGTCTATACATAAACCTTACACTGTGATAAAGCTTTAAATAATGCTTACAAAAAACAAATATTTGAACTGTTAACTACAGCATGTTTCAGGAGAAATAGCAAATATTTTAGGAGATGGTAATAAAGATGTTTTCCAATTAAAATGCCAAATAATGTGTGTCCAATTTTTACTCAGTACAGGGATACAGCCTTTAGTACATGACCCAAACAAACTTAAAGTACATGCAAATTTCAAATTTGAATATTTTGACTGATTCTTTCATCGCTTCTTGGCAGATGATCATATTGACTTTTATTTAAATAACCGGTTTTTGACATAAAGTCTGAAGATGACCTAGTAATCCGAAAACTGGGTAACTAAGTGGAAATGAACTTGTAGAACTTACACAAAATTGTACTTTGAAGTCAGTATGATAATGTACTACCAAGAACCGACGAAAAAGTCAGTGAAATGTCTTCATTTACATTTGCTCTAAGTTTGTTTGGCTTTCACATATATCTCTGTACTCAATAAAAATTGTTCACATGTTATGTGAAATTTATAATGCAATTCATCTATAGTATCACTTCTTAAAATATTTACTACTGCTCTTGAGACAGCCTGTCGAACAGCTATATTCCTCTGAGCAGGAGGCAAGTACACATTTCTCAAACAAATCTGCGACTTGGCTTCGTTTGTCAGACGGGTTCCTCACTTCGTCATCTGTGCATGTGCACACCACTTCCATACACGTGAGAATAGGATCCATCTTATTCCGTCTACAAGCATTGTATGTGTGAATCTTGTGCAAGAGGATGCATCTACACGGTACATGGGCAGTGTAATCGGTGCATCACGGGTAATCTTGTAAGTTCTCACTTTCTGTGTGTTGTTGTTGTGGTCTTCAGTCCGGAGACTGGTTTGATGCAGCTCTCCACAATACCCTACCCTGAGCAAGCCTCTTCATCTCCACATAAGAGTGGCAACCTACATCTGTCTGAATCTGCTTACTGTAGCCATCTCTTGGTCTTCCTCTGCGATTTTTACCCCACACACTTACCTCCAATGCTAAATTCACAATTCCTTGATGTCTAAGAATGTGTCCTACCAATCTATCCCTTCTTTTAGTCAAGATATGCCAGAAATTTCTTTTCTCTCCAATTCTGTTCAATACCTCCTCATTAGTTACGCGATCCACCCACCTAATCTTCAGCATTCTTCTGTAGCACCATATTTCAAAAGCCTCAATCCTCTTCCTGTCCGCACTGTTTATCGTCCATGTCTCACTCCCATACAAGGCGACACTCCACACAAATGCCTTCAGAAATGACTTCCTTAGGCTTAAATCAATATTCAATGTTAACAAATTTCTCTTTTTCAAGAACGCTTTTCTACCCATTGCCATTCTGCATTTTATATCCTCTGTACTGCGACAATCATTTGTTATTTTACTGCCCAAATAACAAAACTCATCTACCTCCTTTATTGCTTCATGTCCCAATCTAATTCCTTCAGCATCACCTGATTTCCTTACACTGCACTCCATTACCCTAGTTTTGCTCTTGTTAATGTTCATCTTATATGCACCTTTCAGCACACTGTCCATTCCCTTCAACTGCTCTTCCAGGTCTTTTGCTGTCTCTGAGATTATTACAATGTCGTCGGCAAAACACAATGTTTTTAATTCTTCACCCTGAACTTTAATTCCTTCTCCAAATTTCTCCTTGCTTTCCTTTATAGCTTGCTCAATGTACAAATTGAATAACAATGGAGAAAGACTACAACCCTGTCTTACTCCCTTTCCAACCACTGCATCCCTTTCATGCCCTTCAACTCTGATAACCGCTGTCTGGTTTTTCTACAAGTTATAAATAACCTTACGTTCCCTATATTTTACTCCTGCTTGCTTCAGAACTTGTTCAAGTTTATTCCAATCAACATTGTCAAAAGCCTTCTCCAAATCTACAATAGCTAGAAATGTAGGTTTGCCTTTTCTTAATCTATCTTCTAGGATAAGCCGTAACGTGAGTATTACCTCCCGTCTTCCTACATTTCTCCTGAACCCAAACTGATCTTCCCCGAGGTTGGCTTCTACCACCCTTTCCATCCTTCTGTATATAATTTGTGTTAATATTTTGCAACCATGACTTATTAAACTGATGGTTCTGTAGTTTTCACACCTGTCTGCACCTGCTTTCTTTGGAATGGGGATTATAACATTTTTCTTAAAGTCTGAGGGTACTTCACCTGTCTCATACATCTTACACACAACGTGAAACAATTTTGTCATGGCTGGTTCTCCCAGAGACTGCAGTAGCTCTGAGGGAATATCATCTACTCCAGGGGCCTTGTTTCGACTTAGGTCTTTCAGGGCTCTGTCAAATTCTTCTCTCAGTACAGTATCTCCTATTTCATCTTCATCTACATCCTCTTCCCTTCCTACAATATTGTCTCGAAGTTCATTTCCTTGGTAGAGCCCCTCTATATACTCTTTCCACATTTCAGCTTTCCCTTCTTTGCTGAGAACTGGTTTTCCATCAGTGTCCTTGATATTCATAGATCTGTTTTTCTTATCTCCAAATGTTTCTTTTATTTTCCTGTAGGCTGTATCTATTTTTCCCCTATTTATACATTCTTCTACATCCTTGCATTTGCCTTCTAGCCAATCCTGCTTGGCCATTTTGCACTTCCTGTCAATCTCATTTCTTAGTCGTCTGTACTCCATTTTGCCTGTTTCATTTACTGCATTTTTATATTTTCTCCTTTCATCAATTAAATTTAGTATCTCCTGTGATATCCAAGGATTTTTTGTAGGTCTTGCCTTCCTACCTATTTTGTCCTCTGCTACCTTCACTATTTCATCTCTCAATTTTACCCATTCCTCTTCTACTGTTTTATTTTCCCCTGTTTCTGTCAATTGTTGCCTAAAGCTCCCTCTGAAATTCTTAAGAACTTCAGGTTCCTTCAATTTATCCAGGTCCCATCTCCTTATTATCCTACCTTTCTGTAGTTTCTTTAGTTTCAGCCTACAGTTCATAACCAACAAGTTATGGTCAGAGTCTATATCTGCCCCTGGGTATGTTTTACAGTTTAAAACCTGGTTCCAGAATCTATGTCTTACCATTATAAAATCTATCTGATACCTTTCGGTGTCTCCTGGTCTCTTCCACGTATACAACCTTCTTTTGTGATTCTTGAACCAGGTTTTTGTTATAACTAAATTATGTTCTGTGCAAAATTCTACCAGGCGGCTTCCTCTTTCATTCCTTTTGCCTAGACCATATTCACCTACTATCTTCCCTTCCCTTCCCTTCCTTGTCCTACTACCGAATTCCAGTCTCCCATAACAATTAAGTTTTCCTCTCCCTTAATTGTCTGAATAATTTCCTTTAGCTCCTCATATATTTCTTCGATCTCCTCATCATCGGCAGAGCTAGTTGGCATATAAACCTGTACTACTGTTGTCGGTGTTGGCTTCGTATCTATCTTGACAATGATAATGCGATCACTGTGCTGGTCATAGTAGTTTACCCGCATTCCTATTTTCTTATTCATTATCAATCCTACTCCTGTGATACCCCCAATTGATTTTGTATTTATAATCCTGTACTCCCCCGACCAGAAATCCCGTTCATCCTGCCACTGAACTTCACTAATCCCCACTATATCTAACTTCGAAAGGGCTTTATTTCAGAATATGTTGAGACACGAAGCACAGCTCCCCTTTCGGTAATATGCATCTTTCCCATTTAGGCTCACCTGAGAGGTTTTGGCTACATTTAAAATTTAAGCGAAACTATCTTTGCTTTCATAACAGCTTTAAAAAAATTTCCCAAAGAAACAGAGTGGCTGTCCAATACTTACCTTTGCTCAGTGCTGCCGATAGTAACAGAAAAAAGGACGAAAATAAATGTCACAACACAAGATTCCTAAATTAATTCCTCCATTAGGTAGGAGGGAGGGAAAATAGGATAGAAGAAAAGGGTTACTCACAACCTAGGCTGTGAGTAAGGATGGCTTTCTAATTAAGTTGTCAAAGCACAGTGGGTCCTTTCCACCTCCCATAATTTGCACATTGCATTGCATTGTCTGCTGTTGCTAAGTATTCTCCGTGGTGGAGCTGAAATTTTCATGTTGAACTGCCAGGTAATCTCTCTGTCAAATGTTTGTAAATCTATAGGACCAAACTGCATGGTCATCAGTCCGTAGCTTACAAACTACTTAAACTAAGGTAAATTAGCCTAAGGATAGCACACACACCCATGCCCCAGCAAGGACTTGAACCTCCGACAGCGAGCAACCGCGCACTCCACAGCGAGACGCCTTAGACCGCTCGAATACTCCACTGCAGCTCCATGTCTGTCATTGCTCATGTTAAACAGAAAGATCTTTCTTCACATTCATATTTACAGCTCTGTTAAGTGATCCAGTCTTATGTACACAGATTCCCTACTCTGCACAAACTTAGTGGAAAAGTTCAGGTCTAAGATGTTACTACCATGTTATCTAACAGCTCAAGGTAATTTCTGGGCAAAGCACTTGGAATAATTTCGCATAATTCTACGTGTCTGCCACCCACCAAACATGTGATTCCCCCCATCTGTATCAGGTAAAATGTTTTCCAAATCTTCCCTAAGATGCTCCAATATTACTGTTGCTGACACAGGAAGTCCATAAAAGCATCTGATCACTACAAGTGGCCCATTGTCAACCCTTGTCTTTACCCAAATTATGTCATGTTCTGGATATGTACTAATCTCACTAGATTTTATATTCGATTAATGATGAAAATTCTCCTCGGAGATGATAAATATTGATCAAACGAGACAGAATGGCTGGCCAGTACTTACCTTTGTGCTGTTCTGCTGATAATAACACAAATGAAGAAACAGAAAAGAAAAAAAACATAAAAAAGGACAAGCTTTCGGAACACAGTTCCTTCATGAGGTGGGAGAGAAGGGAAGAAGAAAGGATGGGAACGGAAGGGAAAGGTAATTCACAACTTAGGTCATGAAGGTGGTGTTTCAGGAGTGTGGACGTCAGAAAAAACACCACCTTCATGACCTAGGTCGTGAATTACCTTTCCCTTCCGTTCTCATCCTTTCTTCTTCCCTTCTCTTCCACCTGATGAAGGAACTGTGTTCCGAAAGCTTGTCCTTTTTGTCCCCTTTTTTCCTGTAATTTTTTTTTTTTTTTTTTTTTTTTCATTTGTGTTACTATCGGCGGTACAGCACAAAGGTAAGTACTGGCCAGCCATTCTGTCTCGTTTGATCTAGATTTTATATTATTTATCAGTATAAATACACCACCACCATCTATATTCGGCATCTCTTTGTGACATACATTCCGGTTGGAGTTTATTCATTGCTACTGAGTTTCTGCCAGTTTTGTTCCTAGCAGTAGGAGGGCATTGTGAGAGCAGTTCTGAGATTTTTCCATCAACAGTCCTGCAGTTAAATATGAATATATTAACACTGTCTTTCTCCTTTCTATTGTGCTGACTGCTGCCCTGTCTTGAATCAGAAGTTGTCTTACTTGTGGAGGAATTTCTCTATTCTATGGGAGGATTTGGGGGGAAGAAATCCTGGGTTTTTCCGAGATTTCCTAGTAAAAATTACACTTTTTCCCAGATGAAAATACTCTTTTTTTTCCTCAGTGAAACACACTTGAAAGTGACAATGTGCTTTACCTTGGAGTGATAAAACATATCAGTCCTTTAAAGGTAAATGTTTTATTCACCAGCGTAGAACATCCCAGTGTTAGAATGCAGTTATAGTGCCGGCAGTTTTTTTATTGTGTAGATATTGTAACAATGTGACAATTTATGGGAAGTCATGAGTCAGATGCAAACAACCAGTGAAGATGGTTTTCAATACTTCTGCTTCATACACTACATTTATATGCAACACATCTTCTGGAAGATTAAAACCAAATTTCGTAAATGGTTTTGCTTTTGATGTTTATGTATTACAGCATGAACCAAACTCCCTAGCCCACTCAATATGGTGGCTGAAAAACAGCTGATTCAGTTAGCACAATCACTACTGTTCGTTACTTAAATACACAGATTCGTGTTCATTCTAATATTTATACTTTTATTTTACAGTAGAAAATTTTACTCTGTCCATGTGTGCTAAAAATTCTTAGGGGGCGGGGGGGGGGGGGCGAATCTGAGAATCTGACAAGACAAGAACACCTAAATATGGTTGCATTTCCATGGGCACAAAAACAGATTGTGGAACTGGAAAACCGCTTTACATAAGTGGATTTCCAGAATCGATTTTGGAGTGTTTACATGACCAACCAAAAGTGGAATTGGGAAATCCCGTTTTGGGAGCCCATGTAAACAGGGTGATAAATGCAGCTCGCATATGTTTCAATCTTTTCGAGATTACACAGATGTAATGTAATGTGAAGGTCATTTATTATTTATTTTGTTTCTAAAAGACTTCCCATCCCCTTACCACAGGAATCATATGCGATGCAAAACCTGCCCAATTCATCCACTCATCACTTCTTATTCCAGTCTTGTCACAAGCTTTCCTACCACATCAGAGGTTGGGCCACCTGTGAAAGCAGTCATGGACTTTACCAACTCTGCTGCAATCAGAGCATAGTGCTTTATGTTGATGCATATAGTACCACCATAAACATGCTAAGTTGTGAAAATGTACTGTGTACAATTTGTGCAAATACGAAAGTTTTCTAACCAGTGCAGGAGATATGTCAACAAATACAGGCGAAAAAGTGAAGCAGATGCAACACAATAAAGTCCTCGAAAATGGAGTCAGCCATTAAAAACATTGTGAATGACGATGGCTTATTATTATCATAATATATCCCTAACCTATAAGGTACAGTCGCAGATAGCTCATGGCTAAATGTCAATTAATAATGTTTCACATTGGTATGACAAACCAGCTGTTCATCAGGATGAATGACCATTGTCAAACTATGGCAAAAAGCATGTAGGATCACCCTGTGCCACAGCATGCGGCTCTTCATTTTAATGACTGCTTTACTATCCGAGACATATGGCTCCTTCCTCTTACCACCAGCTGTTCTGAATGGCTCAGATGGGAGTTGTCCCTTCATTCTACGGGCCCACAACCAACCTGGTCTCAACATAACTTGCCATTCCTACATCCTACACTTAACATCCCCCCCCCCCCCCCCCCGCTCTTCCCTACTCACCACTGTATCCTCCAATTCATGTATTCCTTCCAACTGTGTGTCACCCTCAAAATATCCTTTTTATTTCATTTTTTTTATTTTATAAACGAGGGTTGTACGCAAAGTAAGTTCCATTTATATTTCTATCTGCAGCAGGGCTACGATCGCAGTTTTGGGCATGCTCGGCAGTTCCTCTCACTCAAGGAGAAGACATGTATACTATTCCAGAATGAAACTTTCACTCTGCAGCAGAGTGTGCACCGATATGAAACTTTCTGGCAGATTCAAATTGTGTGCCGGAACCGGGACTCGAAACTGGTACCTTTGCCTTTCGAGGGCAAGCGCTCTACTGACTGAGCTATCCTGACACGATTCACAATGCCACCTCACAACTTTACTTCCGCCAGTAAGAAAGGATATGGTGGAAACATGGCTTAGCCACAGCCTAAGGGATGTTTCCAGAATGAAACTTTCACTCTGCAGCGGAGGTGTGCTGATATGAAACTTCCTGCTGAGTGAAAGTTTCATTTTGGAAAGATCCCTTAGGCTGTGTCTAAGCCATGTTTCCACCATATCCTTTCTTCCAGGAGTGCTAGTCTTGCAAGGTCGCAGGAGAGCTTCTGTGATGTTTGGAAAGTAGGAGGCGAGGTACTGGCGGAAGTAAAGTTGTGAGGCGGCATCATGAGTTGTGTCAGGATAGCTCAGTCGATAGAGTGCTTGCCCGCAAAGGCATAAGTCCCAGGTTCAAGCCCTGGTTCTGGCACAAAATTTTAATCTGCCAGGAAGTTTCATGTATACTATTTTCAAATTGTTGCTGCCAATGCCTGCTTTGTAGTGCTTCTTTATAATGTCAGCCATAATTGAAAATGCTGCCGCATGTGAAATCAGATCTGTGATTCATTTTCTAAATGCAAAGAAAGTTGGACCAAAGGAAACTCGTTGGCAAATCTGCGAGGATTACTGTCAAAAGGTGGTGTTTTTTCCACGATAAAGCCCAATGTCACATGGCAAATGTGACAAAATAATTCTTACGGGAATTTCACTGGGACGTGTTTGATCATCCTCCGTACAACCCAGACCTTCGCTCCTAGCAACTATCATCTCTTCCTTACACCTAAAATCTGTCCTTGGTGGTCAACACTTCAACGACTTGTTACAGAAGTTGGAAAATGAAAAGGAATAGCTCGCAATATCTCACTTCTTATTTTAATAACAGACAGCAGAAGGTAATTCTCTACAGTGTTGAAAATGACTATGATGTGCACAATAAAGTGGGGGCTACCTGTAGGAGTCTGTTCCAGTAACTTCTAGTATAACATGTAATTTAAAAAAAAATATTCGATTAATGATGAAAATTCTCCTCAGAGATGATAAATTATTTTTCAAAAGAGATAGATTGGCTGGCCAGTACTTACCTTTGTGCTGTACCGCCGATAGTTACAGAAATGAAGAAACAGAAAAAAGGGGACAAAAAGGACAAGTTTTCGGAACACAGTTCCTTCCTCAGGTGGGAGAGAAGGGAAGAAGAAAGGGTGGGAAAGAAGGGAAGAAGAAAGGATGGGAATGGAAGGGAAAGGTAATTCACGACCTAGGTCATGAAGGAGGTGTTTCAGGACTGACACTCCTGAAACACCACCTTTGTGACCTAGGTCGTGAATTACCTTTCCCTTCCATTCCCATCCTTTCTTCTTCCCTTTTCTCCCACCTGAGGAAGGAACTGTGTTCTGAAAGCTTGTCCTTTTTAGTCCCCTTTTTTTCTGTTTCTTCATTTGTGTAACTATCGGCAGTACAGCACAAAGGTAAGTACTGGCCAGCCAATCTATCTCTTTTGAAAAATAATTTTAAAAAATATTTCTGTTTGTGATGACACCAGCCTAGTAGAGAAGGATGTTTTCAATATTTACACAGTATCAAATAATGCAGTTAAAAGACACAAGTTCACGGCTTGTAGAAAATAAATTGATGCTAGATCACAGTAAAACTCAGTTTTTACAGTTTCTCATGTGTGTTTAAACAAAAATTGACATTTGATTACACCATATGGGTATATGAAAAGTGGCACTGATCAGTTTAAATATAGGCATTCAGATACATAGTAAGTTGCTATGGAGAGCCTATGTTCAGGATCTTGTTCAAAAACTGAATGCTGCATTATTTACCATTAGAGTAGAATTGGAAATAATTGATAGGTCAGCATGAAACACACTTACTTATGATGCTTCGTGTTATTTTTTGGCGTAACTCCCCAGATTGTGTAGGTTGTTGTTGTTGTTGTTGGGGGTGGTGGTAGTTAAAGTGGGCTAGACTGCCAGGTCATCAGTCCACTGTTCCTAACAAAGGGAGTGAGAAACCGGAATGTTTGATGGAGTGACAATAACCACTAAACATGTAAAGGAAGCCTAAAACAATGAAAGTCTGAAAGCCCAGACCTAAAGATAGATGCAAATCAGTACGGCGGAATACCCTGCCTGACTGATCACGCGAAAAGTAATGGATGAGCCAGCCACTCCGCACACATAAAACTGCCAGTCAGAAAGAGGACTGACAATACAGAAGTAACAACAGATTAAAACTGTTTGAATGGTGGGTGCCTGAAAGATCAGGCTTAGGTACTCACCATTAAATCATACAATAAAAACCAGCTGCGTGAATAAAACCTAAAACACAGTCAACCGTAGCAGCGTCGTCTCCTAGCATAAAAGAAAGCGCATCTGGCAGGTTAAAAGACTGCCACATGGCAACCAAAAGGGGACAGTCCGACAGAATGTGGGCCTCCCGACGCAGGAGGTGGCCCTGTGTCAGCCACGTGTGACCAATTCGCAGGCGACAAAGAACAACCGACTCCCTACGAGATGACCCGAGTGAGGACATCCGTGTGGCTGTAGAGAGCTTCCCTGCACAGAGCTTGTTTGATTGAGCCGAGTTAGCCCATTCAGAATTCCAAAGGCCCAGTATCCTCCAATGTAAGTCCAGACGGACATCTCCGGAAGGCCCATTTACGAGGGACTTTAGGTAGTAGCCTGCTTAGCCAGTTGATCCACACATTCATTTCCAGGAATGCCGGTGTGGCCCGGGGTCCAAACGAAGACCACAGAGCGACTACACCAAACAAGACTCAAAACAGACTCTTGAATTGCAAATGACTCAGGGAGTCAGAACAGATAACCATAGACTCCCCGTGGCAGACTCCGAGATGTTCGAGTGCCCAAAAGATGGTAACCAATTCTGCAGTCTACATGCTACTCCCGCAGGGCAATGTTCAAAATGCTCACCGTGGGCACGAGCACGCCCAGCAGAGCCATCGACTAGGGAACCATCCGTGTACACGAATTCCACACCGTGGAACGACTCCAAAACCACCTGAAACTAGCAACAGAGATTCAGCGGTGCAACAGAGGCTTTTGAGTCGTGGGACAAGTTCGAAGCTGCAGACGTGGAAGGGACCGAGGAGCAGTACAGTACGAGCAATGAAAAGTGGGAGGGATGCGAAGGGACTCTAGCAATGACAGGAGGGAATGACACAAACTGCAATCGGGAGACCCGACCTCGGCCGACGTCGTGATGGGAGTGCTGCAGCTGTAATTGGGGTGGTAAGGTGATGCATGAACATGGGCAGCATATGAGGATAATAACTGCTGACGACAAAATCGCAGGGAAAGGACTCCAGTTTCAGCAAGGAGGCTTGCCACTGGACTTCCCCAAAAGGCCCCTGTCGCTAAATGGATGCCACTATGGAGGATAGGGGCTGCTGAACCGTACACAAAGCTCCCGTATTCGAGGTGTGATTGAATGACAGCCTTATAGATGTGCAAAAGACTCGGCCGGCTGGCTTCCCAACCAATGTGGCCAAGGCATCGTAAAATATTTAAATACCGCTAACACTTCTGCTTGAGCTGACGAAGGTGTGGAACCCAAGTGAGCTGAATGTTGAAGAGCGTGCCGAGAAATTGGAGAGTCTCTTCGACACGAAGCAGTCCGTCATACAAATATAGCTCTGGGTCCAAGTGGACAGCTGGTCAGCGAAAGAAGTGCGTAACCCGGGTTTTTCACGGACAGAATTGGAACCCGTAGGTTGAGGCCCACGACTGCACCTTTCGTATGGCTTCCTGCAGATGCCGTTCAGCTACAACAAAACTAGCTAAGCTGAAGGGTAAACAAAAGTCATCGACGAACAAGGAGGAAGAAACTGATGACCCCACTGCTTCCGCAAGGCCATTGATTTCAATTAAAAAGAGAGGGACACTAAGGAGGGATCCCTGTGGGACACCATTCTCCTGCACTTAGGGGGAGCTGAGGGAGGTACCAACCCGTACCCGAAAAGAGTGGAAGGAAAGAAAGTTTTGAATAAAAAGCGTAAGCAGACCCCTCATGCCCCAACCGTGCAGTGTAGCCAGAATGTGGTGGTGCCAGGGTGTCGTGTGCCTTCCTGAGGTCAAAGAAGACGGCAACAAGGTGCTCACGCCAGCTAAATGTCGTACGAATGGCAGACTTGAGAGCCACTAGGTTATTTACAGTGGAGCAGCCTTGGTGGAAACTTCCCTGCTGTGGGGAAAACAGACCCTGATGTTCAAGTATCCACATGAGCCGCCAACTTACCATACATTCGAAGAGCTTGCAAAGAACATCTGTGAGGCTGATTGGGTGGTAACTATCAGTCAACTGTGGATCAACACCAGGTTTAATCAGTGGGATAATGACACTTTCCCGCCATTGTGACGGGAAAGCTCCCTCTGCCCACAGATGGTTGAACAGGGCAGGAAGCTGGTTTTGGAAATCTTCTGAAAGGTGATGGATGAACTGGCTGTGGATCTTGTTTGATCCCAGAGAGGTATCGGAGGACGCGGTGAGGGCAGTTTGGAATTCCCATTCACTGAATGGGGAATTGTAAGTTTCTTCCCAGCGCGTATGGAAGGACAGCCGGCACCGTTCTACCTGATTTGAAATGCTTTTGTGACAAAAGGATCGGAAAATGGTCACTGCCACAGAGGTCATCGTGGGTCCTCCATCAGAAATGTGCGAGCAGACTGACTACATAGAGCGGTCGAATGCCGAATAGGTGCCTCGCACCACAAAAAAATGTGTGGGAGAACCAGTGTTTAATAGACAGATGTCCTGCTGTGACAAAAGTGTCTCTACGTCCCTACCGTGACCTGTCATCTGTGGCCCACCCCACAATGGGTGGTGGGCATTAAAATCCCCCAAGAGGAGAAATGGTGGGGGTAGTTGCTCAGTCAATGCAGCGACGTCAGTGAGAGAGGCAGCCACATCCGGGGAAAGGTAAAGGGAACAGATAGTGAATTCCTGCCCCGCCCGGATTCGAACAGTGGCTGCCTCTAGGGTCGTATGGGGATGCACAGCAGCACTGAGGACACTTGCACGGATGTAGACAGCAACACCTCCTGAAGCTCTGTCGCACATAGCCCGGTTTCAGTAGCAGCCCCCATAGCCACGAAGGGCTGGGGTCCTCTGGGCAGGGTACTACGTTTCATGCAGTGCCAGACAAAACATTGAGAAATGGCACAACAACTGTTGCAACTCAGCTATGCGGTTGAAGAAACTGCCACAATTCCATGGAGAATTACTTTGTCTCCTAGCTGAAAATCCATAAAGCAAAGCTGAGGAGCAGATTATTCCATTGGGACGTCGTCTGCCTTTTGCTCAGAATCTAGAGAATCAGTAAGTGTGAGATACTCAGGGAGATGCGAGGATATCTATTTCATCCTCTGAACCAGAGGATGTGGGTAGCTGTGCCTTTGAAGCCACCAATGTGTCTTTCTTCCTATTTTTCTTTTTCTGTGCCTCTCTCTGGCTCTTAGGTTTTAAGAGCCGGGAGGGCTTCTCAGACACAGGGGTTGAAGAAGAGCAGGACGCCCTTCGATCAGCTGATAGGGGGTGCTGCAGCAATTTGCTGGGATCTTCTTTGCCATGTGGAGGAGCCTCAGAAAGGAGCGTCCCAAGGGACCCCTTCCGAGTGAGAGGAGGCAGAGAAGGCTGTTGCTTCTTCGCCTTTGAAGTGGGGACAACGTCCCCGGTTTTTGTGAAGTCGTTATTCCCAAGGTGAAAAGCTGAGGAGCAACTGAAGAGGGAGTGGCCCCAACTGTCAAGAGGGCGGGGGCGGTCGATCGGGCCTGGGGGCCCACTAGTATTGAAGTCACTAATTGAGCTTCGGTCACCGTAGATGTCAATGGTGAAGCTATCGTGGCATAAGTTGTCGTCAGACTCACAGGATGGAGCTCTGTGTAGTTCCGCTTCGCTTCGGAGTACACCAGTTTTTCGAGTGTTTTGTACTCCATTATTTCTAATACCTGGTGCAGGAAGGAAGTAAGGAAGGAAGCTTAAGGTTTAACGTCCCCTCAACAGCGTGGTCATTAGAGACGGAGCATACGCTCGAATTTTTGGGAAAGGATTATGGGAGGAAATTCGGCCCTGCCCTTTGAAAGGAACCATCCCTGCATTTGCCTAGAATGATTTAGGGAAATCACAGAAAACCTAAATCTGGATGGCCGGAGGTGGATTTGAACCACCGTCCTACCAAATGTGAGTTCAGTGTCTTACCACTGCGTCACCTCGCTCGGTCGTACCTGGTACAGAACTTTGCTATCTGCTGAGCACGGGGAGTGTTGTAGGCCACGGTTAACACATGCCGGAGGGTTACAAGGGGTGTCCGGATGTGGCGCACGTCTGCACTCCCGACAAGTGGGGTCAGCATCACAATGGAAGGACATATGATCGAACCTCCAACACTTATAGCGGCGCATCGGGGGAGAAACGGAGGCCTTAACATCGTAACGGTAAACAATCGCCTTCAGTTTCCCAGCAATGAGTCACCCTCCAAAGGCAAGATGAAGGCACCAGTAGCAACCCTCTTGTACTTCGGACTCC
Organism: Locusta migratoria; assembly: GCA_026315105.1. Taxonomy (NCBI): domain Eukaryota; kingdom Metazoa; phylum Arthropoda; class Insecta; order Orthoptera; family Acrididae; genus Locusta; species Locusta migratoria. The sequence continues at coordinate 55,103,045 of CM048754.1, read as the reverse complement.
TGTAGATGCACCGTATGAAGTGCGCACTTCGCCAGTCTAGATTTTTCCGCAACTTATCATCCAATTGCAAAAGCCGGTCTCTATGGTAGATTAAGCCGTGCACCATGTTAAAACTCTTATGCGGAGTTATTGTGACCGGAACGTCACCCAGTTTGTCACAGGCAAGCAACGACTGAGACTGAGCTGTGGATGACGTGATCAAGACTCACCCAGACCTTATTTTGGATATAGCGTCCACCTCTCCAAATTTATCTTCTAAATTCTCAACAAAAAATAATGGTTTGGTCATTAAAAAGGATTCCCCATCTGTCCTACTGCACACTACATATCGAGGGGCATACACCTCACCTCGTTCTCTCGCCCTACATTCGTCCCATGGCGTGGCCATGAAAGGGAACGATTGGGGATCATACTGTGCAACAATGTAGTCTCCTCTACCTCACTTAAGAGACAGTGGTTATACATCCACCAATGTTTCTTGCTCTTTTCATGGTGTTCATACGAGCAGCTAGGGACATAAAGGTCCACCCAGGCATAGCTTGCCTGGGTAGGCCTTATACAACTGAGGTGCGGCAGTATCCCCAGAGTTTGCCAGCTAGTGACTATTTCACCTCAACAGCCATGTATCTCCTCAGCACGTAGCACACCTTGAGATTGAGGTTTTGTTATAGAGGTTTGTACCGTCCTTGCAACCCGGGCGATTAAGCCAAGATCCCCGGACTCTGAAAAGTACAGCTTTCCACCGCCACGCTGAACGATGGTCTTTGAAGCACATACAGAGCTTATGGTGCGGCTGACTGTTGGTGCAACACAATCCAACCCTGGGTTTGGCAAGCCCGTACTCAGCAAATTAATGCTGATGGGGCTCGTGTGAAAACAGGTGGTTTCAACAATATGTGATGTAGCTCATGAACCGCTTGGGGACCCCTGTTCAGTAGTCTGGGAATTACGACATTGGCCTCGCAATACATATTTTCTTTAACTTGGAAAGGACAGACACTAGAGCATACAGACAAACCTAAGTACCTGGGAGTTACCCTTCATTGCTCCTTACATAAAAATATTACTGCCAAACACCAAGCAAAAGATTACTACCAGTAACAACCTCCTTAAAAAACTAGTAGGGAGCAAAACCAAAAGCCCTCTCAGCTGCAGAATATGCCAGTCCAGTGTAGGGTAGATCCAGGCATGCCAAAAAAGTCACTATGGCACTAAATGATACCTGTAGAATAATTATGGGCTGCTCCGTTAACATTACTTTACAAAGCAGCAGGCGTCACATCTCTGGAAGATCGAAGAGACAGTGCCCAATATCTGGAAAGGTTCAAACGAAAAGTTTGATGACAGACACAACACATACCACCTAGAGGATCCTCATGGATCCAGCTGGCTCAAATTCAGGAGACATTTCATGAGATCCGTCAACATAGAACCCCAAGAAATCTACCCTCTCCACCAGGAACCCTTACAGGGAACGGAACAAGAATGAAAAATCTGGCACACGCTTGGTCGTATGCGTACTGGCGTTGCCCCTGTCAAGTCAAACATAGCGAAGTGGGGTATAATAGCAAGCGATGACATCATTTGCAACTGTGGGGAAGTACAGAATATGACACATTTGACTACATGCAAGCTGTGCCCCTTAACTTACACCCTCAATGATTTATGACAATGAAGCTGTCCAAGTAGGTCGTTTCTGGAATGAAAAGCTATAATTTCAGATTCAGGCACAAAAAAATAAAGTAAGTTTAATGTCATTTGTTTTTAACATCGGCTTATTCCCAGAGTTAGGAGCTTTCACTCTGTTAATCCTAGACATAAATCAAATTGGCATTTGGATTCACCCTCGTGCAGAAAGACATGCAGTATTCTGTCGTGTTCATTTTCAATAATCTGCCTCAAAAATTTAAAAAAGCTTAGTAGTAATCCATAAATTTTCTAGTCTTATTCGAAGAGTTTCCTTATGGCTCAATATTTTCATTCTGCTGAAGAATTCCTGAAGAAGAAAACAAAAATAAAATGAAAGATACGCTAATTTGTGTGTTACATTGTTGGTTTTCCCCCCGTTTTGCTTAGGCATGTTGTGTGCATAGGATTGCTGTATGTTGCATTTTATTTATTACCACTCTTCTGTTACAATTTCATGTATTGGCTTGTTCCTTGACCATTGAGACTTGCTTTGCAATTGTCTCCTGCAAAACATGATTTAAAAAGTGGGGGGGGGGGGGGGGGGGCAGCACGGACACTGCAGCACATGGGCAGCAGCTTTGACGCAGTCGGCTACCAGCATCCAGCTGTTTACAGACTTCAGTCAATTCCATTTGAATCCATACACAACAGATGCAGTCTCTATCCATCTCTAACCAGATATTTTCTCCCCACATCACAAGTTAAGTACACTACACCGAGAAGTCGCTGTGTCCAATCGAGTGCCTATTGTAGCCTTCACTTATTTACACTTACTTCCTATTGCAAACTGAGCTCTGTTTAGCAGTCATGGTCTATGCACAGCTACAAAAATGTGGAGATATTATCAGAATGACACTATGTAAACACACAAGAACACATGACGAATTGTAGAATTAAATTATGGAAACAGAAAAATCTACTGCACTGCATACTGACTGCAGCTGACTGACAAACGCACCTAGCTGAGGTGTTGCCTACAGAACTATCTTCCACATTTCCATTAGTAGTTTCCACGTGGCAAACTTACCCGACTGGCCAGATCACATTAATCTTTCTCAAACAGTCCACTGGTGTTGCTGGTTCATAGTGTCCAATCGTCTTGTGTAGTTCGCGAAAGAACTAGTTCGGAAGAGCGCTCCCACAGGCGAACTAGTTCGCAGATCACTCGCCTCTTAGTTTGTCTGCTCCTTTTCCGAAAACTGACAGGGAACAGTGAGAGGACGTGAAAGCGCACAGGATCACGCGATTCCCTTCTGCCAGTTACTGTCATTTCGAGCTGAGATGCAGATCAGCTGTAGTTTCATAGTTCACTTCCACAAATTTTCTTTTCTAATGTATTCAGCAGTGTCTAAAAATTCATTTATGAAAGTGCATTTTTATTCATGAAAATGATGCATTTAGCATATTTTGTAGGTAATGTTCCTTCAATTAAATAAATAAATCCATTGTAAAAATAAAATACTAAGAGTACTCTATATGCAAAGTTGTTGAATACCATTGTATCACCCATTCATGTAAATATCTAGTTTATTTGCTTAAGTATGTGATTTGTAATTGCACAAAAATATGAGTAATAGCACACGCTTGGGCAACACTGATCATTATACAAAAAAGCTGTCATAACAAAAGAAAGAGCTCTTTTAGTAGCTGTAGCAAAAGCCAAAAAGCGCAGACGAACTAAAAAGAGCGAACCTACTTCGCAGCCGAGTTGCGACCTAAAGGAGAGCTACTGGTTGCGAACTAAAATATGCGCAATTGGTCAGGAACTAAACTATGCGCGATCGGTTGCAAACTAAAATATGTGCAATCGGTCACAAACTATTATGCCAAACGTATCTCGCTTCTTAGTTCGTTGGATTCTTTTCTGAAGACCGACGGGCAATAGCGAGAGGGTGCGCAGCAGAATTAAAAAGCACGTGTTTGCCTTCTGCTGATAAGAGCCATTTAGAAAATGTTCAAATGTATGTTAAGCTTATGGGACTTAACTACGGGGTCATCAGTCCCTAAAATTACAAACTACTTATCAACTACCTTATACTGAGGACGGCACAAATATACATGCCCGAGGGGGGGATTCGAACCCCCGACCGTAGTGGCCGTGCAGACCGTGACTGGAGCGCCTCAGTCCCCTCAGCCACCACGGCCGGCAGCCATTTAGAGGTGAGCGTCTGCCTGCTAGATTACATAGTTCAGTGCTACAAAATTTCTGTTTTGAAGTAATCTGCACTGTGCAATATCCGACTAATAAATTCCATAATGCCAAGATATAGGGAAAACTCTAAAGTAAATGCAAGAAATTATCCACAAACTGTTTCTTTTTGTCCGTGTGATATTGTTAGCGGCTCAAACAGCAAGCACATGAAGCAGCTAGGTGGGGGAATTTCTCCCTCCACCTGCATACGCAGACCACGCCGCTCACCCATCACTGGGAGCGGACGAACTAAAAGAACGAACTAAAGAGAGCACTCCTGATCGCAAACTATTATGCGCACGTCTAGTGTCCAATGGGCACAATATTTCAGTGATCAGGCACGTCACCATCACCAGGTGCACTGACGTACGCCGACACCTGTGTGACCGCCGATGGGTAAACACGGGCGCGGTGGACCAAGTGCCTGGAGAGAGGGGGGGGGGGGGAGGGGTGAGGCGAGGATATAAGACGGCCGCCTGCCCTTGGGATCTCAGTACGCTTACTTCAGCGAGTGCACCTGATGATGGGGACGTGTCTGATCGTCAAAATATTGTGCCCGTTGGACACTATGAACTGGCAGTTCACCCACACGCGCTGTTTGAGCAACAAATATGCTGGGAGAAACTGAAGATTCACATCTATAAATTAATAGTCTTCAATGCCTTTTGGAACTTACCTGGTAATCATCCAGTTGTTTTGGTTTGCCTAACTGTTCAAAACATGAAATGACGACAAATAATGACTACACAAAATCAGTTTTTGTTTATCTTCCATGCTATATTTAACACTACTTGCAGGTTATATCCATTAAAAGATTAGTTTACTAACACAGATAAAAAGTCACTGCTCATTCAAAGACGTTAAGACTTATCAGACACACTATTTTTAGTGAAAATGGACAATTTTTTTTGTCTTGAGATCAACAGAATAACATTATTTCACTTTTATTATCTCAGCTGTCCTGTTGTCTTGCTCTGAGTGAATATGCAGTTCAATAATTTTTTTTTACTATCCCCCCTCAGATTTTTTGACAATAGTAAACATCTGTGGATGGCTAATGTCTGTCCGTCTCATATTGCCACCAAGCAGCCAGAAGAATTTCACTACTTATTAGGAAATCAATTTTTGCACAAGTGAGAGGGGAAGAGAAGGTTTAATAAAGGCATACCACATTTTATTTCAGTCCAGTTTAATAAAATCCTTCATGCATAACAGTAACAAAACATGACTTCAATAGAGCAGCATATACATAAATGTATATAAAATGTGAAATAACAATAAACCTTAGAAAATTAAAAAAATGAATCTTATATTGTAATTTTGATTCTCAAAAATTGTGACCCTTCAGTGTTAGGACCGGAAAAAGTCTTACGATATAGTCTATGGAAGAACAAATTATATTAAAGTTACTAATAAAATTGCACTCCACACTGATATGTTTGAAAAACTATCACAAAATGGCACACTGAGCATACAGTAAACCTAGCTGCAATACGACATAGTCTCTTTAGACACTTGTAGTGAGATTCATTTCATTATTGCCACAGCAGAGGTTTTGGGTTGTAGGCTCCAGCACAAGTCTGCACTCAGCAAAATGAGAGAGATACAGCAGCATTTCTACTTGATATACTACTGGCCCTGAACAGAAACTGAAATCATATGGAACTGATGTCTCCTTTACCATGTTGTCAAACAATATGAACACCCCTCAGTAAGTGTATTTTGTTAGACCTTGCCCGGTTTAGAAGCAACTAATTTCCTTTTTAAATGAAAGGATATTAAATCCCATCACACCACTGACGTCTACATCTTTTAAGACTGATGAGGAGACCTTCAGGTGTTGGATATTCAGTTTGGAAAAACGACCATAAGTTTAAGCACGACTCGTATATAGTGTGTATACTAGTCAATGAGTTGTGCAACGTACTAAGATGAAATAGCTCAGGTAGCAGTGTGGCAGACTGACATGCAGAGCTGTGGAAAGATTACAAATTATAGGCTGTAAATTCGAGCATTCAGTTTCTACACGGAAAAGCGAGTGTAGCTGTTGCCCTATTGTAAGTAGACAGACACACGGTAAGGAAGATTCAAGGCCTGCATGGAACTAATTGATAATACTTTAGGTAATAAACTTAATTTAACAGTCATAAGTTTTTAAACAAATAATTAAAAATTGTTTCTCGAAGGTGGGATCAAAACCGGATTGTCCGCATTACAGGTAATGATGCTACCACCTGTACTATTCGATCTTGCTCTAGTACAGCTTTCACTGAAAAATCTATCAATTGTATATGTGAAGTACTTGAAACTCTAGTAACCTTTTTCTTGGAATTTTCTAGATGGTCTGCTATAAAACATCTATGAATGGACCGCCTCGACATATACTGCTAACAAGTGAAGTCTCATTCCAAACTGAATTTCCAACACTGGAAGGCCTCTTTGTGAGTAATAGCTCCTACAGGGCAAGAATACAGGCTGTCATTTTCTGAGGAATCATCCCAGCATTTGCCTTACCTGATTTATGGAAACTGCAGAAGCCTACAACTGCCTCCTGTGAGTATAATAGATTAAGGCATTACAGTCAGAACTTTCTGTAGATAATTCATACTACAGGTATGGGACATACAATAATAAAACTGAACTCGAAATATGTAAAATTTACACAAAACTTTCACATAGCAGCTGCAATTATTATGAGATTATCTCACTACTTTGCCTTAAAAAAAAATCTCTCTCTCTCTCTCTCTCTCTCTCTCTCTCACACAAACACACTCGCGCACTTAACAGTATATGGAAGATCTGGAAGTGGCTGGCAGGTTACAGAGTATTGGCCCACATGACAGGTGGGCCCGTTGTTATCTGGGATGCCCGGACAGAGACACCTGCAGGGGCAGGGAGAAGAGCTGCTCCCAGGGCGGGCGCACCGCGTCCAGCAGCGCCGACACGACGCCCGCGGTGCCCAACTGCAGCACCCAGCGGATCTCTCGTGCCGCGCCCAGAGTCTCGTCCAGGAACACCGGCGTCACCGTCTCCCCGTCTACTTCCTAGTGTCACGGACAGCATCGATTCAAAAATGATGTCCTTATTTATTAATACACCCTGGTGGGATAAATATGTATAAAAATAGAAATCAAATAATTTACCCAAAGCACAGCCTCGTCGACAGATACAAATAAAAACACACACGTAGAAGCATTCGCAAACCGTTGGTAGCTTCTTTAAGATAAGAGGAAGAAGCTACCAACAGTTGCGAAAGCTTGTACGTGTATGATTTTATTTGTATCTGTCGATGAGCCTGTGCTTGGGGTAAGTTATCCGATGTGTGTATATATGTACATATAAATAAAGATTGTTTGACTTACCCAAAGCACAGGCTCGCCAATAGACACAAAAAACATGTAATAAAAACACACACACAAACATTCAAGCTTTCGCAACCATTGGTTGCTTTGACAGGAAAAGAGGAAGGAAGGAGAGGAAAAAGGACAGGATGCATGTTTTAAGGGAGTGGATGAGGCATCATTCCAATCCCGAGACCGGAAAGACTTACCTTAGAGGAGAAAAAGGAAGGTAAACAAATACACACATGTCAACACATCTAGGCAGACATTTGTAAATAGCAAAGAAGTTGGACAGAGATACCACTTGAGGCAGAGGCTCTGTCTACAGAACCAAGACAAAGATGTTAAAGATTGTGGGTGGGAATTTGAATTTGGCGGAGGTTGAGACCTGGTGGGCAATGGGAAGAGAGATGTGCTGGCCGTGCACCAAAGCACGGTTAGCCACAGGGTGATCCTCATTAGCAACAAACACTGTCTGCCTGTGACCATTCATGTGAACGGACAGTTTGTCGCTGGTCATTCCCACATAGAACGCTTCACAGTGCAGGCATGTCAGTTGGTAAATCACGTGGGTGCTATCGCCTGTGGCTGTGCCCTTGATCGTGTACACCTTTCGTGTTACAGGACTGGAGTAAGTGGTGGTGGAAGGGTGCATAGGGCAGGTTTTACAACGGGGGCGGTTGCATGGGTAGGAGCCAGAGGGTAGGGAAGGTGGTTTGGGGGTTTCATAGGGATGGACTAGGAGGTTACGAAGGTTAGGTGGGCGGCGGAAAGACACTTTTGGTGGAGTGCGAAGGATCTCATGAAGGATAGATCTCATTTCGGGGCAGGATTTAAGGAAGTCGTATCCTTGCTGGACAGCCACATTCAGAGTCCGCTCTAGTCTCTAAAAGTAGCCAGTGACAAGAGGGGCTTCTCTGGGGTGGTTCTGTTGAAGGTTCTGAATTTGGGGGAGGGGGGGGATGAGGAGGTGGCTCTGGCAATTTGCTTCTGTACCAGATCAGGAGGATGGCTGCGGGATGTGAAAGATGCTATTAGGTTATTGGTGTACTGGTTCAGAGATTTGGGACTGGTGCAGACTCGTTTGCCACAAAGACCTAAGCTGTAGGGAAGGGAATGTTTGATGTGGAATGGATGGCAGTTGTCATAATGCAGGTACTGTTGTTTATTGGTTGGTTTGATGTGGACGGATGTGTGACTTTTTTTGCTTTTCTTGTTTATACGGAGTGAATTTAACAGCTGTGTCCATATACGCCAGCGACTGGTGATCAAATACGCTCCATATAATATACCCTTTAGCCTTCAGATATCTTCCATAATGTACCTGTAGCACAGAATAGGGTCCTGTTATGACAATATTAACAAGACATCTGATGGCCTTTGCACCGCACAGAGCAGTCTTTTATTCAAGGGGTTGGGTGGGGGGGGGGGGTGGAGGCATACGTGTGTATGCGGGAGTTAAGAGTGATTAAAAGAAGTGAATGTTTACATATCTAAAAGAGGTATTAGACAGTCCGCTGGGAAAGGTACAAGACTAACATGACAGCCATATAGTGGCAGCATAGGTGGAACTAATAGGTTGAGTATCATCGGTAATGGAAATCAAAATTGCTCGTTACTGGAGTAATGTTATTTCTTACTAGGAAAACTCTGCATCACAACCCCCTCAGGTTTAATGGTAATATGGCACACTGCATGGCCAATCAAAAGCTGATCACAGATCAAGCACGAAAACAGGACGAAAGTGTGTGTGAAACTACAAAAAAGAAGCAAAACAAAAACGGCCATCATCCGAAGTACAACATATAGCCAGAGTATTGTGATCCTGCAGTTGTAGAGATGAACTGCAAAGCTCAAACTTTGAGGTTCAAATCTTCCCTAGCAAAAAAATTTTAAGTATTACTGCATGTTTTCGCAGTGACATCCGTTAATAAAATCTTCTCGGGTTTCAAGCTGTGTCATGTGGTTGACATGCTTTCAACAGAGATCTCCTCTGCCATTGTCAAGTGGATGACTGTCATTTTGTGGCCACTGCCATGCTTATATAGCTGCACCGCCTCCAGTGACTTCGCTAGTGCCCACGATGTCAGCAACCATCAACCCAGCACAGAAATAGTCAGTTCTGAAGACCTTGGTATATAGAGCCGAAATTGTCTCATATGCTGAAAACCTGTCAAACATAAAGTTTTCAAGGATAACAGCTACAGCAAGAGACAAATATCTTGGGCAGTTTCACCCGAGTCATGTAATCAGAAGGCATCTGAAGAAGACAGCTTTTTTACTATTTTGTGGCTCCACAGCAGGGATAATTAGCCAGCTCCTGAAAAGGCAGAATCGACACAATCTTCAGATCTCCAGCAAAGATCCGACAACTAATGAATCCTGTGAAAGATGATGTAGGTCTCAGAACACCAGGCATATATAAGATTTCGTGTGAGTGTGGGCAGTTTTATGCCAGCCAGACTATTTGCTCTACTGAACAATGCCGCAAAGAACATGAAAGGTATTTTTGATTACGCTATCCCAAAAAGTCAGTCGTAGTGGAACACGCTTTGGAAAATGGACACAGAATTGCATTTTACAAGACATCTATTATTAAACGGATGAACATCTTCCGGAACAGCATAGTAAATGAGGCTATAGCGATTAAAATTTCTGAAAACATCCTCAATAAAGGTGGCAGCTCGCAGGTTAGTACAGTGTGGGAACCTGTAGATGCAGAGTTGGAGCAGACGTGGCATTCACACTAACAAAATATTGTCATACATCGTCAAGAAACTGGGCACCAGTTTTTTTTTCTCTCCCACAAAATTATGAACTGTCCATCATTTATAGAGATTAAAGGATAACAATATGCACAGCGATAGACACCAAAACAATGGCCTGACAGGCGTCCAGTCAGTGACGAGTCGGTACAGGCTCGTGAGCTGAGCTTGGTTGGACTAACCGGAGTGACGGACCAGCCAAGGTCGGATTAGAGAGATTCCACTGTAGTGGCAAAAAAGACATAAAAATTTTGTTCTGGGTTGGGATTTGACCCAAAGATTTTCTGTTTGTAGTCCTACACGAAGACCACAGAACCACAACACTTTTGCTGCAGCTTCTTCCTTACTATGGTGTTATCAAATGCTTGTAGCTGCTTTCTTTCATAGTTCTGTATACTTTCTCCTGGTTGTAGTGCTTGATCAAATTAAGTTTTAGACCATCTATTAAAAAACATTGCGTTTTGCCGACAACATAGTAATTCTGTCAGAGACAGCAAAGGACCTGGAAGAGCAGTTGAACGGAATGGACAGTGTGCTGAAAGGTGCATATAAGATGAACATTAACAACAGTACAACAAGGGTAATGTAGTGTAGTCTAAGAAAATCAGGTGATGGTGAAGGAATTAGATTAGATAATGAAACAATAAAGGAGGTAGATGAGTTTTGTTACTTGGGCAGCAAAATAACGGTTGCAGTACAGAGGATATAAAATGCAGAATGGCAATGGGTAGAAAAGCGTTCTTGAAAAAGAGAAATTTGTTAATATCGAATATTGATTTAAGCCTAAGGAAGTCCTTTCTGAAGGCATTTGTATGGAGTGTTGCCTTGTATGGGAGTGAAACATGGACGATAAACAGTGCGGACAGGAAGAGGATTGAGGCTTTTGTAATGTGGTGCTACAGAAGAATGCTAAAGATTAGGTGGGCGGATCGCTTACTAAGGAGGAGGTACTGAATAGAATTGGGGAGAAAAGGAATTTGTGGCATACCTTGATTAAAAGAAGGGATAGATTGTAGGACACATTCTTAGATATCAAGGAACTGTGAAATTAGTGTTGGAGGGAAGTGTGTGGCGTAAAAACCGCAGAGGAAGACCAAGAGATGGATACAGTAAGCAGATTGAGACAGATGTAGGGTTGCTGTTCTTATGTGGAGTTGAAGAGGCTTGCTCAGGATAGAGTATAGTGGAGAGCTACATCAAACCAGTCTCCGGACTGAAGACAACAACAACAACAACAACAACTGTCTATCCACTACTCCATCCTTTCACTAAATCTGAGGGGCATGTGATGGGGGTTACACTTGTTAGTGTTGCTTTTTCGCGAATTACTCTGAAAGAATAACTTCTGTGATCACCTGCTGCTGCTGCTGTTGCTACTACTACTACTACTACTACTACTACTATCGGAGAATTTAGATAAGTTCTCTCATGTTCCTCTTTGCTCTTTCTTGCTCCTTTTCTCAAAGAAGAGACTAGCTATAAATTTGCAGTGTTCAGGTGGGAACTGAATCTGCATACCAATAAATTCCAATTATACATTTTAACAACAGAAAATCCGACTGGAATGTCAATAATGGAGGATGGATAACAACTCACTGTAAAGAGAATCAGTGAGCTGCTGACAGGCATGAAAAACAGACAGTCACATTCAAGCAACTAAATTTTCATCCATGGCCTTCATCAGAAAAGAAACACATACATTCACACAATCACTCAGACAACTACTGACACACAACCACCATGTGCATGTATGTGTTTCTTTTTGTGATGAAGACCACAGCTGACATTTTAATTGTGTCTATGTGACTATATTTTTTGTGCCCATCAACAGCTCAGCCAGCATCTTTACAGTGAGTTGTTATATACCCTCCATTACAAAGTAGAGGACAAAGGTGCAGTTGAACAGGGAGATGTAGAATTGTGCTGTCAGCTTTGAGGTTACTTACCACTTCTACCAGGTTGCTGATGCTCTGTGCTACCAAGAGCTCGGGCAGCTTCCCAGATGAGGGGAGCAGCCAGAGCAGCGAGTCAGTCGACAGCGACATCGTCGACTCGCCGATCGCCAGCGTCCCCGGCCCCATGTCGACGGTCCCTGTGGGCAGTGATGACTTCCACTACTGTTCGTGCAGTGCCGACTTTCACAATCGGCTGAAATAGTTGCTGTCGCGTCTTCCGGGTCGTATGGTCATGGTCAAACCAACAAAAAAGATAAGTCTGGCACTCCGATCTGTTAAGAACAAATGCCCTCCTCTATCATCAAGTGGGGTATACAAAATTCTGTGTTCTTGTGGAAAAGTGAACATTGGTGCTAACAAAATGAGTGTGAATACAAGACTAAAAGAACACAAAAGTCTTTGCCAACTAGGTAAAACTAAAATCTAGCTGTAGTTGAACATTCCTCCTCCCCCCCCTCCCCCTAAATTCAGGAAATCATGAAGTGAAGTTTTCCGAAACAGAAATTTTATCTACAAAGATGAACTATTATCCACAGCTGTACAGAGAAGCAATCAAAATATACAAACTTGGGGATAATTTTAATAAAAAGGAAGAAGATACGAAACTTAGTGACATATGTACAGTGTCTCTTCAGAGTAGGCAGTTATGCTTTTATCCTCGACCATCGTCAGTTACGGTATTTTCTTTGACAAGGCTTATTTCTGCTGTACACCTAAAAACTTGACCATGCATTGAGAGCATTGAAACCACTGTTCGATGCCTGACTCGTCAGTCGGCAAGACTCACCGCTACCAAAAGCACCTCTGGTGATGTTCAGCGCAGCTCCGGACAAAGCGTCAGGAGTAGATTGGTTTCTTCGACCATGACTGTACAACCCAGAAAATTCAACAACAATTATTCCGCTACTGTAGATTAGATTAGATTAGTTTTTAGTTCCGTAGAGCCATGTTGAGGAGATCCTAGTGGATATGGAAATGTCAAGAAAAAAAAATTTACAAGCTGAATAATAGATAATACTCATAATATAAATACAGCTATACACATTTTTAAGTGTTTTTTTTTTTTTTTTTTTTTTTTTTTTTTTTTTTTTTTTTTTTTTTTGAGCTTATAATAAGATAATACTAATATAGTATGAATACCAATGCATGCATCATTTGGTACAATTTAGAAATTTACTAATGGAGTAGGAGGATTTGGCCACTAGACAGTCCTTTAATCTCCTCTTAAACTGATCTTTATTTGTAGCTAAATTTTTATACTTGATGGTAAATTATTGAAGATGTGTGTTCCTGAGTATTAGACCCCTTTTTGAACTAAAGTAAGTGCTTTTATGTCCTTGTTTAGATCATTTTTATTCCTAGTATTGTACATATGAAATGAGCTGTTTGTTGGAAAAAGGGATATATTATTTATGACAAATTTCATTAAGGAATAAATATACTGAGAGGCAGTAGTTAAAATACCCAGTTCTTTGAAGAGGCTTCTACAGGACGTCTGTGAATTTACTCCACAAATAATATGTATTACATGCTTTTGGACTCTGAAGGCTTTTGACTGACTTGAAGAGTTACCCCAAAATATTACACATATGACATTATGGAATGAAATTAAAGCAAAGTATGCAAGCTTTTTTATTTTTATGTCTCCTATGTCTGATAACACTTGTATTGAAAATACAGATTTGTTGAGTCATTTCTACAGTTCTGTAGTGTGCTCCTCCGAACTGAATTTATTATCAAGCTGTAATCCCAGGAATTTAATACTGTCAACCTCTTCTATTTGCTCTTCTTCATACTTAATGCATATGCTGGTGGGATATCTCTTCCATGTTCTGAACTGCATGTAGCGAATCTTTTCAAAGTTTAATGACATGTTATTAATGTTCAAGAAAATACCATAAGCAGACCTTTCTATAACTATGCTTGATGTACTTTTTATTGCAATACTTGTATCATCAGCAAAACAAAAAAAACGAACTCTGCTTCTGGTGGTGTAACTGATGAGAGGTCAATAATGTACACAAGAGAAAGCAACGGCTCTAAGATGGATCCTTGTGAGAAACCACATGTAATTTCTTCCCAATCCGATGATGACATTGGCTTAATTCACTAGTCACTTGAACTGATACCGTTGTTTCCTGTTAGTGAGGTATGACTTTAACCATTTTGCAGCATTTCCCGTGACACCATAGAATTCTAATTTACTTAAAAGGATGTTATGATTCACACAATCATAGAAAATCACAGAAAATACCTGTTGATTGTAATTTATTATCTAATGAATTAAGTACATTCTTACTGTAGGTGTAAATAGTCTTCTCAATATCAGAACCTTTCAGAAATCCAAACTATGTTCTGGACAATGTCATTCGTGGGCAGGTGGTTGAGAAGCAGCTTGTACATTACCTTTTCTAAAATTTTTGAGAATGCAGGCAAAAGTGAAATCAGTCTGATATCCACATATTTTAGCCAATCAGGAAATCAGTTATAATAGACTGGTTAAACAAATAACTTAAATTGTGCTAATTTCACATGAACAAGCTTTAATTAATTTTGTTTATATTTTATCCTAACCACTAGAATGCTTTGTTTTTAAAGATTTTATTATGGCAGTTATTTCTTGTGGTGAAGTGAGTGACATATTCATGTACCTAAAGTTATTTGTAAATGCTAGTTTCAAATATTCAAGGGCATTATTTACTGACCCAGAAAATCCCATACTATCAGTAACAGATATAAAAGTACTTATGAAATAGATTTGCCACACTATGCCCATCAGTTACTAATGTCTCATCTACTCTTAATGCTACCTGCTCTTGTTCCTTTCTGGTTCTACTGTGTTTTAGCAGACTTGCAATATACATGGTCACCATAATCTTTGTCAAAGAGTTTAGACAAGTAAACATCTGAACATTATGTAGCAAATAATACAGTACTCAAAATCCCGAAGTATTTCTGGAATCTGATGCAGGTCTAGAGAACTGCCGAGGCACCTACTGGCCACAGTTGGGGAAAAGCTACGGCAAATCGAGAAGAGGAAGTGTTTTGTGCGCTGCAGCTATCTCTCATGCTACAGCTTAAAACTGATAGCAGGCATTCCACGTTTCGAAGCAGTGACCCTGAAATTTTCACAATTGATTTGTCTACAGACGGGCCGTACTACGGCCAGGAGCCTAGTGCTACACTAGTGGCTGTCACACTTGCCAGACCTCATGCTTTGTGAAGTATTCTATTGGGTTTACATCACGGATAGTGTCAGTCTGTCAGTCTACCAGCTCCACTACAGAACCTCAGAGACTCGGCATCAGTCATTATATGCTGGGTCTGGTAGAATATAAAGGGGTTACCGAATAGATGTGTGCTTTGTCACAAAGTGAATACACAAAAAAAAAAAAAAAAATAAATAAATAAATAAAAAGAAAAAGAAAAACCTTATATACTGTATGATTTGCTATTTTGTTTATGGCTATTTATTGGTATCATTAAAATATGGCTTTTTACAAATGTATGTCTAGGTGTGTTTGCGTTTCGATATGTCAGAGTGTGTGTATTTGTTAACCTTCCTTTTTCCCCCCTACGGTAAGTCCTTCCACTCCTGGGATTGGAATGACTCCTTTTCCACTTCCTTAAAACCCATATCCTTCCCTTTTTTCCTCTTTTCTATTTTTATTTTTGTATATATAGTGAACTTTATAATCACCATGAATATTTTTAAGCCATTAACACTAGCTTTTGGAGAGTATTTTTTGTGATTTTCTAGAATATTTTGCCACATGAAGAATGATCATATAATTTTTACTGTGGTTGGAAAGGTAAACAGCCACCAGTTGCAAGGTTGCAGCTTTATTTGCAACCAGTTTCTAGCAGTTACTGCCCTGAATATCAGCATGATTACAAAATACTCTGTGTGAACCTATAGGGCACAATTTATTGTTGTGATGGTGTTGGTGGTGGTTTTCAGTCCAGAGACTGGTTTGATGCAGCTCTCCACAATACCCTATCCTGAGCAAGCCTCTTCAACTCCACATAAGAACGGCAACCTACATCTGTCTGAATCTGCTTACAGTATCCATCTCTTGGTCTTCCTCTGCCGTTTTCACCCCACACACTTCCCTCCAAAGCTAAATTCACAATTCCTTGATGCCTAAGAATGTGTCCTACCAATCAATCCATTCTTTTAGTCAAGGTATGCCAGAAATTCCTTTTCCCCCCAATTCTGTCAGTAGCTCCTCATTAGTTATGAGATCCACCCACTTAACCTTCAGCATTCTTCTGTAGTACCACATTTCAAAAGCCTCTATCCTCTTCCTTTCTGCACTGTTTATCATCCATGTTTCATTCCCATACAAGGCAACACTCCACAAAAATGCCTTCAGAAAGAACTTTCTTAGGCTTAAATCAATATTCGATGCTAACAAATTTCTCTTTTTCGAGAACAATTTTCTACCCATTGCCATTCTGCATTTTATATTATCTGTACTGTGACCATCATTTGTTGTTTTACTGCCTAAGTAGCAAAACACATCTACCTCCTTTATTGTTTCGTTATCTAATCTAATTCCTTCAGCATCACCTCATTTTCTTAGACTGCACTCCATTACCCTAGTTTTGCTCTTGTTAATGTTCATCTTATATGCACCTTTCAGCACACTGTCCATTCCATTCAACTGCTCTTCCAGGTCCTTTGCTATCTCTGACAGAATTACTATGTCGTCAGCAAAACGCAATGTTTTTAATTCTTCCCCCTGAACTTTAATTCCTTCTCCAAATTTCTCCTTGCTTTTCTTTATAGCTCGTTCAATGTACAAATTGAATAACATTGGAGAAAGGCTACAACCCTGTCTCACTCCCTTCCCAACCACTGCATCCCTTTCATGCCCTTCAACTCTGACAACCGCTGTCTGGTTTTTGTACAAGTTGTAAATAACCTTACGCTCCCTATAATTTACTCCTGCTTTTTTCAGAACTTTAAAGAGTTTATTCCAATCAACATTGTCAAAAGCCTTCTCCAAATCTACAAAAGCTAGAAATGTAGGTTTGCCTTTTCTTAATCTATCTTCTAGGATAAGCCGTAAAGTGAGTATTGCCTCCCGTGTTCCTACATTTCTCCTGAACCCAAACTGATCTTCCCCGAGGTCGGCTTCTACCAGCTTTTCCATCCTTCTGTATATAATTCGCGTTAATATTTTGCAGCCATGACTTATTAAACTGATGGTTCTGTAGTTTTCACACCTGTCTGCACCTGCTTTCTTAGGGATGGGGATTATAACATTTTTCTTAAAGTCTGAGGGTACTTCGCCTGTCTCATACATCTTACACACCAGGTGAAACAGTTTTGTCATGGCTGGTTCTCCCAGATACTTCAGTAGCTCTGAGGGAATGTCATCTACTCCAGGGGCCTTGTTTCGACTTAGGTCTTTCAGTGCTCTGTCAAATTCATCTCTCAGTATAGTATCTCCTATTTCACCCTCTTTTACTTCTTCTCCCTTTCCTACAATATTGCCTCTAAGTTCAATTCCTTCGCAGAGCCTCTCTATATACTCTTTCCACCTTTCAGTTTTCCCTACTTTGCTGAGAACTGGTTTTCCATCTGTGTTCTTGATATTCATAGTGCTGTTTTTCTTATCTTCAAATATCTCTCTTATTTTTCTGTAGGCTGTATCTATTTTTCCCCTATTTATACATTTTTCTACATCCTTGCATTTGCCTTCTAGCCACTCTGGCTTAGCCATTTTGCACTTCCTGTCAATCTCCTTTCTTAGTCATCTGTACTCTATTTTGCCTGTTTAATTTACTGCATTTTTATATTTTCTTCTTTTATTGATTAAATGTAGTATGTCCTGTGATATCCAAGGATTTTTGTAGGTCTTGCCTTCCTACCTATTTTGTCCTCTGCTGCCTTCACTATTTCATCTCTCAGTGCTACCCATTTCTCCTCTACTGTTTATTTTCCCCCGTTCCAGTCAACTGTTGCCTAAAGCTCCCTCTGAAATTCTCAAGAACTTCAGGTTATTTCAGTTTATCCACGTCCCATCTTCTTATTTTCCTACCTTTCTGCAGTTTTTTTTTTTTTTTTTTTCAGTTTAAGCCTACAATTCATGACCAATAAGTTATGGTCAGAGTTTATGTCTTCCCCTGGGTATGACTTACAGCTTAAAACCTGGTTCCGAAATCTATGTCTTACCATTATAAAATCTATCTGGTATCTCCCGGTGTTATAACTAAATTATGTTGCGTGCAAAATTCTACCAGGTGGCTTCCTCTTTCATTACTTTTGCCCAGACCATATTCACCTATTATTTTTCCTTCTCTTCCATTTCCTACTATCGAACTCCAGTCCCGAAAACAATTAAGTTTTCCTCTCCCTTAATTGTCTGGATAATTTCCTTTAGCTCCTCATGTATTTCTTCGATCTCCTCCTCATTGACAGAGCTAGTTGGTATATAAACCTGTACAACTGTGGTCGATGTTGGCTTCGCATCTATCTTGACTACAATAATGCGATCACTGTGTTGCTCATAGTAGTTTACCCGCATTCCTATTTTTTTTTTTATTCATTGTCAGACCTACTCCTGTAATACTCCCAACTGATTTTGTATTTATAATCCTGTACTCACGTGACCAGAAATCCTGTTCCTCTTTCCACCAAACTTCACTAATCCCCACTATAAGGTGCACCTATCTATTTCTCTTTTTACAGTTTCCAACTTCCCTACCTCATTAAGGGATCTAACATTCCATGATCCGATCTGTAGAATGCCAGTGTTGACTTTCCTGACGATCACATCCTCCTCAGTAGTCCCCGCCCGGAGATCCGAATGGGGGACCATTTTACCTACAGAATATTTTATCCGGGAGGATGCCATCATCATATATTCATACAGTAGAGCTGCATGTCCTCAGGAAAGGTAATTCTGTAGTTTCCCCTTGCTTTCTGCCGTTCACAGCCACTGTGTGGCAAAGCCACATTCGCTGATGTTGCAAGGCCAGCTCAGTCAATCATCCAGACTGTTGCCCCTGTAACTACTGAAAAGGCTGCTGCCCCTCTACAGGAAGCACACGTTTGTCTGGCCTCTCCACAGATACCCCTTCGCTGCGGTTGCACCTACGGTACAGCTATCTGCATCGTTGAGGCACGCAAGCCACCCCACCTCAGCAATGTCTGTGGTTCGTGGGAGTTGAAGGCACAATTTATATACCTGAATAAGAGCAGCAATTGCTCAAAACTGGTCATACTTACCGGAGTCGGTGACGACTGTGGCCTTCACGAAGAACGCCGCCGCCCGGACGGCGGGCGCCGGCTGGTCTGCGGTGGCTGCCAGGCGCTGCACGGCCTGCACCTGCTGCTGCAGCGGCTCCCACTCCACGCGGCACCAGCCTGCCACCTCCAACCCTACGGCATTAAAGAGAAAGTGTACTGTCACTGTGAATAAAGAGTGCTAAAATATAGCTGCTTATGGGACAGTTCAACCACTGACCCTGCTCGAGCACTCAAATTAACTAGTGGAACCCCTGAAATCCGACCTCGGACGGTCCGTCACTCCGGTCAGTCAGACCGTGCTCGGGCTCGCATCCCTGTGCCGACTCGTCACCGACCGGACGCCCGTCGGGCCACCGTTGCGGTGTCTATCGCAGTGCGTATCGTTATTCTGTACGTTATTGTGCAGTTTTATCCTTTTTTGGTATTAAAAAATGTCGTTTGCTTTATTCTGTGTTCCCTACAGTAATTATTACTTTCATTGCGTGTACATTTGTCTGCTTTTCAACATGTCTAGATTCGAACATAAAAACTTAACTCTTTCACTAACTGAAAAATTAGCTATGCTAAAAAGACTGGACAAAGGAGAATCGCTCAGAAAAAATTGCAAAAGAACTGATTGTAGGTGTTAAGACAATTAAGGATTGGAGGAAGAATCAGAAAGACACCAACTCCTATACAGTTACGTTTGATGGTGCAAACACTCTGTAGAATTGCAAAATTAAAAAAGCCTAAACTTGAACTGCTTGGTTACGCACTGTGGATGTGGTTTTGTCAAGACAGAAGGAAAGGAACTCCAATATCCGGGCCAGTTCTCAAAGAAAAAGTGATAGTTTTGCACAAAAAACTGGAAGCCAAAATTAAATTTCCTGCCAGTGAACGCTGGATTGATCGTTGGAAAACTCATCATGGTGTTCGATTGTTTCTACAGTAAGTACAATAGTATAATTTCTTTTAAAACCCACACATATTATAGTGTGTGTTGATGTTACTTCATATATTGTTTAACACTGTGAAAAAACATCTTTTTATATTACTGTAGACGTCTTTTAGTTCTTAAATCTTTTAATTTTCTCTACTAAACGTTTTTTTTTTTTTTTTTTTTTTTTTTTTTTTTTTTTTTTTTTTTTTTTTTTTTTTTTTTTTTTTTTTGTGATAAACATTAGATTTTTAGGATAATCCATCTTTTGTCGTACCAACCATAGTCCTGGTCCCGAAGGTGACGGATTATAGGGGTTCTACTGTAGTTCGGAGCAGCAAAAATTAAGAAACTGCTTGACGTGGTCAAAATTGTTCTTATAATTCACAATATTTCTAGCTTACAGCTCAGACCATCTGATAACAGCAAAATACTGCACTCTTATAATACTCTCTTCTGCTACATGTTGTAATATTACTGCAAAAATTACGTTCCACTAGGGAACACAGATTAGATAATAAATAAAGACCAAGATATGCTGAACCTATTTCATTAATTTTAGTCTTGAGATATTCGTGTAAGTCCAGGGAAGGTTTGAACGGTGATAAAATATGGAAAAGTTATCTGAAAAAGAGGAAAATCGGCAAAAACAAACAGCTTTTTCCAGTGAGCTATCAATACCGTTTGTCCAATTGTGATTAAACTTTGTACATTTCATGTTGAAAGCAGGAGGAAAGTTAGCATCAAATAAAAATTTGGCGAAGTCACCCGGAAAGTCGGATAAACCGAAAGCGATTTTTTCTATGAATAAAAATCAATTGTCGCATAGTTTTAAGAGCATCACTCGAATGTGGCTTGACAGGACCAGGTTTGTATGAAATAATTTTTTTGGAAAATCTACCAGAAAATTGGAAAATTTGAGAAAAACTGAAAGTGCATTTTTCAGTGTGTTTATAATTGAATTCAGCACTATAAATGACTATTCGCATGATGGAGAGGGGAAATTTTTTTTTTTGTTTTGAGCAAGCATAACGTTCTTATGAAATAAAAATTTGGAAAAGTTTCCTGGAAAATTTAGAAAAAGTAGAGAGAGATTTTTCTATGAAATATCAAAATCATTCATCTGATTGTGATAAACTTTTGCACATTCGACATTCAGATCGAGAGGAAGGTTTGAGTGAAGTAAAAGTTTGGAATAGTTAGCCAGAAAATAGGAAAATTGGTGGAAAACTGACAGGTAGTTCTGTTGTTCTGCCGTTCTACCCAGTTTTTACAAAAGGGGCAATGCATTTTTAAGAGTTAATTATAACTTCTGAAAAATAGTTAAGAAGTCAAAGAGTAAATACCTTTTCCAGAGAGTAATTACTGTTCGATATTTCACTTTATATACTTCCAATAATTAAACACTTTCTGAAGTATCTTATCCGGTATTTCAGCACCCAAGCTATCTCCACTTCAGATTTCATCACAATAGATTCAAATGTTTATGTAATGATATAACCAAATCGGTTCAGGCGTTCTCTAGTTTTAGCGTGACTAACGAACAGAAATTCACTTTTATCTTTGTCAGTTCATGTAAAGCGAACTTTGCTCCTTCAAAATAAATTTCTGAATGCACCCAACATAACAACCAAGTTGTTATATTACAAGTTTTAAATCTAAATTTTCCCTGCAATTTTTCCATATTTTATCAGTGTTTAAACCTTCCCTGAACTACCACTAATGTGACATGAACATTGTCCTGGACATGGGTGCACGATTTGCCCACTCTTTCCGCCCACTATCAAGCTGATATTTATACGATCTGATGATGCCTTTATAAAGCTACTGGGTCTAAAATACATATTATTTATATTATAGAGGAAAAATTCCTAACAGGAAAAATATACGTAAAAAATAGATAAGGTACACTTACCAGGCGAAGGGGCACAGGCAGTAATAGCAACAAATAAACACACAGACACACACACACACACACACACACACACACACACACACACACACACACACAAATGCTAGCTTTCGCAGCCTAGCTGCTTCATCAGGCAGAAGGGAAGGAGAGGGAAAAGGAAATGATGAGGGTTTTAAGGAAGGGGGTAAGGAGCCATTCCAATCCCGGGACAGGAAAGACTTACCTTGGGGGAAAAAATGGAAGGTAAATAAATGCACATACACCCACACATTTACACAGACACAAGTACACTTAGGCAGACATACTGTAGAACTGTAGAAAGCAAAGAAGTTAGAAGTTAGACAGAGATGCCACTTGAGGCAGAGGCTCTGTCCAGAGAACCAAGGCAAAGATGTTAAGATGGTGGGTGGGAATTCGAATTTAGCGGAGGTTGAGACCAGGTGGGCAACGGGAAGAGAGAATATGCTGAAGGGCTAGTTCCCATCTCCGGAGTTCTGAAGGATTGGTGTCAGTGGGAAGTATCCAGATAACCCGGACGGTGTAGCACTGTGCCAAGATGTGCTGGCCATGCACCAAGGCTTGTTTAGCCACAGGGTGATCCTCGTTACCAACAAACACTGTCTGCCTGTGTCCATTCATGCGAATGGACAGTTTGTTGCTGGTCATTCCCACATAGAACACTTCACAGTGCAGGCATGTCAGTTGGTAGATCACATGGGTACTATCGCAAGTGGCTCTGCCTTTGATCGTGTACACCTTCCGGGTTACGGGACTGGAGTAAGTGGTGGTGGAAGGGTGCATAGGGCAGGTTTTACAACGGGGGCGGTTACAAGGGTAGGAGCCAGAAGGTAGGGAAGGTGGTTTGGGGATTTCATAGGGGTGGACTAGGAGGTTACGGAGGTTAGGTGGGCGGCGGAAAGACACTCTCGGTGGAGTAGGAAGGATGTCATGAAGGATGGATCTCATTTCGGGGCAGGATTTTAGGAAGTCGTATCCTTGCTGGAGAGCCACATTCAGAGTCCGCTCCAGTCCCGGATACTACCTTCTGGCTCCTACCCTTGTAACCGCCCCCGTTGTAAAACCTGCCCTATGCACCCTTCCACCACCACTTACTCCAGTCCCGTAACCCGGAAGGTGTACACGATCAAAGGCAGAGCCACTTGCGATAGTACCCACGTGATCTACCAACTGACATGCCTGCACTGTGAAGTGTTCTATGTGGGAATGACCAGCAACAAACTGTCCATTCGCATGAATGGACACAGGCAGACAGTGTTTGTTGGTAACGAGGATCACCCTGTGGCTAAACATGCCTTGGTGCATGGCCAGCACATCTTGGCACAGTGCTACACCGTCCGGGTTATCTGGATACTTCCCACTGACACCAATCCTTCAGAACTCCGGAGATGGGAACTAGCCCTTCAGCATATTCTCTCTTCCCGTTGCCCACCTGGTCTCAACCTCCGCTAAATTCGAATTCCCACCCACCATCTTAACATCTTTGCCTTGGTTCTCTGGACAGAGCCTCTGCCTCAAGTGGCATCTCTGTCTAACTTCTAACTTCTTTGCTTTCTACAGTTCTACAGTATGTCTGCCTAAGTGTACTTGTGTCTGTGTAAATGTGTGGGTGTATGTGCATTTATTTACCTTCCATTTTTTCCCCCAAGGTAAGTCTTTCCTGTCCCGGGATTGGAATGGCTCCTTACCCCCTTCCTTAAAACCCTCATCATTTCCTTTTCCCTCTCCTTCCCTTCTGCCTGATGAAGCAGCTAGGCTGCGAAAGCTAGCATTTTTGTGTGTGTGTGTGTGTGTGTGTGTCTGTGTGTTTATTTGTTGCTATTACTGCCTATGCCCCTTCACCTGGTAAGTGTACCTTATCTATTTTTTACGTATACATATTATTTAAACTGATATGATTTATATTAAGAGGTAAGTGATACAAAGTTCACTGGGTCATCTAATTAAATTTACTAATTGTGAGGAGTGTTCAAATGAAAAATTATGAAACAATACTGTCAGTTTAAGTTTTTATTCAAAAGTAATCACCAGAGACACGAGCACACTGTTTAACAAGCCAAAGCATTTCCAGTTCCCATAATTCCTGTAGCTGTCACAAGAGCCAGTCCTCTGCTGTGTCCTTCAGTTCACTGTCAGATTTAAAACACTTCTCTTTGACTTGTTTTATTTAGCGGACCAAACAGATGAGAGTCACAGGGCGACATGTCTGGGCTGTAGGGCGGATGCTCAAGCCGGTCCCACTTGAACTTGGCCAGTACACTGTGTGTGATCCAGGAGATACATATTACCATGCAGCAGAGCCACTCCCATCGGGAGCAGCCCAGGTCGTTTGCTCTCCGTGGACCGACGTAGGCTACAGGGTGTCTCACAGTACGTTGTCACTGTTAATGGTTTTTCGGTGCTCAAAGAATTTGATGAGAATTGGAGCTTGGATGTCAAAAAAGATGGTGAGCATCACCTTGTCTGCTGAGGGCACAGCCTTGAATTTTTTTAGGAGAGGTAACTTGCATGTTCCGTGTCTCTAGATATTGTGCTATGTTATCCCAAAGTGGCATACTCAAATTTCAACTGGTTTGGTTGTCAAGATGTTACATACCTTTTCATTTGCCACCCCTTTTAATAATAAGCATGCATACCATGATATACTCTACATTCATTTAATTTTCACAGACAGACATCAGTTTTGGAAATATCACATTTATCCTAAATATTCTTGGATATAGTTAAAGACCTTAATAAGTAAAACAAACATTAATTAGAAAAGAATGGAGTGGAAGATTTTGTAAAATTGTGAGAATAAAGCAGTGATGATCAAGAGTTCAGATTTTAACAAAGAAAAGTGTACGCCAACTGTCACAAAACCATACAGGCTAAACACAACTTTGACCCTATGGCTCAGTATGATTATCTACTGCTTTAAATTAGTATGAAAATAAAACTGAGCATTATAGAATACTGCAAAACTTTGTTTATTGTATGTGGAATAAATAAAAGAAAAAATTATGAATTCTAAGTTAAAATTTTAAACATAGTTGCTATTGTCAGCAACCATTAACGTCAATGGATAAAAAAGCAGCTCTTGGTTGCAAATTGAAAATTGTTTGACCTGGTTTCAGCAATGACAAAGATTGCCTTCATCAGAAATTATAAGATAAATAAGTCACATAATAAAATATTCTACTTAGTTTGATGCCTCTGTGCAGGCGTGCAGCCCATAGTGGCTGGCATTTTCTAAAAATTTCTTTTTAAACATTGTGACGTAAGCTTTACAGCTGAGTGACTTGTTTTATTTTATAATTTCTGACGAAGGCAATCTTAGTCATTGCCGAAACCATGTGAAACAATTTTTAATTTGTGACCGAGGGCTGCTTTTTTATCCATTGAAATTCTAAGTTAGATTATTTCTACAGATGTCAGACTTTTTTATTCATTGTAGAAGATAAACATTATTATAATTACGTGGCATGTTTTACCCGCTGGTGAGAAATGTTATAGTTATTTATTGTATACAACTTGTTATAAGGTTTTATTTATTTATTTACTGAAATTATCCTTTGGCAATAAAATTGTATCTCA
This sequence comes from Locusta migratoria, assembly GCA_026315105.1. NCBI lineage: Eukaryota > Metazoa > Arthropoda > Insecta > Orthoptera > Acrididae > Locusta > Locusta migratoria. Next base: position 55,077,421 of record CM048754.1, on the reverse strand, counting down.
TTTCGGAGTCTAAAACATATTTTGCCTCTAAGCAAGTATGATGTGAGGTCACACATGCTTTGAGGCAAAACATGTTTTATGTTGGGAGCAAAACATTTTTATGATAAGATATTTAGTTATATCAATTTTACATTATGATGAGAGAATCTTCGATTCCACATGGTCTCTCAGGGTTACCGGTATACAAGGTGTCCCATTTTAATCTACTCCATTCAGTATCTCTGGAGTGGCACAGTTCTGCAAAAAATTCCTCTAGTGAAAGTTTTAAGGTTTGAAGGGGGTCATGGAATGGTTACCTTCAACCCTGTTTTCAAGGTTAAACCAAGTTCAAGTGCATTTTTTCGAATGGTAACCCTATTTTTTTTATTCCATATTCGTATTCTTCATGAAAAAACACAGTTTTTTGTAGCAAACATTACTTAAAAAAAGCCAATTGTTTGTCACCAAATGCCACTTTATTGCAACTTTCCCAGGTCATCAGTATCTTGAGAATAAAGTAAGATCAGGAAACATTTTCCATGAGAAACTTGTGTGGTTACTGAATTCTGTTTACTGGCAAAATTTTCGTGAACTTGAAATTCATTTGTATGAATTAACCTGAAAGTAAATCCATTGGCATTAGCATAACCCAATCTGCACAAGTTGGAGGGTGCTGAATCAGAGACCAGCATTGTGCTTATGGTAGCACAATCAGAAAAGAGAAAGTTAATATTGACTAAGTTATTACTATTATTAGTCGATTACTAAGTTATTACTATTATTATATATATAAAATATGAAGATTACTCACCAGTCAAAGGAGCACAGGTGGTGATAGTAGCACAAATAAAATACACACACACACACACACACACACACACACACACACACACACACACACACACACACACACCACAAACGCAAGCTTTCACAACCCAGCTTTCCCCTCCCGGGATTGGAATGGCTCCTTACCCCCTTCCTTAAAACCCTCATCATTTCCTTTCCCTCTCCTTCCCTTCTGCCTGAAGACGCAACGGGGTTGTGAAAGCTTGTGTGTGTGTGTGTGTGTGTGTGTGTGTGTGTGTGTGTGTGTGTGTGTGTATTTTATTTGTGCTACTATCACCACCTGTGCTCCTTTGATTGGTGAGTAATCTTCATATTATATATATATATATATATATATATATATATATATATATATATATATATATAAAAATATAAATAGAAAACAGATGACTTACCAAAAGGACCGGCTCGTCGATAGAAACAAATAAAATAAATAAAATCACACACAAACACATATCCTTCCCTTTTCCTCCCCTTTTTTCCTCTTTTTCCTGAAGAAGCTGCCAGTGGTGGCGAAAGCTTGTATGTGTGTTTGTGTGTGATTTTATTTATTTTATTTGTTTCTATCGACGAGCCGGTCCTTTTGGTAAGTCATCTGTTTTCTATTTATATTTTTGTTTATCCCACCGGGAAAGTTTCCCTCTATAATTTTCGTTTCATCAATTTGTATATATATATATATATATATATATATATATATATATATATATATATATATATAAAAATAGACGAAGATTACTCACCAGGCGAAGGAGCACAGGTGTGACAGCATCACAAATAAATAAATGAATACACACACACACACACAATCGCAAGCTTTCGCAACCCAGTTGCGTCTTCAGGCAGTAGGGAAGGAGAGGGAAAAGGAAATGATGAGGGTTTTAAGGAAGGGGGTAAGGAGCCATTCCAATCCCGGGAGAGGAAAGACTTACCTTGGGGGAAAAAAAGGAGGGTAAACAAATGCACACATGCCCACACATTCACACAGACACAAGTACACCTAGGCAGACATACTGTAGAAAGCAAAGAAGTTAAGTTCTCTGGACAGAGCCTCTGCCTCAAGTGGTATCTCTGTCTAACTTCTTAACTTCTATAACTTAACTTCTTTGCTTTCTACAGTATGTCTGCCTAGGTGTACTTGTGTCTGTGTGAATGTGTGGGCATGTGTGCATTTGTTTACCCTCCTTTTTTTCCCCCAAGGTAAGTCTTTCCTCTCCCGGGATTGGAATGGCTCCTTACCCCCTTCCTTAAAACCCTCATCATTTCCTTTTCCCTCTCCTTCCCTACTGCCTGAAGACGCAACTGGGTTGCGAAAGCTTGCGATTGTGTGTGTGTGTGTGTATTCATTTATTTATTTGTGATGCTGTCACACCTGTGCTCCTTCGCCTGGTGAGTAATCTTCGTCTATTTTTTATATTTTATTTTTCCTGCTAGGAATTTTTCGTCTTAATAATCGTTTTATATATATATATATATATATATATATATATATATATATATAAAACGATTATTAAGATGAAAAATTCCTAGCAGGAAAAATAAAATATAAAAAATAGACGAAGATTACTCACCAGGCGAAGGAGCACAAAACGATTATTAAGACGAAAAATTCCTAGCAGGAAAAATAAAATATAAAAAATAGACGAAGATTACTCACCAGGCGTAGGAGCACAGGTGTGACAGCATCACAAATAAATAAATGAATACACACACACACACAATCGCAAGCTTTCGCAACCCAGTTGCGTCTTCAGGCAGTAGGGAAGGAGAGGGAAAAGGAAACGATGAGGGTTTTAAGGAAGGGGGTAAGGAGCCATTCCAATCCCGGGAGAGGAAAGACTTACCTTGGGGGAAAAAATGGAGGGTAAACAAATGCACACATGCCCACACATTCACACAGACACAAGTACACCTAGGCAGACATACTGTAGAAAGCAAAGAAGTTAAGTTATAGAAGTTAAGAAGTTAGACAGAGATACCACTTGAGGCAGAGGCTCTGTCCAGAGAACTGATGCAAAGATGTTAAGAAGGTGGGTGGGAATTCAAATTTAGCGGAGGTTGAGACCAGGTGGGCAACGGGAAGAGAGAATATGCTGAAGGGCTAGTTCCCATCTCCGGAGTTCTGAAGGATTGGTGTCAGTGGGAAGTATCCAGATAACCCGGACGGTGTAGCACTGTGCCAAGATGTGCTGGCCGTGCACCAATGCGTGTTTAGCCACAGGGTGATCCTCGTTACCAACAAACACTGTCTGCCTGTGTCCATTCATGCGAATGGACAGTTTGTTGCTGGTCATTCCCACATAGAACGCTTCACAGTGCAGGCATGTCAGTTGGTAGATCACGTGGGTACTATCGCAAGTGGCTCTGCCTTTGATCGTGTACACCTTCCGGGTTACGGGACTGGAGTAAGTGGTGGTGGAAGGGTGCATAGGGCAGGTTTTACAACGGGGGCGGTTACAAGGGTAGGAGCCAGAAGGTAGGGAATCCTGCCCCGAAATGAGATCCGTCCTTCATGACATCCTTCCTACTCCACCGAGAGTGTCTTTCCGCCGCCCACCTAACCTCCGTAACCTCCTAGTCCACCCCAATGAAATCCCCAAACCACCTTCCCTACCTTCTGGCTCCTACCCTTGTAACCGCCCCCGTTGTAAAACCTGCCCTATGCACCCTTCCACCACCACTTACTCCAGTCCCGTAACCCGGAAGGTGTACACGATCAAAGGCAGAGCCACTTGCGATAGTACCCACGTGATCTACCAACTGACATGCCTGCACTGTGAAGCGTTCTATGTGGGAATGACCAGCAACAAACTGTCCATTCGCATGAATGGACACAGGCAGACAGTGTTTGTTGGTAACGAGGATCACCCTGTGGCTAAACACGCATTGGTGCACGGCCAGCACATCTTGGCACAGTGCTACACCGTCCGGGTTATCTGGATACTTCCCACTGACACCAATCCTTCAGAACTCCGGAGATGGGAACTAGCCCTTCAGCATATTCTCTCTTCCCGTTGCCCACCTGGTCTCAACCTCCGCTAAATTTGAATTCCCACCCACCTTCTTAACATCTTTGCATCAGTTCTCTGGACAGAGCCTCTGCCTCAAGTGGTATCTCTGTCTAACTTCTTAACTTCTATAACTTAACTTCTTTGCTTTCTACAGTATGTCTGCCTAGGTGTACTTGTGTCTGTGTGAATGTGTGGGCATGTGTGCATTTGTTTACCCTCCATTTTTTCCCCCAAGGTAAGTCTTTCCTCTCCCGGGATTGGAATGGCTCCTTACCCCCTTCCTTAAAACCCTCATCGTTTCCTTTTCCCTCTCCTTCCCTACTGCCTGAAGACGCAACTGGGTTGCGAAAGCTTGCGATTGTGTGTGTGTGTGTGTATTCATTTATTTATTTGTGATGCTGTCACACCTGTGCTCCTTCGCCTGGTGAGTAATCTTCGTCTATTTTTTATATTTTATATATATGTATATATATATATATATATATATATATATATACTGCTAGGAATTTTTCATCTATAATATTTGTATCATAAATTTGAATTCAATTATTACTATTATTAGCTGATTACTATATGTATGTAAATATCTTTGGCAGAGCTCTTGTTACGCAAAATATAAAAGTTTTCTTTAATTTAATGTTTTAGCATAACAAGCTGCATAAAACCTGGCAGCTAAAAAGCATATCCAACTACGAAAAAACGTATCCAACTGCGAAAAAAGTGAATATTTCAATACAGTCTGTACAACAGTCACATCAGATGTTAGCATATAACATCCAAACATCGCAGACTTATGTTATAAGGAAAATTTATAACACAATTTTTATGTATATATATTTTCGTATTATTTGATTAATGTAATTCTTATATACGCAGGTGCTTCATAATGACAAAATGTTGAAACAGCTGTAGTGCTATTGAATAAGATATAAGCAGTGATCCGGAACTTTCATTACAATTAGAATGTATGTGTGTTTCTGTATTCTGAAAAGAACTTTTTGGGTAAAAACTCAAATGTCGAATGACAGTTGTGATGTTTACTAGTTCGATTACATTCACCACACGTCTCGTGACAGCCACACAGGTTCCAGAGTACCTCCAACACGTGCCAGCTCTCGGCCGGTACAGACGGCGGCGACCTACCCGCGAGGTGCGCGAGCAGGGCGGCGGTGCGCTCGGCGTCGTACAGCAGGAGCAGCAGCGCAGGCGGAGGCGGCGCGGCGGCGGGCGGGCCCAGCAGCAGTGACAGGCCCTGCCCCCAGGGCAGCACCCGCGCCTCGGACAGCTGCCGCACCGGCCAAGAGTCCGCCGACACCAGCCACCGCTGCGGCTCGTCACTGGCGACACGACAAAAATTTGTTTTTGAAGCTTGTGGGATTTAACTGCGTGGTCATCAGTCCCTAAACTTACGAACTACTTATGAACTAGCTTATACTAAAGACAACACAAACATCCATGCCCGAGGGGGGGATTCGAACCCCCGCTGGGGAACGGCCTCGCGCATCGTAGCACAGCGCCTCAATGCGCGGCAGGAACACAACAGCTGCAATACACCACACTGCTGCCTAACACTAAAACAACAGAGAGAGAGAGAGAGAGAGAGAGAGAGAGAGAGAGAGAGAGAGAGAGAGAGGGGGGGGGGAAGAGGGGGCAGCGGAAATCAGGGGTCAGAATGTAGAGTAAAACCCTGCTTTTATATTCCCAAATTTTAGGTTTTCCCACTATTTACACCAATTTTTTGGCAGCCCCTTCAAATTTTGTATATTCACGATGTTAATTCGTTCCTGATTTTGAGTTAACATATTAACACTTTTCCCAAGTTTTGCACTTTTTGAAATCACGTTCATGTAACGTTACCTCCAGTGGGCTGCCCCAGTTCACCAGAATGGATGTGACTTTTCCAGCATACTTCTTCAGAAGGCCTGATTATGATCGTCATGTGCAGAAGTCACCAGGAGTTAAAAAGTACTTCGAAATTTTTTTTAAGTCCACATGACCAGTTTCAACCTTCACATTAGGCCGGTATTACACTATCAAATTATTTGTCAAAGAATTGGCCAAAGAAAAATTGGACGTAGTGTAATGGGAACATCGTCCAATATTTCATCCAATCTCGGCCTCGGCCTAGATTTGATCAAAGAAATCGCCCGTCTTCTGTTTCCTGCAGTGAGAAATGTGACCGCTTGGAGCGCTAGTAGTATACAGCTTCCTTGCCACTACAGCTGTTTTATTTGGAGGTTAAATATCTGTCATTACTTGGACATAACGTTCGTATTTGTAAACATGGCTAGTAGTGGAATGTTTGTGTAGTGTTTTCTAGCAACAACAAAATTTTAAAAAATCAGATGGGGTGTTGTATAACAGGTGACAAGGCCAATTCAAACTGTCCGTCACGTCAATTCGCGTAGCCCAATACCCAGCGGCAAAAGTGAGGTTGAGTTACAATCCGTGATGTAAAAAAGTCATTATATACAATCGGAATTGAAGAAGTAATACCCCTAAATCTTAATACGGCCGAAGCAGATTTTAGAATGTATGAATTTGGTAACGTGGTGTGCTAAGTTCTGGAAAATGAAACAACTTTCAAAACATCGACATCTGTTTGCAAGCGAATCTATGTACATATAAATACGTCAGCCAATTTTTGAAAGGAAATAAATAGAGCCTATTTACTTTATCAGCGATGTTTCCCCCCTTACATTGTTAATAACGTCATAAACCATTTAGATTATCCTCTTTGTCAGTGCTCACATTTTCCATTTAAAACGTTATTTAATGAAACTTGCTTTATCAACTTAATCTTATTCGTATACACTATCTGAGTCAGTCTTTTTGTTACTCTATTGCTAACTGTGAAGGATGAAGAGTGACAAAATAATTGGCAGTGAACGGCCTGGCTGTTCTGCCGATGGCATAAAAAAGGAAAAATCCTCCTGGTACCGTAACAAATTTTATTTATATCGCTCTGACACCCACGGTTTCATCCAAGTGCGTTTCCTTTTCTTTTTTCCCTCTTTCTCTTCTAAATGCAGACACAACGCAACTGTAGTATAAACAATAGCTGAGCATTACACCGCCATTTTGAAGCAAATTTGACAAAATATTGGATGACAGTGTAATACCCCCTTTTGCGTTTCATCCAATTTCTTTGTCATAAAATATGACCAATATTTCATCCAATTTTTTCGTCCAATTCTTTGTCCAATAATTTGATAGTGTAATACCGGCCTTAGGACATTATCAGATCAGGTCAACTTCAACTATTTCATGGGAATCAATAGTGTGGTGTATGATGTAAACAATTCTTTTACATTTCATACTTACTAAGTATTTATTTGAAAATGCAAATGCATGTCGAGATATAAGAATCTAATGAGGGTACGTCGCAACTCACCACAAAGATGACTCTCAGACAAGCATATAGATCTATCCATCTCTCTCTCTCTCTCTCTCTCTCTCTCTCTCTCTCTCTCTCTCTCTCTCTCTCTCTCTCATTTGTGTGAGAGAGAGAGAGAGAGAGAGAGAGAGAGAGAGAGAGAGAGAGAGAGAGAGAGTCAGTAGGAACTAGGAACTTACCTCTCCTGCCTCGTTATATAGAGCAGGTAGATCTTGTGTGTCGACAGGACAACCAGGGCAGGCTTCGGTTGTGTCAAGTTCTTGCAGAGCACGTGACCCTGAAACATTAAGGGGATATCACTACCTGAGGTACAGCATTGCAAAAGAACCAAGATAAATTCTGATAAAGTAGTCTGGATGGGAAAAAGGTACACAAAATATGTACTCAAAACTATGTGCCAGTGTAAGAGTTACTATCTCAATAATCACCTCAACAAGGAATTCAGACCTGCTGCCCTCACCCCCTCCTCCCACTGGTACAATACTGATCTTATTTATGTCTACATTCACCCATCCCTGCCTCACAGTCTATGTTGTGAGTAACCTTTCCCTTCTGTTTCCATTTCTTCCCTCCTCTCCTATCTGACAAAGGAAATACTTATTTCCATAAGCTAGTGAAAACATTTACCGTGTATTTCCGCAGATAACACGACCTTAAGATAAGACGAGGTACATATTTTCAACAAAATTTGATAGTTTAAGCATATAACTGGCCTATAAGATGATGCCCAAGTTCCGAATTTACCCGAATGCTAGCTGCACTTTTTTTTTCCAGTTTTCAGGATCTAAAAATACACCTGTGACTTAGGTTCGGAGGCAATGCTTCCTGAAGTTAAAAATAAATGAATAAATAAATAAATGCTGTCAGAAGCCGCCATATATAGTTTTCGTGATTGGTACACTTGGATTTCATCCTTTGTTGCAGTGTTCACAGTCTGCTTTTAAACTTTCGTAGATGTAATGCTACGTTGCATCTGATCGTGAAGAAGCACGGTTTTTTTACTCTGCAAAGTTAAAAAGAGTAATTTCTTTCACTGAGACGACATTTAATTGTGCCGATGCACATATTATATGGGTGAGAACACACGAAATTGCCCGAGAACAGAAGATAAAGGGTTTTGAAGGAAGCCACGTATATCTCAGCAATATTTGAACCATTTCACTGCTCTGTACGTAAATATACTCTAGTCATTTCAGTGCAACTCTAGATATATTGGGAAATTATTTTTGACAAGCAACATTGTAAAACTATGCTGCATTGTACCGGTAAATAATTAATTCTATTCCTGCTTTATGGCATACAGGTTATTGTATGTATCCTTGTCCACTTAGTAAATAAATAAAGCTCGAAAAGCGAATATTTTTCTTAAAAAAATTGTGCAAAACTTTGTTTTCGTAAATCTTTCCTCCCGGTGTAAATTTTTTAAGGTTAATTCGCAGATGTGCTGCGTAGCGCGACTATAGTGAGGTTTTGACTTCCAAATGATATATATCAAATCGATATGTTTCGAAACGATATATATATGGAATAAGCGAATGTTTCTGTACCCAAGATTAGGGTGCGTACAAAAATTTCTTGTTTGTCCTATACCTAACCTAATTTTCACTTTAAAAGAGTTATCTGTAGTGTAGCCTTAAGAAGGTATAGGTCAAACATATATCCCCCCCCCCCCCCCCCAAATTAAGTGAGGGTGCGTAGCGTCCAAATCTATGGTTCAGAAACACTACATCGATTTACAGTTGTACGTTCGATATATATCATTTCGGATCGAGCTACTTCGAGTGTAAGCTTTCTTGTAAATTACCCAGAAAGCTGTACTGTTAGTTTCCTGCCTAACCACAACCTTTAATATCACGACAAATTCGTAAAAATCATAACATTCGCCTGTTCAATATCTATCGTTTCAATACTTACTCGCTTTGATTTATATCGTTTGATGGTCGAAGCCTCGCTATAGCCGCGCTATGCAGCACATCTGCAAAATTACCAATTTCATACTGAGTTTCAATCTAATTTTTTTTGTACTGTCGTATAAGACAACCTTGGATTTTAAGGCCTTTTTTTAATGAATCAGCCATCGTCTTATCCATGGAAATATATGGTAGTTTTGTCACCATTTGTGTATTTCTTTGTGTGTTACTATCAGCAGACCAAACTAAGGTAAGTACTGGCCACACACTCTTATCTCTAGTAAACAATATAAAGAACACATTTCGTCAATATTTTCACAAAATATGTGTTATTTTTGTGTGATTATAAATTTCAAGGTATGATTATATGATCAAAATGCTTTGTTATTGGCTGAAGCTCTGGGCAAGTGTAAGGCAAGGCTGAGTGTGTGTGTGTGTGTGTGTGTGTGTGTGTGTGTGTGTGTGTGTGTGTGTGTTTTTGACTTGATAGCCAAAGTTAGCGTTTCTCCAAGTAATATTTTTTTTTCTGCAAAGAACTAACATGTTGAATGCCAACTACGAGTTATCTCGTATGTGACAAACTGGCCACTGGCGCCTAATACGAGTTAACTCGTAGGAAACGAGTTTCTACATGAAGTCAGATATGAGAACATTCATAGCAAATACATGCAATTTACAGGCCTTGGGCGTCAGGGACAGGTAAAGTAAATCATACTAGTGTGGTGGAAACGGACTTTTAATTTCACAGTTTGAATAAAGTATCTGAAAAGTTCTTACAAATGATCATACAAATATTTTAGCTTTAAACGTAAAATGTATACTTTGTCTCGCTGATGGTAATGAAAACAAAGTTTTTTCTTTATTCATGATATGTCTTGAAGCGCTCTTCTACAGAAAGAGCCGGTTGTTCTTCACAAACAGGACAATAGCACCACGATTTATGGCTTTTCTTTTATTGCGTGCATACTCTGCATGGCTTTATTGGCTGCAGTGTTTTCTCTGGGGTGGTATTGCCTCTAAATAATGAAATCTGTCTTCCATCTTGCTTTTCTTCTGGGTGTTGGGCATCCTATCCCCATCAATGTCTGAATAAATTTTTCTCTAAAAGCTAGAGACTTGATACTTATTCCTGCTGCCTGATTATAGAAACGATGGGCATTCTGAAGATAAGTTCTATTTTGTGCAGCGCAAGCTTTTTTTGGCCATCAAACAGTTTTTCGCAATGCCGAATAACGTGACAGCATTTGATCTGACTGATCAACACCTGCCATGTCATTGTTGTAGTCCCTGACAATGTTTTGTTTCAAGGCAACTTTGCCATTTTGATTGCAAACTTCCACAACTTCGGCACAGTGCATATTAAAAATAAACACTGATGCGGTTACAACACTGACATGTGACGGATTGTCAAATGTACTTCAAAATACTCAAGCTCGTCTCTGATTGTTGACAACGAGTTATCTTTTAGCTGGCGTCTGAGCTGAACTTTCTACTTTGTACGCCAACTATGAGGTAACTCGCACGCCCCATTTTCCCGCCCAAAATTTTATTTTTAAAGTTTCGATGATACAGATGGACTTCCAATGAGATGACAAATCAAACTGTATGAACTGCTTAACAACATGGCTTCTGGGAGCAGTTTACTCATTTTGGCTGTGGCAGTCAACGTGTTAAGTTATTTACTGATGGAAAATTAATTTAGAATACTTAGCTAACATTGAACAATGAAGAAGAATTCTGTAATTGGTGATTCTGAAACGCTTCTGAAACTTGATGTGTTTATGGTCTCTTCAGTCCTTAATGCAATTCCAGATTTTCCTTTTTCAGAAATATGGAAACTGCATTTAAAGTAAAATACACCAACACTATAAAGCTAATTATTGCTCTAGTTCTTGCTACTGACACCCAAACCTTCAGATGTCAGACACTCACACCAGTACCAAACGTTGTATATCGATGGAGTATCAGCTGAAACTTCTATATAATTCGTGCTGTGTGCTGCCGGCCAGGAGAACATGTGTAAATTATAATAATAAGTAACACCTTAACACCTAACCTATAGAGTAGAGGATAAGCAAAACTGTGGGAGTTTATAATGTTGCGCTACCGTGGGATAGTTGGTAGAGCGATAGTTCATCGAACAGAGGGTCTTGCGTTCAAGCACTGCCTACAGCTTTTTTTTTTAATTGCAGTACGTTGAAAATTGTTAAAAGAGAATGTCTATAACGTTCCACAGGTTTATTTCGTGAAGCAGCAGCAGTAGCATGCGGACTGGACAGCAACATCAGCCCCACTTGATGGTGTGGGCAAACACACGACACTAACCACAATGCGCACATCTGTGGTGCTGCCTATCTAGCAGTCATTTATTCAAATTCAAATGTTTGATAAGCTTAAGGGACTTAACTGCGGGGTCATCAGTCCCTAAGCTTAGAAACTACTTATGAACTACCTTATACTAAAGACGACACAAACATCCATGCCCGAGGGGGGATTTGAACCCCCAACTGTAGTGGCCGTTCATACTGCGACTGGTGCGCCGCAGACTGCTCGGCCACTGTGGCCGGGAGTCATGTATTATTATTATTATTATTATTATTACTGTAATATTTTCATATGTATGGTGCAATTGTTTATTTCTTCTACAAATATACTCTACGGGTTTGCTACTTTCAAATGAAACGAAACAGAAGCAACCTGCCGATTACACAGTGCTATGAAATCCGATCAGTCCTTTTACATTTCAGGAACATTTTGTTCCATGTAACACTCGGATGTTTTGTCAACGTAGAACAATTGCAACGTCATACAGAAAAAAAAAATGCACCACCAGGGTGTGAACCGAGGACCCTCTTAATGACAAATATTTGCTCTGTCAACTACCCCACGGGAGTTCAGCGCCGCAGACCCCTACAGGTAAAGCTTTTCCTGTGCTCCGTAGGACAGGTGTTACACATTATTTTCCATTTACACACGTTCTCCTGGATGGCAGCACATAGCACGAATTATACATAAGTTTGTACAACGTTTGGCCCCGATCTGAGTGTCTCACATCTGAAGGTTGGAGTGTGAGTGTTAAATCACTATAAAATATTATATATGTCGTCGTAAGGTGTGATGCCAGTGATCATGACACCACTATCAATTTTGACACAGTTGCGGCCACAGAAACATCGTGATGTTGCCAATAGCTTCGTTTGAGTTGTGGTTGCAACAATCGAATTTGCACTCAAAGGTTTGAGTTGCAATTCTGACTGCAGCTGAGTATGATTGCAAGGAGGTCTACAATGGCTGTACAGACTGTTGAAGTGGACATGGAAACAGAAACACGTGCCAGAAGACCGGGGAAAGGGAACAATAATACCATTCTTTAAGAAGGGTGACAAAAATGTATGTGAAATAACACTCAGATCGCAAGTGGAAAAAATTCCTGAAGGGATTTTAGATGAAAGAACGAGAAGAAAGTTAGAAGCAGAGTTGTGACAGGAACAGTTTGGCTTCTGAAGTGGAACATCTACAGGGACCCAATCCTCACCGCGAGGCAACTAATGGAAAAGAATTGGGACTATGGAAAGGATCTACCCGTGACATTCATAGATCTAGTAAAGGCTTGTGATTGTGTTCCTGGGGAGAAAGTTTTGGAAACCATGGTTGGAAAGAGACTGCGCACAGGAACTATAGAAATGGTGCAAACAATGTACAACAACTGTTTCAGCAGAGTACAAACTGCAGTTGGAAAGACAGAATGGTTTAGAAATGAAACTGGTCTAAGGCAGGGGCTGTGCTGTTACCTCTGTTGTTTCTAACGGTTAAGGATGAAATTACAAAGGAGGCAAAGGCAGCGTATGGAAAAAGGAAGATGAAGGTATTACTGTTTGTAGACAATATTGTGGTCTAGGGAACAAACAACAAAGAAGTACAAGAACAACTGGAGACAATAAATGAGGAAATTGAGAAATACGGTATGAAAATCAGCACAGAGAAATGCAAGACCACGGTGATATCAAAAGAGCAGAAATACAAGGAAAAGATATTGTGAAAATTGGCGGTCAGAACATTGAAATTGAGGACAATTTCAAATACCTCGGGAGTGAATTAATGCACAATACAAGGCTGGACATGGAGATTTGCAAGAGGGTCTAAGAGAGCAGTGCTTTCTACCAGAGTATAAGATAACTTGTCTGGAATAAGGAGGTGTAAGGAGATAATGTACAAAATGCACCCAAACTGACTTATGCAGCTGAAATGCGGACAATGACAAGCAGGGAGGAAAGCAGAATCAAAGGCAGTGAAATGAAATACCTAAGAAGCACGATAGGGAAGACAAGGAAAGAGAGGGCGAGAAAGATGTTAGAAAAAAATATCTGAATAGAAAAGCTAAATAAGTTTCATTGCCCTCCTTGCATAACTAATATTGTTGATCTCCCGATCAAATTGCACACCAACTGCTATTGAATGGAAAAACCAAAAGAGGAACTGCTGAAAGGCAGCTTCCAAGCACACTGAAGAAGAAGACCACATTGACACTACTTTCACCATGGAAGAACTGAAAGTAACCTTCCAATCTATAAAAAATAATAAAGCTGCAGGCTTAGATGACCTACATCCAAAACAGATTAAAATGTTTGGACCAGTAACAAAGCAATGGATCTTAAATTTAATGAACACCTGCATATCAAAATTACAGGTCCCTAAAATCTGGTGCAAAGCCAAAGTAGTAGCACTCCTGAAGCCTGGAAAATAACTAACTGAGGGCAAAAATTTCTGACCAGTTTTATGGCAGTTGTATAAAGTCCTAGAGAGGCTGATCCTCAACTGCATTTTACAACATGTTAATAAAACCCTTATAAAATAACAGGCAGGTTTCCACCCAGGAAAATCATGCTGTGGTCAAATTCTTAACCTGATGCAGCATATAGAAGATGGGTATGAAAGAGGACAAGTTACTGACAGCAGTGTATGATACAGTCAATCACAAGAAGTTGATCAGAAAGGTATACTCTGTCACAAAAGACTACCAACTAACACAATTTATCCAGTGTCTGCTGCAAAACAGTAGGTTTTTTGTCACTCTGCATAACAGAAAGAGCCGATGGAGAACCTCGAAGAACCTCAAGGTAGTGTACTGGCACCTCTGCTGTACAACGTCGACACCAAAGACCAACCTATAAACCCGGGAACAAGAACATTTATTTATGCAGATACTGCAGCTCAAGGCAAAATCTTCGAGGAAGTGGAGACGAAGTTGGCAGCAGCCCTGGAAGATCTCGACCAGTATTATGACGATAACCATCTCGAGCCAAACCCCGGAAAGACACAGGTCTGTGCCTTTCATCTGAGAAAACAGGAAGCCAGTAGGAAGCTAAGTATTAGCTGGAGAGGTCAGCAACTGTGCCACTATGATACCCCAAAATATCTAGGAGTAAAACTGGACCGTAGTCTGACATTCAAAAATCACTGTCAGGAAACAAAGCTAAAAGTATCTGCCAGAAATAGCATCATAAGCAAACTCACTGGTACCACCTGGGGTTCACAACATTACATCTTCCTTGGCGCTGTGTTGCAGCACCAGTCTGTTGCAATTCCACACATTCTAAGCTGTTGGATACAGCTCTGAATGAGACTGGACGGATTGTGACTGGCTGCCTGCGACCAACTCCAGTCACCAAAATCTACCGAATCGTGGGTACAGCACCACCTGAAATACACAGGAAAACAGCCGCAGAAATTGAAAAGAAGAAGCAGGAAACCGACCCTAGACATCCCCTGTTCGATCAGGAAGCACAGAGACCTAGGCTGAAGTCAAGAAGGAACTTCACGAACACAACAGCTATTCTGACAGCACCGGGAACTCGTTGAACAGAGATTGGGAACACTCACTAACTGAAAGGGATAGAGAGAACACTAAAGGGGATCCTGCAGTGAGTTTTCACCTGCCATACTCGACTTGGAAGACGTTAAACAGGAGTGTCGCGGTGTAAGGCGAATTTAAGGAAGTGCAGCTTCACCACCGAAGAGGAACTCTGTGAATGTGGCCACCCACAGGACCCACGACATCTGCTGGTCTGCAGGAACCTTGCACCTTACAATATCTCTACGCTGCAACTGCTAAGGCCACTAAGACAGCGGAATTCTGGAGCTCGCGATCCATTTAACAGAATGCCAAATGTATCTTGCATTATTATGTTATTAATTTAATGATTTGTATTGCTGTAATGTACTTTTACTTACTGAGTTACACTGTAACCATTTTGTTTATCCAAGTACTGGACACTTAAAATAAAATAAAATAAATAAATAAATAAATAATATTAAAAATAATAAAAATACATAATAAGCACAGTTTACAATTCACCGCAAAGACGTAACGATGAGCTGCGAATGGCACATAAAAAGGACACACATCTCCGACTGCCACACTTCGTATGACACTCTGCGATGTGGAAATATAGGAGGGAAGGGGGAGGGGGGGGATAAGAAGGTTGGGATAGATGCAGCATGGCCTTAAAGAGCATGTATGTATTAAATGGGAGGAATTAGATTAAGCTTAGGAATGGAGTCTGAAAACACACACAACCACAACAACCAAAACCAAACAAATGCACGCACAAATGCGCGTGCACACACACACACACACACACACACACACACACACACGAAAATAGGAGAGGGGATAGGAACTGTTGTGTGTGGGAAAAAATGTAATTATCATAGACTAAGGTATGGATAATTTTGGGGTCAGGATAGCTCCCATATGTGTAGTTCAGAAAAGCTGTTGGTGTGTGGGAGGATCCAGATGGCCCGGATTGTGAAGCAGACTTTGAAATCAAGCATATGGTCTGCTGCATGCTGTGCCACAGGGTGGACTACCTCGTTTTCTGCCACAGTTTGGAGGTACCCATTCATCATCACGGATAGCCGGTAAGAGGTCATGCCAATATAGAAAGCAGTGCAGTGATTGCAGCACAGTTGGTAAATTACATAGCTACTTTCAGTAATTCCACTTTTGTGGATGTATATATATGATTTCACTTCCATAAAAGAATACAAAATAAAATAATGAAGTCATTAGTAATCAAAGCCTTTATGGGATTAAAATGACAGCTAACAGTTTGAAGATGTTTGAGAAGACAATCAAGTTCATTCTGATGTAGTATAAAGTAGACAAGAAATTTTCTGCCCTGCACGACAGCCTCTTGACTGTGTTACAATTTCCTGCGCCGCCACTGCGCGACACTCACCTTGACGAGAGTCGTGAGCTCCTCGTCACGCTGCTGGAACACGCTGACGTACAGGTGCAGCTTGATGCGGTGGTCTGCCCAGCTGAAGTCCGTATACGAGTACTGCGGCTCGTCCGGTGCCGGGGCAGCAGGCTGCGGTGCCACTCGCCGGGACGCGCCTGCGGGAGACCGGGCTGAAGGGTCAGGCGAGTGACGTGACAGTCGTCACAGTTGAAAATAACAAGGGACAGAAAAGCAGTGGCAGAGCTAAGTGTCGGCAACCGCCGACGGTCTCGCACCTGTGGGGGCCTCGCAAAACATTGTTAAAATTTTAGTTTTTTTTCCCCTTTTTATATTTGATGTTTAATGGCGCTTTTCAACTGCTAGGTTATGTAGCAACAACCTACATCTAACTTACACTAGTTAACAAAAGGACAAACACAACATCCGTACCCGAGGGTGGGATTCGACCCCCAACAAGAGCGATCTCTTTCACCGTCATATGACGCCTTAGTGCGCTCAGCCATATTTATTTCCGTATTAGTGCGGCAGTGGTGCAATTTTTAGATAAATACTTGCAAAACAACTTCTTCAGTACATTTTAGAAAACGATTTGGAAGAAGTATATTCAAATGTGTATATAACAATCAGAATCATGCTAACAATTACAGTCAGTACAGCTTCGGCCGAAAGAAACTTCACAAAGTTAAAATTGATTAAGACTTACTTGAAAAGCACAAAGAGCTGAGACAATCTGCGTTGTCATACTATCAATTGAAGTCAAAATAGCAGATAGTATTAATTAAGATGTGATCTAAAAAAAAAAAAAAAAAAAAAAAATCAGCGAGGCCAACAGCAGAAAAGTTTCTCTATTTTAATTAGTGTTTGTTTGTTGTTATTTTTGTCATTGCAATAATACTTTTATAATATAATAAATAAAATTTTAGTATAATGATTATTGATGTATAATTCAGCTCATTTTATTTAACATTTTCTTCCTTACTGAAAAAATGAAAGGGGCCTTGCAAAGACGAGTTCGCCAACACCCAGTGTTCGTCTAGTGGCATCACTGCAGAAAAAAATGTATTTGAGCACATCCTACTGCAGACAAAGCCTGATGAATCCACAGAAAGTTATAGCTAATAACACTATTATAATATTTTATATTGCATAGGACCTGCAGTGTAGTAAAGGTAAGCAAGTAACATAATAACAATAATTAACCAAATAGCTGCTATGTTGCTGCCTTGTGAAGACCTCTGTTAATTTTTTATGTTTCTTGAGCATTTCTGCCTTTATCAGAAGTATGCAGCTAGATAACTACTCTTAATCTACAAATAAATTTCACACTTTTGTCTCTGACGCTATTTATTTTAATTGACGTACTATCTCCCCGAAGTACCCTTCTTCTCCATAGTGAAAAGACAAACTTTGCTCTAAGCTGGAGGGAATCAGAGTCACATATGTCTCGGTCTCCACATACTCTTTATGTCAGCCAACACAAGTCCAGAATTTTTCCGTTTTTATATGATGTAATCTATGAGTGTTCTCAAATCTTGAGTGACTCTGCCATATGTATTTATGTATCCAACTATGAGGGAAAAAAATTTAAACTTTGAAATCCTAAACAGTGCTTGTATTTCCCAGTCTTTCAGCCTTTTAATTCATAATATCATCTCCATATATTTCTTCTATTTCACCATCCACCTGTTAATGTATTCTTAAACTAAAATCTGCCATTAGGACTATTTCATTTTGTACTTTCATCTTTTCTAGGACACCTGTCAAATACCCATAAAACTGATATTAAATTTTGCTATCAATGGCATTCCCAATTGTACACAGACTTGAACAAATCCACAGCCCTTAGTCTGTAATTTATTGGTTGGTTCCAAACCGCCGCCGTTCTTCTCATGCTTTTAGTGAGTCATATCCCCCCTCCCCCCTGCCAGATTTTAATTTATTGTCAATAATGGAACTTTCATGCAATTGATAATTAAAAATAAAGGTTTTTACTCAATTATTTTAATTTACATTTCTATTATCTGACAAATAACAAATTTAAATAAGCCAGAAAAAGAAAGTCTCACTTCTGGTATGTTATCTCGAAATAGGGTCATCTGCAGCCAAACATCGAGAAAATTAATTACACTCTGACTGCAGTAAGATTTTATTTAAAAAAGCACTACTGGATTTATGTCCTGCAGATGCATCATCAGGTAAAAAAGGTAAAGCAGGCAACAATCTGATGATTGGTTTGAACAGCACAGTGCTTTACTAGGCACGGTCCTGTTTGGAGGTGGTATGCCGTTGCCTTCCTCCGACCTTCGAACTGACTTACCCAGCCAGTTATAGGAGGACCTACAGTTTAACGTGGCTACCGAACCACGGTTTTTCACATCAGCAAAACTGCCAGAGGTGAAAGAAGTGGAAAGTGACAGACAAAAATCCTATGACCTGGCGGGAATCGAACCCGCAACCTTTGGATTTGTAATCTGGCACTCTACCACTGTGCTACGGAGCCACACACATCATCAGGAACTTATTAATAAAAATAATAATAAATAAATAAATAAATAAATGTGTATGCCTTTTAGCCACTCTAGCAACAGTGTCCTATACCACTGAAATGCTAGTACTGCTAAGGCCAGTGCCGCATGACCACCAGTTACTTGTGGCACGGTTTTGTGGTTTTGTGCGCTGTCCACCATTGGTACTTTTATATGACTAACACAGCTGCATTTAATATTTCAATCATCTGTTGTGAACACTGCGATGTGGCTAACAGGCCCAGGTATGATTTTTTTTTTAAATTTATAAGCATCTCGTGATACATCTGCAGGATGTGAAACTGGAAGTGCCCCCCCCCCCCTTTCTTCCCCACCTTACTGCAGTCAGAGCAGACTTAATTTTCACATCTTCTGGTATGTTTTCTAAATCTGGACTTTAAAATCACAAGATTGCTACATTACAAGCTCAGCTACAGATAGCTCTGAAAGTAAGTTAAAAACGTTTTTAAGTTAGAAAATTTCTGTGGTCTGTTGATTTTCTTGAGTAATTTTAATGAATTATTTTGCATTGTACCTCCTTCAGGAAACATATATCCAAGTTAGTCATTTTACAAAACATATTGGGAAAATAGAGATAAGTAATGTTTTACACAATATTTTTAAACAGTAAATACCTGCAGGCAGTGCCAGGAGACAAGGGACAGAGCACGAACTGTGTGCTGTGAGCGAGGAGCCCAATGTTGATTGCTTGAGCAATTGACTAAGCTGTCCTCACTCTCAATTTGGGCTCTGCCTGCCATTTTCACCCACTATCCATGAAAATGATCAATCTTAAACCATCAAAAACATGCAAATAAACATAATAATATAGTAATAAGGACAGTTTACAACTCACCACAAAGATGTGATGATGAGCTGTGACAGTGACAAAAAAAGACACACACATACAACACTTCAGCTATCAGCCATGGCCTTCTTCAGAAAATAGAACATTAACGCAATCACACAGGCACACAACACAGTCACAGAAGTGCCAGCTCCGGATGCCGCACTTCCAATTACGCTCTGTGGTGTGGAAATTGAGGAGGAGATGGACAATAGGAAGGTCATGTCACGGTGGTGGGGATGGAAACAGCACGGCTTTGCCGAGCTTGTACGTATTAGATAGCAGGAACGAGATGCAGCTTAGGAATGGAGTGGGGAGGCGGTAAAGGGGAGAAAAAAAGTGCAGTGGGGCACATGCTGGATTTCAATGGCTGCTTCGCAACACGGGCCATCTGGATCCTCCAACCCATCACTATCCTTTCTGAACTGCACAGATGGGAGTTATTCCTACAGTACATTCTCTGATCCCGAAATTATCCAGGCCTCAACTTACAATAACTTTCCTATTTTCCACAGCCAACAATTCCTACCTCTACCATTTTGAGTGGTGTGTGTGTGTGTGTGTGTGTGTGTGTGTGTGTGTGATTTATTTACATTGTTTCATTTTATTTTATTTACTTATTTCCTCCCCTCACCTAAACCCCACTCCATTCCTAGGCTGCATCTCTAATAGATACATGCTCTGCAAGGTCTGCTGTATCCATCCATATCACTGTTAAGCAACCTTCTTATCTCCCCTCCCCTCCCCTATTTCCACACCGTAGAGCACGATTCGAAGTGCGGCAGCCGGACCTGATGGTTGTGTGACTGTGTGAATGTATTATTTTCTGAAGAAGGCCATGGCCGATAGCTAAAAGTGTTGGACGTGTGCGTCTTTTTTATGTGCCTGTCGCAACTCGTCACCACGTTTTTGCAGTGAGTTGTACACTCTCCTTATTACTATATTGTTAATTCCAACCTGGGCTTTCCATTATTAAATTTAAAAAAATAATAATAAATTTTATGTTATCTTTACTGTGTAAAAATATTTTATAAAATACAAGTATTGTGCATCAAATAATATAAGCACAAAGAAGATGGAAGAGGGCAAAGCAGCCTGTGAGGTCCTCTATGCTACAGAAAGAGAGAGAGAGAGAGAGAGAGAGAGAGAGAGAGAGAGAGAGAGAGAGAGAGAGAGAGAGAGCAGCACCTGGAGGAGCGGTCGCAGGCTCTGCCGCCGGAGTAGTGGGCCCAGTCTGTGGAGCCGCAGCAGGGGCAGGGGCGCGACCCTCGTAAGCCGTGCACACGCTGTCAGTCAGCGAATCTGCAGAACTCGGGCGTCTCACAGCAGGCAGGCACAGGCAACACACTTACAACTCATTAGTAGCTAACACAACGTGCACTTAGTTTACACACACACTCAACAGGTTAGACTACTCTACTGTGTGTGTGTGTGTGTGTGTGTGTGTGTGTGTGTGTGTGTGTGTGTATAATAAGATATTATAATTTATATTGTCGTTATTTTGTCTGCAACCAAGGAGAGAACACCTACTCGTCATCGCCAAATTTATCCATATTTATGTTACGTGTAGGGATGATGAGAGATGAAATGCCCCAAGCAGCAACTCCGGATGGCCAAGCGTTTAAGACTCAGGGCCAGGACACGCTATCCTCATTCCTTCACAACCTCAACTCCTCCTTTCCCATCAGTTTCACTCGGTTCTTCTCAACATGGCAAGTCACCTTCCTGGATGTTAACCTACACCTCACTGGCAGCTCCAGCAACACCTCCATCCACATTAAACCTATTATTTACAAACAGTACCTGCACATTGGCAGCTGCCAGCCATTTTACATTAAAAAATCCCTCCCATACAGCCTTGCCACCTGTGGACAGTAAATTTACAGTGACGAGTAGTCCCTTACCCACTATGCTGAAGGCCTCACAATGGCCTTCGCAGACAGACATGAACCTCCTGATCTAGTCCACACACAGATTTCCCGTGCCATATCCCACCAATACTCCCCCCAACCCCAGTAATGGAGTGTTCTCCTTGTCACCCAATACCACCTCAGACTGGAACAACTTAATCACATCCTTTGTCAGGGCTTTGATTGCCTGTCATCATGCCCTGAAATGAGACATCCTACCCAAGATCCTTCCCACCCCTGCTACAGTGGTGTTCCATTGCTCAGCTAAGCTCTACAATATCCTATTCCATCCCTATGCCACTCCCAACCTCAGCCCCTTATCACAAAGATCATATCCTTGTGGAAGACCCCAATGCAAAACCTGTCCAATCCACCACCCAGCACTTCTTCTTCCGGCCTGTCACAGGCTTATCCTACCCCATCAGAGGTCGGGCCACCTGCGAAAGCAGCCACATGATATACCAACTCGGCTGCAATCATTGCACAGCATTTTATATTGGTATGATGGTGAACCAGCTGTCGTTCAGATGGATAGCCACTACCAAACTGTGTCACAAAGCAAGAGGGACCACCCTGTGGCACAATATGCAGCTGAGCACAGCACTCTGGATTTCAATGGCTGCTTCACTACCCGAGCCATCTGGATCCTCCTCCCCTCCACCACCAGCTCTTCTGAACTGTGCAGATGGGAGTTGTCCCTTCAACACATTCTACGGTCCAACAACCATCCTCGCCTCAACCTAAGATAACTTCCCATCCCTACATCCTATGCCTAACATCTCCCCCCCCCCCTTCCTTCCACAATCATTATCCTGTATCTCATGTCTTCCTTGCAACTGTGTGTCACCACTTACAATATCCCCTTAGTGAATTACTTTTTATTTTTACTTATTTTTTCCTATTTTTCCTAACTTTTATTTTTTCATTTGTTTGCTATTTTTAAATTTCCTTATCATACTTATCATTTCAAATCCCCCCACTCCCTCCCCCCACTCCTCTACACCTCCCTTTTATCATCTGCCACCCCTTCTCTTCACTGTATTGAATGCCATATCTCACATTCCCGCCTATCAGAGCCTTTACAATCTATCGTGCAATGCGGAGCTTTCCATCCCCAGCTTTACCCAGCATCTTTCCCACTCCACTACCCACCACACTCACAGTCTGGATTCATGTGTGTGTATAGTATCTGAATGATTGCATGAATGTATGTGTTTCTTTTTCTGATGAAGGCCATAGCCAAAAATTTAAAGTAGTTGTGTCAATATGATTATCTATTTTTGTGTCCGTCAGCAGCTCGGTGAGCCTCTTTATGGTGTATATTTTATATTTAACTCACCATCTTCACTAACAACAACTATGCTGAGTATTTCTATAAATACATAAATGCACCAAGATACCAGGCCAGAAGATGGTATGTACCTCAGCATACCAAATCTAGTCGTAAAGACAAATAATTTTTTTTTTTCAATCTTGGAATATAAACACATAATTTAAATATGAAAGGAAATTGCAAACCAAAACATGAGCAAATTAAGAGAAACTATCCAGAAAATGTGTGTGTGTGTGTGTGTGTGTGTGTGTGTGTGTAAACACATTAAACTCTATCTGGATTGTCTGAATATACATGGAAATGGGAAAAAATTACACTCCACATTAAAGTAATGCTTAAATTTTGTTTTATAAGCATTGTTATTTATTTGCATATAATTGAGGCACCGAGAATCACAATGGCCTGAAGTATACTGTCATCAAGCCCTTACAGGAGACAGAAACAGTGAATGTACGAGGGGTGTTCAAATGAAAGGGTATGAAATGACATTGTGGGTACAATTAAAGTGTTTATTCAAAACTAATTCTCAGAGGCCTGAGCACAACTATCCAATTGTTTAATGAGCCGAAGAATTTCCTCTTTCCTGGATTGCTGTGACTGTGACAATATTAATTTAAGAGTTAGGAAGTCCTTTCTGAAAGCATTTGTCTGGAATGTAGCATTGTACGGAGTGAAACGTGGACGAGAAGGAGTTCAGATAAAATGGTGATAGAAGCTTTTGAAATGTGGTGCTACAGACGAATGATGAAAATTAGATGGGTAGATCACGTAACTAATGAAGAGGTGCTTAACCGAATTGGGGAGAAAAAAAGTTTCTGGCATATCCTGACTAAGAGAAGGGATTGGTTGGACACATTCTGAGACATCAAGGAATTGTCAACTTGGCATTAGAAGGAAGTGTGTGGGGTAAAAACCATAGAGGGAGACATAGGGATGAATACAGTATGCTGATTGAAAAGGATGTAGGTTGCCGTTCATATTCTCAGATGAAAAGGCTCGCACAGGACAGGGTAGCGTGGAGAGCTGCATCAAACCAGTCTGTGGACTGAAGACCACAACAACAACAA
This sequence comes from Locusta migratoria, assembly GCA_026315105.1. NCBI lineage: Eukaryota > Metazoa > Arthropoda > Insecta > Orthoptera > Acrididae > Locusta > Locusta migratoria. Next base: position 55,053,352 of record CM048754.1, on the reverse strand, counting down.
CGTGACAAGAGCCAGTCCTCTACAGTGTCCTTCAGTTCATCGTCCAAGTTAAAGCGCTTCCCTTTGAGATGTGTTTTTAGTGGACCAAACAGATGGCAGTGACAGGGTGACATATCCGTGCTGTAGGGCAGATGCTCAAGCTGCTCCTCTTGAACTTGGCCAGTAGACTACACTTTGTGTGACCCTGGAGGCGTGTGGATGCACATTATCATGGGGCAGAACCAATCCCTTCTGAGCAGCCCAGGTCGTTTTCTGTCAAGGACTTGCACAGATTACTGAGTGTCTCACAGTACATGGCAATGTTAACGGTTTTTCTGTGCTCGAAGAATTTGATGAGGGTCAGACCTAAAATGTCAAAAAAGATGGTGAACATCACCTTGCCTGCTGAGGGCACAAATTACTGTAATTTTTTAGGGGGAGGTGACGACACACGCTTCGTGTCCTTACACGTAGCACTACTGCGTGTTCTGACTTAAACCGATTTGATTGTTAAGACTTTTCAAATCTCTTCATTTGAACATCCCACATAGATAACACATACAATGTGAGATTAGGGCAAACATGAAGTTGACTCATTGTAAGATCAATAGGTGCCAGGAACATTCACACTGCAATCTGAAAATCAAAGATAGTGTGCTTTAAGCCCTCACCATTCTCAGTCCCTCAATTGTTAGAACTTAAACATTGCAACATAATGAGACAAAAATGCATCGAATTGTTACGCAAGAAACTATTTCGTGCAGCTGAAAGTAGGGTGTTAGTGTTACGAGAGAATGGAAACGGGAGACGGGGAAGAGTGCGACAGGCCGATACCCGAGCTGCTGCTCTCCGTCATGGGTGGCGGCAGGGTCGGCAGCAGTGGCGGCAGCTGCGGGCCCGCCACCGCTGGCTGCTGGTGAGGCGCCGGCTGACGCTCCTCGGACGATCGCTTCCTGCCGGGCGTCCTGCAGACAGATGGACAAGTCTGTTAGAGTTACACCCTAACGTGTGAATATCTTTGAGAGTCGCATTGTGCACTAGGGTGTAGCACGAGTTCTTTATTTGCCACAGATCACTTATATTCAATGATGACTAGTTTGGACTCATTAAAGAGTCATTATCAAATATGTAACAATTAAAACACAAAACTACAGTGTCTATCTATACAATAAATTTAGTACGTTATTTAATCTAGATGTTATCAATGTCACAAATATTATAGAAGGAAACTTTCCTGGTGTGAGAAATATGTATACAAAATATAAATCGAATAACTTACCCCAAAGGACAGGCTTGTAGATAGACACAAAAAAAGAAAGAAAACCCACAAAAACACAAGATACAAGCTTTTGCAACTGATGGCCGCTTCTTCAGGAAAAGAGGAAGGAAGGAGGGGAAAAAAGAGAAGGATGTGGGTTTTAAGGGAGTGGAAAAGGAGGAAGAAAACTCTTTGCTTTCTACATATGTATACCCTGGAGGGTTTGCGTGTGTATCATGTTCATGGAGAAAAAAGATGACATAATTGACATAAGTTGACACTGGCAAGACTTTCGCCTTCAAGTATAGTTTTTATAAATGTTACGAATATTATAGAAGGAAACTTTCCTGGTGGAATAAATATGTATAAAAATAGAAATAAAATAACTTACCCAAAGCACAGGCTTGTAGATAGACACAAACACACACACACACACACACACACACACACACACACACACACACAACATGTTTGCGCACGCGCGGGTGTGTGTGTGTGTGTGTGTGTGTGTGTGTGTGTGTGTGTGTGTGTGTGTGCGCGCGCGCGCGCGCGCGCGCTTTTTTACCTTTCCTTTTTTCCCCCTAAAGTAAGTCCTTCCACTCCCAGAATTGGAATGACTCCTCTTCCACTCCCTTGGTGTGTTTTTGTGTTTGTGTCTATCTGCGAACCTGTCCTTTGGGTAAGTTATTCGATTTCTATTTTTTATACATGTTTTCAATGTCAGGTACACAATATATAAAAAAACAATCAAATGTAAATTTATATCCCCTTTTTTAAACGGAAAATCTCTGTCAAGATCATACCTTAATTGTTCAGACAGATGTTTCAGAGGAGCTGACACTATAATGGCAAGCTATAAATAGTATGCACAAGATGGGTCAAATATGCCTCAACTTCATGTTGTTCAAAGACCATGTGCTTTCCTGTACCACATGTCCAAGCAGTGTGTCATCTCAGCAAGAACTGGAGATGTACTTACGCAATAAGGCATGAATACAGAAACACCTCGTTTTTACATTTCCGGTTTTTACGTTTTCCCGCCATTTACACCACTTTTTGTCAGTCCCATCAAATTTCCTATTTTCACAATGTTAATTCACCCCCGTTTTTGCATTAACATATTTACACTTTTCTCGCGTTTTACGCTTTTCATAGGAAGGTTCGCGATGAAAAAATTACGTAACCTATATAAATTGAAACTGGCATGACTTTCGCCTTAAAGTACAGTGTTTAAAAATTATTCACAGTCTTGTTTCTTGACACTTTGCATTTATTCAAACGTATATTTTGCGCTTCGTTGTTTGCAGTACGTGTCTAGTTGACTTACGACGCACAGATGTGTGTCGGCGTAGTTCCTCTTTCCGCCAGCTTCTTTGACAGAGTGGCTGGCATGTACTCAATCAGAACCAGTTGCTATGTTGACGTAGGAATAGAGTTACATTAATGGTTTTTGTGAGATATTTCTGATTAATAAAGAACGTTGTCTGTTAAAGTTAGGTATCATAACACACAACTTCGAAAAAGCGTTAATAGTGTGAGAAGGCGATCCTATGCAAGCGTCACAAAAATATTTATGCATATATTTGCACAATATTTTCTGTATGTTCTCTCCAGTCAAAGTTGTTCGTAATTGTAACTCCTAGGTATTTAGTAGAATTTACGACGTTAAGGTTTGACTGATTTATCGCATAATTGAAGTTCAGTGGATTTCTTTTAGTGGTCATGTGTATTACATCACACTTTTCTTTATTTGGTGTCAATTGCCAATTTTTGTACCACGTAGAAATTTTGTCTAAATTGCTTTGCAGTTGCTTTTGATTCTCTGTTGACTTCACTAACCGATAAACGACAGCATGATCCGCGAACAGTCTAAAGGAGCTATTGAGATTGTCTCCTAAATCGTTTATAAACACAAGGAACAGTAGGGGACCTATAACGCTTCCCTGGGAAATGCCAGATATCACTTCTGTTTTACTGGATGACTTACCGTCAATTACAACGAACTGTGTCCTTTATGATAGGAAATCATGAATCCAATCGCACAATTGGGGAGATATTCCATAAGCTCGCAATTTCATAAGAAGCCGCTTGTGAGGTACAGTGTCAAAACCCTTGCAGAAATCAAGAAATATGGAATCAATTTGAGATCCCTTGTCGATGGGACTTATCACTTCATGTGAATAAAGGGCAAGCTGTGTTTCGCAAGAGCAATCTGTGTTGACTATTGGTTAATAGGTCGTTCTCTTCGAAGTAGTTCATAATGTTCGAACAAAGTATATGTTCCAAAATCCTACTGCAAATCGACCTCAATGAGATTAGCCTGTAGTTTTGGGGATCACTCCTATTGCCTTTCTTGGAGTAAATTGGGCAACTTTCCAGTCTTCGGGTATGGATCTTTCGCCGAGTGATTCTTAAATTATTATGTCATCAGGTGTATTGGATGTGCAGTGTCCATCCAAACTGATATGAAGTTAAACAAGAAAACAGTGCACAATTCAGTGTACAATCACAATACAAGCAGTGACACCAATTTTGAGAGAATGCCGGTGCAGCCCCACCTTGCTCCGGTGCCGTCCAGCACCTCGATGCTGCTCTGGCTGGGGTTGCTGATGATCTCGATGTCGCTCTCGCAGCGGCGCGGACCCCCACTGCCGGCACCAGGGGGCACCGCACTCACCGAGGGCTCGCCCGACGTGTCCAGCGAGGCGGCCGACCCTGCAGGTGCCAGAATCCAGCAAGCAATGTCAAATCGGGGTTTTTATTTGATCTCACAGATATCATCCAATGATACAATGATATATGAAAGAATTCTTCAGAGAGAGAGAGAGAGAGAGAGAGAGAGAGAGAGAGAGAGAGAGAGAGAGAGAGAGAGAGGGGGGGGGGGGAGGCTGGCTACAGTTCTTGCCACAGCTCAGAACTGCTACTATAGTTGGAAACCGAACAATGGCTGTCAAGTTTAGGCTCAGTTTGCACATCTTGATCATGCATTCTCCGACAGCCAATGAGTGTTCAGTATTGTCATCTATGCTCTGCTGTAACTGTTGTGGGCATTACCAATATTAAAATTGAATGTCTCGATAATAATTTATTTCCTTGAGACAAACATTGTCCCATTATTCCAAAAGAAATTAAATATAAGGAGAGGCACTGAGTTAAAACTTGGCTGTGGCTGGGATTCGAACCCGAGACCTCCTGCTTATTAGTAGAGCCTTGGCAATTTGATACGTATTTCACAGGGTACATTGAGGCAGAATTAAAGTATGTGGCGTGGAGGGAGCCACGCATAAAGGCAGTCCGTGTAGTCGATTTGCCAGTAGCGCTGTGTTATCTGAGCGGTTTAAAGTGCCTGCCCGGTAAGCAGGAGATCTCGGGTTCGAATCCCGGCCACAACACAAATATCAATTCAATGCATCTCCTTATATTTAAAATCAAATGTAGTGAGTTATTTACTGGATTTTATTCTATTTGTTGCAAGATGTCATCACCGTGGGTATGGTGTGCAACAAAATCGATCTAAGCAAGTGACAGCCATTATTTGCGAGATATGAGGTTTCTTTACGCACAAATCACAATAAACATGTACTTATGCAGTCTCTTGAAACCACCAAAAATGTCTTTGACTAGACATATGTGACCCCTTAATGTTCATGAATGATACCAAAGATGGATATGAGTTATAGGAAATTAAATTTCCCATCAAATAGATGAGAGGAGGGAGATAGAAAGGAAGGGTTGCTCACAACAAAGGCTGTAAGGATACTCCCTCTTTACATCACAACCTTCCTTTCTTTCACCTTTCTCATGTCTACCTGATGAAGGAAATTGAATTCCAAAAGTTTGTTTTCGTCTTTTTGGTGTCATTAACAGCAGTTCTGGGCTGAGATATATATGGGGGTTTTAAGGGAGGGGATGAGGGGTTATTCCAATCCTGGAAGTGCAAGGACTTACCTTACAGGGGAAAAAAAGAAGGTAAACAAATACACCCCCCCCCCAAACACACACACATCTAGGCAGACATTTGTAGAAAGCAAAGAAGCTGGACAGAGATACCACTTGAGGCAGAGGCTCTGTCAAGAGAACAGAGGCAAGGATATTATAGAATAGTGGGCGGGAATTTGAATTTAGCGGAGGTTGAGACCAGCTGGGCAACGGGAAAAGAGAATATGCTGAAGGGCAAGTTCCCATCTCCGGATTTCTGAACGATTGGTGTCAGTGGGAAGTATCCAGATAACCCGAACGGTGTAACACTGTGCTAAGATGTGCAGGCCATGCACCAAGACATGTTTAGCCACGGGGTGATCCCCATTATCAACAAACACTGTCTGACTGCGACTGTTCATGCGAATAGACAGTTTGTTGCTGGTCATTCCCACATAGAACGCTTCACAGTGCAGGTATTTCAGTTGGTAATATCAAATGTCTGCCTAGGTGTGTTTGTGTGTGGATGTGTGTGTGTGTGTGTGTGTGTGTGTGTGTGTGTGTGTGTGTGTATTTGTTTACCTTCCTTTTCCCCCCCTAAGGTAAGTCCTTCCACTCCTGGGATTGAAATGACTCCTTTTCCACTTCCTTAAAACCCGTATCCTTCCCTTTCTCCCCTCCTTCCTTCCTCTTTTCCTGAAGAAGTGACCAACGGTTGCAAAAGCTTGAATGTTTGTGTGTGTTTATATATATAATAGTGGAAAAACTCCTAGCAGGAATATATATATATACGTAAAAAATAGATGAAGTACACTTACCAGGCGAAGGGGCACAGGCAGTGATAGCAACAAATAAACACACACACACACACACACACACACATACACACACACACAAACGCTAGCTTTCGCAGCCTAGCTGCTTCTTCAGGCAGAAGGGAAGGAGAGGGAAAAGGAAATGAGGGTTTTAAGGGAATGGGTAAGGAGGGTAAACAAATACACCCACACCCACACATATACACAAAAGCAAACACACCTAGGCAGACATACTGTAGAAAGCTTTCTACAGTATGCGAGTGAAAGTATTGAAATGTTTCTTGTCATCATGGATCTGCAGTCATGTACTATTTCACGATTTACAGATGAAATGTTCTCGCCGCTGTTTAAAATCTCTTCTTCAAATGGCAAGAACAAACATTTCATATTAAAAGACTCTCTCAGATGGGTTAAGAGCGTAACTTTAACGTAGCTGTGAAAAGTTTAGTTAAGAGATCCAACCTCAGCTGTGCTCTGTCATTACTAGAAAGTGCAAACCTAATGAATAAATTTGTGCTTGATTCTTGTCGTTTAATTTAAGATGTCCAGAATAAATAAAAATATAAAGAAGAACTCCGTTTTTCTCGAGAAACTTCTTAAATCAATTTATTCGCCTTATGGATGAATACATAGGACCTCAGTTAAGCCATGAATGAATAATATTACAATAGTGCCAAGAACATACATATAAATCAACAAGAACAATTCTTCAATTGTTTTTTCCAGTGTTATTCCTAAATCAAGGAAAAACTTCTTTGTATTATGTCCTATGTCACCTGTGGTTACTGTGCGCTGGCCTTCACCCCCAGAATCTGCAACAAACATTGATTCTGGCGGCAGTTTCTGTTCTGGTCCAGCCTAATAACCACTTAATTAATATGTAGATACCTCAAGTCGATGTAAAAGAAGGTTGTAGTGTGTGATGTAATACTACAGTATGACAAAAACGCCGAGTTACTTACAAGCAGAAAGAATCAAGAAAACCTTCTGATTGTTTGCCTCAACTCATAACTGGTCACACATGCTTCCCATGATTCACGGTGCCACTACCAACACATCGATCCAATACCTCTGACCCTAAGGTGCATTTATACAAATTCTTACACCTAATGTGCATAAATAACCTAAGTTTGAGTGCTAATCTTACAATTCAGATCAAACTACAGTAATTATACCTTCATTCAATCTATCTAATTTGCACCTTGTGCTAGAATGAACCTACTCTGCTTTGACTATGAAGTGCAGCCTATAACTTTTACCCCAATTGAATTCTGAGTCTATTTTTTCTGGTATAGCTTGGAGTTGAATGTGGCTTAGTTCTGGGTAACTGCATCATACTTCCATGCAACTACTACAGCCTGCATGTATTTGTGTCTGCTTACAGCATTCGTTGACTGTCCTTCCTCAAACACACACTTTACACCACTACAATAATGGCAATTTTTGATGCCTCAGCATTTGTCCTATCAACCATGTACAATGTCCTTTTTGTAGCATTTTTAATTCAGGGAAAAAAAGTTATATGTAGCTTAAATTATTACAGAAGCCACTGGAATCGTGCTGATAATATGATTAAACAGCAAAGTTGAAACGACAAGAGAGCTGTTAGCATTTTTACCCAAATATAAGCTGCTCCTTTCTTCCCCCATATTTGGAATAAGAAAAAAATCACCTGTGGCTAGAAATGGGCGTGAAGCAAACAGAAGTTTATAAAAATGGCACTAGGAGCCAGCACACCTAACTTTTGCCTTAGGATATAATTAGTGCTGGGCATATTTTACAGACAAGACACTGAATACTGGCACCAAAACTGCTGTGCTAGAATAAATGTGAATAAAGTAACAATAGAAGGAGAGTTTTCACTTTTTTGCGACTCTCAACAGTTAAACTTTAATACCTCATTCAAAGAAGGAAATAGAATATACAGACTTTGCATTATTCCTAGCAACAGAAATAAATTATGTACACAAATATCAATGATGCATAAAGCATTAGGATTTTCGCATAAGTTTGTAAGCTGAGAAATGGCACAATTTTCAAATATGTGCTTAGGCAGGAACCTAGTAGCACAGCTTTAAAATACCAGTTTTGTGTGTAAGAAATATTCCAATATGTTCTCACGAAATTCCTGTAACCAACAAGAAATACGAAAAGACAGAACAAATTTATAGTATCAAATTGGAACAATTAAGTGGTTTGGTGTTTTAGGAGTGCATATTTGTCTTTATGTCATAGTTTCATGTGATTACAACAATAAAAACATCCACTTACTTTCACCCACAATTTAATTACAGAACACTGATCGTTTGAAATGGATATCACTTGGTGAAGCGCTGTGTTGAAGCTCAATTTTCTTGGTGCATAATCAAAACCTAATTTCTTAAAACACACTGCCTCAGTCTCCTGCTGTTTTATTTTGTGGACAGAGGAGGGAGGGGAAAAATGAAAATGCAATTTTTTTTGCAAATGAAAAGACTCTAGATCAACATTCTCATTGGCTGTATTCACATGATTCACAACTTGTGATGCACATTTCCCTTTGCACCATTAACAACATCTCTGCACATTAAACAGAAACTGCTACTGTATAAACAGATCACCTTAACTTCAACTATCAAACTTGCGACCCCTTAACAACTACTGCACTTTCATTCACTAATTTCTATCTCATATTAGAATGAACCAACTTTATTTCAATTTTGAAGTCCAGATAATGTTCATGTTCCTGTTGTGGCTTTGATTAAAGTACTTTTTCTTTTTGTAATTGTATGTCTCATTTTTTTGCTGCAGCTTACATTTGGGTAAATACAAAATTTATTAAGGCAGAAGTAAAGTATGTGTCGGCAGAAAAAGTGAATCTATTCATGAAATTACTTTGAGTTCAACCGAATAACAAAATATATAAACATTACCAAGCAGCAAAGTGAAAATTAATAATTTTCGTTTTCAGAAGAAGAAGAAAAAAAAAAAAAAATCAAGTTGTGCAATGGCTTCAGAGAAGGCGAAGGCATGTTAAAACTACTGCAAACAAAAGCAGACTTATCTGGATTTTACTATCATTTAAAAAAAAATTTCTTACCTTCTAATCATCAGTTTGCTAGCAACAACAGATCTGAATTAAACACTTAGTCACTAACAAAGAAGAAACTATAACTATTGAAACACGCCATATAAATTACTTCTAATCACATAAATATGAACCACACACACACACACACACACACACACACACACACACACACACAAAATGATGCAAATGAAATACTGGCATAAAGTTTCCTACACAATACTAACTAAACACTACGGTATACTTTTGCACAAGTTATGATTCATCGTCAAATATACACATAATATTATCACAGATATTATTAGATATCCAATAAGCTTTGTATGATACTGTGCAAAGGTGAACTATTTGGAGGTTGTGATTCATTGTTGCAACTGGGGTAGGAGGATAAAAAATAACATGCAACATAGTGTTGTAGCGCAATGGTCAGGGTGTAAACCTTATGGATAGGAGCAAGGATAGCAGCTATATAAGAGCACGTGAACATCCTAATTAATGTCACCTTGTGGTCTTACTTGTGACATTTCTTGGCATGCTGTTACAGGGTGCATGCCCCCCCCCCCCCCCCCGTACAAAAACCAGACTTTCCAGAATTAATCAGTTGAAAATACAATTTTTACTGTGTAAAAATGCAATTTTACAGTTTAAGCAACAATATACTTTCTCTGGGATCTGCAAAATGTATCAATCCTTATACAAGCAAAAGGTTTTGATCACCGGCATGGAATTTGCTGAGATTAAAATGCACTTGAGGAGCTGGTGATCTTTTAGTGACATGTAGATGTTGGTAACAGCATAATGACTCACGGGACGCAAGTACAGCCAATTACGAGCCAGGTGTAGACAGCCAATGAGAATGTTGTTTTCCAGTTCTTGTATTTGTGAATGTAGTTCGTGAATATTCCAGTTTCGGCATGATGTCACTGATGGAATTTATGATTGTTTCATTCATCTTGTATAAAGCTTTGCTGTTTTGTATGAATATGTTACAATTTTAGAATATACGATTAGGCAAAAACCCCGTTAGAACAGCTCTAAATGCTACAAGTATACGAGCCGCAATCATACTTACACTACTGAGTTCAAAAGTAAACTAAGAAGATATCAAATTTCAACATTTTATCTCAAATTGTTTTTGAAATGTGGAAAAAAAGGTGAACAGACTTTTTAAAAATCATTCTAGGGGCTGCCTTTACTGAGCTCGAGAGCTAGGAGCAGCATTTTGGATGCCCTTTCCAGTGCTATACAACACAGATAGCTTCTAATTAATAACTGTTTCAAAATAGTTATTATTATGATCTTTTTCCCAAAAGTAAATGTTTTCAATTTTCAATACATTTCCATAAATACTTAGTACTGTTTTAAATAACATAACTATATAAATGTAGGGGTGATATGGATTCATTGTTCAAAAATAATATAGTCCTGACTCTTGGATTAACAGTCCTAATTTGACCAAACTGACCTTAAATAAATAAATAGGAATTTCTTTAAAATATACTGGAAGAAACTAAAAAATGAAAGATTTCAGTTCCAACAGTGGATGTCATTTGACCATTGTAATCTGGAAATCATACAGAAAACTTGTGAAAGATGTAGATTTATTTTGCAGTAAGAGTCAACTCTTGTTTGGTATGACTTCATTCTCAAGAAACAAAGAACATTCCTCAAATCCAAAAATGAAAATGTGAATGAATATGAATTTGTTGTCATACGTGATTTTTCACAAAATTATAGAATAGCTCTACAAGATGAAGCTCAGATTTACCATTAGAAAAGAGAACAGATTACCATACAGCCTTTTGTTATATTTAATTTGTTCATTGTAGGGGGAAGTGACCTCACTTCAATTAAAATGAAATATTGTTTTGAGAAGATTCCAAAATTTGTTTTATTTTCTAAGACTACTGGTTTCAGTAGGTACCGTCCTCTGGTCTCATATGACATTACATTAATATTGCTGTCAGAGAGCTCGACATTATGATTGACTGAATGTTCAAATAGTAAGTTAAAATAGATACACTAAAGTTTGCACTTGGTACAATTGCTTGTATTGTTGAAGCGTTATGGAGTTGCTTCGACAATGCAACTGATTGTTTAATGATGAACTTCAATGTATGAATTTTGTTTTAACCATGACTACCTATTTTTACAATAAATGAATCATAAGTACAAGTTCTCCAATAGCAATATTAATATGACATCAGACCAGAAGATGGTACCTTTGGTTACTGTCAATAGTTGCCTTTTAGAATAAAACAAATTTTGCAATCTTAGTACCGAGTGATCAAAAGTCAGTATAAATTTGAAAACTTAATGCTTCGAATAACATGGGGTTTTATTAGAACAAAGTTCAAAAATGTCCGACAGAAGGCGGTGGACAGCAAAATGTCAGTGACTGTGCATGAAAAATGTGTATAAAAGGTGTAATGAGAGAGAGAATCAAATAGCACCAGCAGTCGCAGCATATTGACGTTACATGAAAAGGTGCATATAGTGAAGCTGTATTATCAGAATCGAGAATGTGCGAGTTCAGCATTACGTTCCTATCGCCATAGGCACGGGATTCAAACGGGAGGTAAAGGTCCGTTGACAAATGCAGCTGTGGTGAGAATGATTTCGATGTTCGAAGCCATGGGTTGTTTAGACAATAGACTCCGTAGTGGCCGACCAAGCACAAGGTGTAATGGTGCTGAGACAGTTCAGGAAGAAATGGAGACTGTATCGGGTTTGTCTATGCACGGGGAAATCAGCGCTCGTGCAGTCACATGTCACACTGGCATTCCATACACTACTGTCTGGTTGGCACTTAGGAGTACCCTCCGATGCTATCCTTACAAAATCCATCGGCATCATGAACTGTTACCTGGCAATTTAGTGAAGCGGAGGGCATTTGCGGTGTGGTCATTTCAAAAGTTGGCAGAAGATGACAATTGGTTGAGTGACGTGTTGTGGACTGATGAAGCTCATTTAACGCTCCAAGAGTCTGTGAATGCCCACAACTGCAGAATTTGGGCTACCGGAAATCCTAGAACTGTCGTGGAAACTCCATTGCACAACAAGAAAGTCACAGTATGGGTTGGATTTACCACACCTACCTTTATCGGGCCTTTTTTCTTTGAGGAACTGCGCGATTGTGGTTTTTTAACTGCTACCGTGACGGGTAAGAGGTACGCCAATATGTTACAGAATCGCATCACCCCCAGCCTGGCTGATAAACACCTGCTAGAACGTACGATTTTTATGCAGGGTGGCCCTCCAACCCATATTGCTAGATGTGTGAAAGATCTACTGTGCACGTTGTTTGGTGATGATCGTGTGCTCAGCCGCTACTTTTGTCACACTTGGCCTCCCAGGTCCCCGGACCTCAGTCCGTGCGATTATTGGCTTTGGGGTTACCTGAAGTTGCAAGTGTATCGTGATTGACCGACATCTCTAGGAATACTGAAAGACAACATCCGATGCCAATGTCTCACCATAACTCTGGACATGCTTTACAGTGCTGTTCACAACATTGTTCCTCGACTACAGCTATTGTTGAGGAATGATGGTGAACTTATTGAGCATTTCCTGTAATGATTATCATCTTCGCTTTGTCTTAATTTGTTATGATAATTATTGCTTTTCGGATCAGATGAAGTGCAATCTGTCGGACATTTTTTGAACCTTTTTTTTTTGTTCTAATAAAACCCCATGTCATTCAAAGCATGTGTGTCCATTTTTACCTCTCTATCTACACTATTCCGTGATTTATTAAGATTACACATTTATACTGACTTTTTGGTCACCTGGTATATCACTTTTGTTACATATTACAAAACAGAAGACAGAACTGGGCATATGACCTTTGTTTCTAATTGCCCGACATACAACACAACTGCTCTTTACACCTTCCACAAGAAACTTACTTCATATCCAACAAATTCTGAAAGATTCCAAAAAATATTTGCTATTTTTCCAGCCATTCTGCTGCTCAATAGGAAAATAGGAAAAACTTTCTGAACTTTTACCTTCATGAAGAAGACTTCAACATAAAATATCAGTGGCACTTTTCAGCCACAGTGAACGGGAACGGGCTTTACAATGGAGTAGGGGTTCAGTTAATAGACTGACAGCTCGTGCAAGTTTTCAAAGCCCATACTAAAACTAGCTCCAAATGCCACAAGATCGATTTGAGTGAGCAGTAGATAAACTCAATGATGTAGATTTTGTTTATTCTGTTCAAGAAATATTCTTAAAATGCCAGACTGAAAAAGCATTGGCATTCATAGGCACTCTGGAATTTCACAAGTTCATTACAAAACTTATTTCAAAATTAACTGTTAAATATTTTCCAAATATGTAAAATTTTACTTACCATACCAGCAGCCACACGTGATCATATTGGCAACTTCAACAACATAGTCAAAAAATCTCTCCCAATATATTTATATTATTAGAAATCTGAACCACACAGAATGACTTGGTAAATGTTTCATACATAACATGAAGTAAATAAATAATGCAGTTTCTGCTCTATGGTTGATATGTTCTTGCATGTACCCTTGTCCACTCATTAAAAGTAATTGCCTCAATAAAATGAAGATTTCACGATAAAAAAAAAAAAAAATTTGCTTTCTCAAGCAATCGACTAATGGCAATTGCACAGAATTGCCAACGTAATCACCTGGGGCCACCAGGACAGTAAGTAAAATTTAACCTTCCATATGATATGGAGAGTTGGCAGAGGCAAGTAACTATGTCACCTGACATCAAAAATTGCAGAAGCTACAGGAAACCGTTTACTGCCCAACTACAAAACAGAATGTCAGTTAAAGGCTTGCTAAAAATTCTGATTATGATGAATGTAAATTACCGTATTTACTCGAATATGAGTTACACCCAAAAAATGAGACTCCAATTTGAAGGGGGGGAGTCAAAATTAAAAAAAATATAATAAAAATTATGTTCAACCTAACCCCAAACTTAAAAATCATGATATATTTGAAATAATTTATTGTCTGATTATCAGTCAACAGTTGCAACTGGTGGGTGGTTTTTTTTTTTTTTTACATGTTTCGATATTACAGACAATAAATTACTTCAAATATTAGTGCAGTTTCTGACTCTCGCAAGTGGATTATGTTGACTATAGCATAAATCATGAAATACACACACACCCACACATATACACAGACGCAAACACACCTAGGCCTGTTTACCTTCCTTTTCTTCCTCCAAGATAAGTCTTTCCTCTCCCAGGATTGGAATGACTCCTTACCCACTCCCTTAAAACCATCATCATTTCCTTTTCCCTCTCCTTCCCTTCTGCCTGAAGAAGCAACTGGGTTGGGAAAGCTTGCGTTTGTGAGTGTGTGTGTTTTATTTGTTACTACCACTACCTATGCTCCTTCGCCTGGTAAGTAAACTTCATCTATTTTTTTATATATATTTTTTTCTGTAAGGAATCTTTCCTCTATAAAGGGAAGGATGCGGGCTTTAAGGGAGTGGATGAGGAGTCATTCCAATCCCGGGAGTGGAAGGACTTACCTTAGGGAAAAGAAGGAAAGATGAACAAGTACACATACACCGACACATATACACACACGCAAACACACCTAGGCAGACATTTGTAGAAAGCCTCCTGTCTCTACAGAATGCTTTCTACAAATGTCTGCCTAGGTGTGTTTGCGTGTGTATATGTGTCGGTGTGTGTGTACTTGTTCACCTTTCCTTCTTTCCCCTAAGGTAAGTCCTTCCACTCCCGGGATTGGAATGACTCCTCAACCAACCTCTTAAAACCCGTATCCTTCCCTTTTTTCCCTCCTTCCTTCCTCTTTTCCTGATGAAGGGGCCAACGGTAACGGTTGCGAAAACTTGAATCTGTGTTTGTGTGTATTTTTATTTATTTTTTGTGTCTGTCAACGAGACTCTATACACGACAGATTAAAATTGTATACTAACTGGCAATAAATACAGTTTTGAAGATTTTTTAATAGCATTTCAAATCAGTATGCCTATCAGATGGAATTTGGAAAAAGTTGTGAAATTTCCATCTGTTGCGAGGCTGTGCAACAAACATGGAACCTACAAGAAAAAGTTTATTAAATATCGGTCTTGGGGACAGCGCTAAATTTCCACTCGAGAATGTGAATAAATTCTTGAATAGCAATGTGCAAAACATAAAAAAATACAGAACTGGTGCAGTTTCACTATGTAAATAATGAATGCCAGTTAAAAGCTTGCTGACAAAGTCAATTATGACGAATGAAATTACATTGAAAACTTTGACTAACTATAAAGATTACCAGTTCCAGTTCCACCGGGGGCTTAAAATAGTACAAAATTTGGATAACTTTCATTACATAATAAACAAATTTCCTTGCGAGTCTTTTTATGCCTATTACGTTTATATAGCACAAATAAACTACCAAACTGCAAGGGTGATCCAGTAAGCATAATTTACCATTTAAAACTTTATTTTCCACATTTTACACCATTGCCAATAAGTCACTTGAAAAGCGTAAAAGCAAAGTTATACTGTATATGATACATACATGATGAAAGGGTAGGGTGATCTTATAAGCAAATTTTACCACTTAAAATGTTATTACCCAGTTTTTATATTTTCCTGCATTTTACACAAATTTTATAAAGTCCCTCAAAAAGTGTAAAAGCGAGGTTTTACCGTATTAGAGAGAGTGTGTACTGAGTTAGGGTAAGAGTTAATAGTCATCTCTCTACAGAAAGCTGCAGCTGCATCTCACCTATGCTGGACTGCGACGGAGACTCGGCGAGGCGCGGTTCCTCTGCAGGCGGCACGGCGTCTGCAGCAGACGAGCGGTCGGCGGGCAGCGACGACTGCGGGGCAGTGGCCGCCGTTCTGGCCGGCTGCGGCTGCGACTCCTCCTCGGCCTGCACCACGACGGCGCTGCCGCAGTTTGGGCATCGTAGAGTCCCACTGGCCCGGGGATCTGTGGGAAGTGCGAGGTGCTTTCTCAACTGCCCCACTGGCGTTTTCACTTGTAACGAAACGTGTCGAGATTTATTTCCGTCTACTTGCATTACTGAGCCTCACGATACCAGTGTTGCGTAATAATAGGTACAAATGTAATTAGGCTATTATCATTTTCTTTCCCAAAAATTTTGTTATTCTTTTTTCTAAACTGACTAGCCAAAGTTATTTTCTATTATTTCATATCAAAGAGGTTTGTTTAATTAGCAAATATTAATTAGTTCATGCGAGAGGCATAGTGTTGTAGTTCCAGTAGTATGTTAATTAGTATCTCTGATAAAACTAATTAAATTCTTTTCTCACAATACTGAAGTAGATATTATTATGTTTCACAAATAATGTTAGGAAAGTTTTTCCCTCAATAATTTCTGTATATTTACCATTCATTCGGAAGTAATTGTTTGAAAAGCTATTTAAATATACATATACATGTGACATCAGACGTCACTTCTGATCATGCAGTTGTTATTCTTTAATATTCACAGAATATATGACATCAACTGCGATTGGGCAAAGCTGAAAATGTGTACCCAGCCAGAATTCGAACCCGGGTCTCCTGCTTTCTAGGCAGTTGTGCTGACCCCTACACCACTGGGGACACAGTGATAACCGCACCTGCAAGGACTACCTAAGCACGCCACCCGTCAGATACAAATTCCCAGCTTCACCCTGCCCAGAGTACTCAAATTCGTAGTATTGTCTTGAACAGTCTTGAGCATTTAAACCGGCAACCCACGCGCAATGGAAATATTCTAGACCTAATAGCCACAAACAGGCCTGACCTTATTAACGATGTCTGTGTAGAGACAGGAATTAGTGATCATGATATCGTCATAGCGTCGATGGTGACCAAAGTTCATAAACCAATCAAGAAGACTAGGAGCGTGTTTTTGGTGGGAAGAGCCGATAAGCAAATGTTAAGATTGTACTTAAAAAATAAATGGGCATCTTTTAATTCCGGGACTATGGATGTAGAGGAATCGTGGACTAAATATAAGTGCATTGTTAATAAAGGGTTAGAGAAATATGTGCCAGTAAAGATGATTAATGATGGAAAAGATCCACTGTGGTATAATAATAATGTTAGAAAGCTGCTGAGAAAGCAAAGGCTGTTGCACTCTAAATTCAAAAAAGAACACGCAAATGACAGGCAAAAGTTAGTAGAGATTTGTGCGTCTATAAAAAGATCGACGCGCGAAGCATACAATAATTATCACAGCCATACCTTAGCAAAAGATCTTTCCGAGAACCCGAAAAAATTCTGGTCCTATGTAAAATCGATAAGCGGGTCAGAGCCCAATGTCCAGTCACTCGTTGATCATTTGAGGGCAGTAATAGAGGAAAGCAAACGGAAAGCTGAATTTCTGAATTTAACCATTAAGAAATCTTTCACGCAGGAGGACCGCACAAATGTACCATTATTTGATCAACGTACTAATTCTGAATTGGAGACATAGTAATAGGTATTTCCGGTGTAAAGAAGCAGCTGAGAGAGCTAAATACGAAAAAGTCTGCTGGTCCGGATGGAATACCAGTTCGGTTTTACAAAGACTATTCTGCAGTGTTGGCCCCATACTTAGCTTGCATTTATCGTGAATCTTTAATTCAGCGCAAAGTTCCTAGTGATTGGAAAAAAGTGCAGGTGACTTCCATGTATAAGAAAGGAAAGAGAACTGACCCATACAATTACAGGCCAATATTGTTGACATCAGTTTCATGTAGAATTTTGGAGCATATTCTCAGTTCGAATATAGTAAATTTCCTTGAAACGGAAAAGCTTCTTTCCATGAATCAGCACGGGTTTAGGAAACATCATTCATGTGAAACTCAGCTTGCCCTTTTCTCACATGACATCTTGCGAGCCATGGACGAAGGGCAACAGGCGGATTGTGTTTTCCTCGACTTCAAAAAGGCGTTCGACGCGATGCCACACTGCAGACTGCTAACGAAGATACGAGCTTATGGAATAGGTTCACGAGTGTCACAGAAATGCTCCGGCAACTCAACTGGGGATCGCTGGAGGAAAGACGACATTCTTTTCGTGAATTTCTGTTAAGTAAATTTAGAGGGCCGGAATTTGAAGCTGAGTGTAGTACGATCTTCCTGCCGCCTACTTACATTTCGCGTAAAGATCACAAAGACAAGATAAGAGAAATTAGGGCTCGTACGGAGGCATATAGGCATTCTTTTTTTCCTCGTTCAATTTGGGAGTGGAATAGGAAAGGAAATGACTAGTAGTGGTACAGTGTACCCTCCGCCACACACCTTACGGTGAATTGCGGAGTATGTATGTAGATGTAGATATGAAACTAATTCCCGTAAGAGTAAGGACTTCAAACTTGCCCACCTCTCCCCACTAACGATAGGATCATTGCCCGTCACCGGCATATTATATATATACATGTGGCGCCTGTTCCAAAAGAACAGACACCACTTCTGATCCTGCAGTTGTTATTCTTTAATATTCACAGAATATATGACATCAACTGCAAGATCAGAAGTGACGTCTGTTCTTTCGGAACAGACGCCACATGCATATATATAATATGCCGGTGACGAGCAATGATCCTATCTTTATTGGGAACGGGTGGGCAAGTTTGAAGCCCTTACTCTTATGGGAATTTGTTTCATAACTATGAGTTTGAGTACCGAGGGCAGGGTGAAGCTGGGAATTTGTATCTGACGGGAGGCGTGCTTAGGTAGTCCTTGCAGGTGCGGTGATCACTGTGTCCCTAGTGGTGTAGGGGTCAGCGCAACTGCCTAGAAAGCGTGAGACCCGGGTTCGAATCCCGGTTGGGTACACATTTTCAGCTTTGCCCATTCGCAGTTGATGTCATATATTCTGTGAATACTATTTAAATATATCTGAAAGTGAGGCACTATTAATTTAAGCGAGATCTGTATATAAATTTACTCAATATTATTTTCGCTACCTTTTACTATAGCCAGTTGTATGCAATTGTTTACTTTTCCATTATAATCAAGTTAATGGAGTCAACTAACAATACGTAATTCCCAGTGACATTGTTTGGATGATATAAATAGGATGCTTTTATGCTATGTAAATGATTGTAAAAAGATATAAAACAGCCAAGATCGGTTATCATCAATTTTTATTTACGATGACCGGTTTTGCTGAACTATGTCAGCATCATCTGGTCAAATAAAATATTTTACAAGGCCATAATCTTGTAATGTCAATGACATAGTGCACCTATGCACTGTATATTGTTATATAACAACTGATTTGACCAGATGATGCTGACATAGTTCAGCAAAACGGGTCATCGTAAATAAAAACTGATGATAAGTGATCTTGGCTTTTTTATATCTTTTTACAATATTATAAGTGGATCGCCTCTTAGAATGTAAACCAACTCAACTATGTAAATGAGTCTTGTTTTATCTTTGTTAGGAGGCACAATACATATGAGTAGGGAGTCTGGTTTCATCTTTGATCTGAGGCACAATCCACACGACTCTGAACTCTAATTTCAACCATTATATTGTCAACATCACCTACGAACGCAGCTTACCGGGAACCAGCGGAGACTCGACTTCCTCCGAGAACTGCGACGAGCACCTCATGCAGCGGAAGACGCTCAGGTTGTTCGCCTGCAGTGGCCTCTCATCCAGGATGGCTCTCAGGGTTTGAAGCAGGTTCTGAAATTATGGCCGAGATTTGATAGCAAAATAAAATTGAGGATAACTCAGTATAGGAGGGCAGATTGATAGCTTCCTGCCTGGTCCAGAAGGGGCTCTGATTTATGATGCATTTGTTAAACTGTGCCCACTCATTGGGTGAAACCTTAATACTTCATGTCACTGCAATTTTTTATATTTATGGAGCAGCATTCAATGAAGTCATTAATTAATTTATTTTTTTCATTATGTTTAAATACCTATACCACTTAAACATATAATTCATAAAATATACGGTAATTAACACACATTCAACAGCAATTTTTATGAAAAATGTACCTCTCTTTTTTATTCTTAATTTTCAGTATTTTATTATGGTTTCAAAGATTACAGTTTTGGAACAATACTGATAAAATCTTTATAAGGAGAATTATCAAAGGCAACCACCATCAATAGATAGCAAAATGTAAAATGTGTGTTTTGTTATGTTTTTAATTGAAACCAGTTTTACTAAAAACTGTTGTTAAGTAATGCAATTTAAGCAATTCTTGGGGTGAAAATACAAGGACAACGGAGAATCGACAGATACACGTGGCTTGGGAATGACACCGTCAAAGACGCAGTACGCACCGAGAAACAATTATACCACGAGTTTCTTGCTGATAAACCACTGGATTGATGGAATTTCTACAGAACAAAAGTTGCAAAAAAATGATATAGCAGCAACCAAATCCTCTCGTTTTGCAGATCTATACACAAAACTTGACACACATGAAGGAGAGTGGGAGTTTATCGGCTCGCTGAAGCGAGATATCGCAATTCAGAAGATGTACAGCGGTTCTACGGAGTCAATGATGAGAGTGGTAATCTGCTAGTTGACTGGAAGTAGGCCAAAGAAAGATGGCACAGCTATTTCAAGATCTCCACAGAAGAATTTCCCCATCCACCAATACCCACTGGCCATGCTGTTGAAGGGTCCTTAAGAGAAATTGTAGTAGAAGAGGTCAAGACTTCTTTGAGAAAAATGAAGCCTGGGAAAGCCAAGGCCCAGATTATCTTCCAGCAGAGAAATGGTGTTTCCATTATTGGAAGGCAGCAGAATGGTTAACGGAACTCTTCAACAAGAACATTGATGAGGGAAAAACACCAACTGAGCGGCAACAAAATACAACCTCACCTACATTTAAGAAGAAGGGAAATTCTGCTGAGTGCACAAACTACCGCCCAATTTGACTTCTCTGCCATGCCGTGAAAATCTTTCAGGTGTTCTGGACCAAAAGATCTGTGAGAACACACAGATTTCCACAAACCAAGTTGGATTTGTGAAGAGCTGTAGCACAATTGATCTGATTCATGCCACAGGACCCTTAGTGGAGAAACATCGTGGGAAAGCGAAGCCACTGCATTTAGCATTGCTGGACCTCGAAAAGGCCTCCAATCGGTTGCCACACAGTCTCATCTGGCTAGCAATGCGTCCTGCGACAGCATGAAGTGCCAGAGCAACTAATTAACTGGGTACAGTTGCTTTATTCACAGCCAAGAAGCTATGTCCGCACAACTTCAGGACTATGAACAACTTCCCCATCACAGTCGACGTCCACCACGGTTCTGCTCTATCGACTCTTCTGTTCACTCTCATAATGGACACAGTAACAGTTGACCTGCACCAGCCATTACCGTGGGCCCTACTTTATGCAGATGATGTTATGCTGGCAGCAGAAAGCAAGCTTGATTTGCAGAAACAAATCCAAGAATGGAGTGATCGGTTGGCGCAATATGGCTTGCATCTTAACGTGAAGAAAATGGAGTACACGACGTCAGACAAGCACGAAATGGAAACCATGATTAATGGTTAACATCTGACTCGTGTGAATAAGTTTAAGTACGTCGGTTCCACGATCACTTTTGATGGCCGACTCATCAAGGAAGTCGACTCCGTAACTCGGGCATCCTGGATGAAGTGGTAAACAACAATCGGAGTCAGGATGAGAGAGAGTTTAAAATAAGAAATCTGCTGCACAGTTGTCTGACCAGTTGCCTTGTACGATTGTGAATGCTGGCAAACTACGGTTGAGACAGAAATCTGCCTAAAAACGAAGATGCTAAGGAGGACAGCAGGCATCACTAGGTTAGATCACATTTCCAACGACAGCATCAGGATACAGTTCGGTGTTGCACCGATCCAAGACAAGATGTGCGAGAGCTGTCTTTGATTGTTTGGGCATGTTATATGGGCCGGTGATGACTCTATTGCCAAGACGGGTTACACACTTCAAGTCGTCGGCCGAAGACCCAAAGGATGAGCTAAGCAATGCTGGGCTTATACGGTGCATAAAGACCTAAAGAGCACAAAATCAATCCAGATGCAGCCCAAGACAGTGAAATGGAGATAACGGACCCATGTAGCAGACCCCACAGTTGCTCGGGACAAATGCTGCAATTTAAGAATAAAAAAAATGTAAATTCTTTATTAAAAATGATTACACATGTGTCAATATAGATTATATATTCAAATAATATAAGTATCGAAACACATTGAAATAATAATAATAAAATAATAATAATAATGTAAAATTCAAGGGAGAACTCTCTGGACCTTTCCAAATCAAGACAAGTGTTGGCCGAGTTTTTGGACTCTCACCACTCCTCTTCAACATAGTGCTCGATAAAGTCATCAAGGAGTGGGAGAAGGAGCTGAAAATACAAGGGAATTGGAAGCCAGTGCGACTTGGTCAACCACAGGAGAAGCTAGAGGTCGGCTGTCTAGCCTTCGCAGATGATCTGGCACTACTCACGGATAACGAAACTACAACAATCAGACAGATAGAAAGACTCAAAGAGTGCGAGGAAAAAGTAGGGTTAAAAAACTCCTTAAAAAAACTGAGATCTTCTGCACAAAGCTAAACATACCAAATTTGAACACAAAGTATGGCAAGATTAACAGGGTTGCACACTAAGTACCTACGTGAAGTGATCAAACCCACAGGATAAGAGAAAATTGTGCAGAATACTAGAGTATTGGAAATGAAGAGAGCTTTATACAAAACACAGAATATCTATAATAAGAACTGTCTTTCCACCTTCACCAAAATTCGTCACTACATCGTAATGAAACCGAAGGTGCTATACGCCAGTGAGACACCGATGTTACACACAAAAACCGATTGAGAACATCCTCACACAGGAAAGAAAAATCATTAGGAAAATTATTGGACCAAAAATTACAGACAAAGGCTATAGACTTCACTCCAGGGATACGACAGAGAAGTTCTGTAATATCGCAGCGGACATTAGAAAGAGGCGACTAAAATTTTATGGACACTTCAGCAGACTTCCACAGACCAGACTCACCAACAGAATCCTCAGGTACATCCACTACATCCTGGATGATACAAGTCAAAATTGATCTGGAAAGGGCACATAAGGAATCCAGAAGACATCATAGACAAAGTCGTCTTTAGACACAAGGTGTAGAAGTGGGAAGTAATGTCAGAGAAAACAGCACCTAAGGCCCAACGACCAAAGTAGCCTGAAGATAGGAAGAGACCTTTAGTGAAAGAATGAAGGAATACTGGAAGAACAAGTAGTCATGAATGTTTAGCGTGGTCTTCTAAAAGGCCTGTAACATGTGTAATAATAATAATAATAAATTAAAGAAGAATACTCAGACTCTAAGCTTTATTGATTACCAACTTAGAATCCTACCACGGAGACACGGTCATTTAAGTTCTGAGCTTCAAATTCAACAATATGAAAAAAAAAAAAAATCTCAAAAATTCGATACCTAAGTCGGTCTCCTCGTCGGAGTGCAATCTTAAGTGAATAATCCTGTGAAAATTTCATTGCTACTTAGTGGATGCCTGCATTACTTTAATTTGCAGCAACACTTCCACATTTACTACTGTAACAACAGTTTGTAGGTCAGTCAGTGGTGCCAAAAGGTTAAAATGGAGAAAATAACGTACAGACATTTTGCCAGGCAAAATTTACCTGAGCGTCTGTGACGTCTTCCACGATGTAGGTCCTTTCGCGCCGGTCCGGCCTGACGGTGTCGAACGTGACGCGGATGCTGGCTGGGTCGGCCGCCAGCAGCTCGCAGCTCTGCAGGGCCTCCGCCTGCCAGCGGCACAGCAGCCGCCCCGTCGTCGTGTCGCGCTCCTTCAGCTGCCTGCCGACCCGCGGGCGAGGAGGTGAGACACGTGTCTGCCGACTTCACTTCGACACTGACACTCGAGTATACTCACTACACTCGAGTTTAATTTTAGCAATACCTGCGACAGTTGCATCGGAGCATTCGGTACGACACTGAACACTCGTCGTTTGACGGAGAAAGCGTGACGTAGATGTGCAGACTGATCCTAAACTAAATCACATTTATTCCTTGTTCCAAATACAGCAGAACCCCGTTTTTACACTTTTCAAAGGATTTAATGAAAATGGTGTAAAATGCGGGAAAACCTAAAACGTGGGAAATAATGTTTCAAATGGTAAAGTATGCTTCTGTTATCACCCTTGTATTTTCATAGTATATTTGTGTTATATATACAAACAGGCATCAAAATACTCGCAAGGAAGTTTATTTGTTATGTAATAAAGGTTATCCGAATTTTGTACTACTTTAAGTGCCAGGCAGAACTGGACCTGATAACTTTATAGGAAGCTGAAATTTTTTATGTAATTCCATCCATCATAATCAACTTTGCCAGTAAGTCTTTAATTGGCATTCATTAATTACACAATGAAACTGAACAAGTTCTGTACTTTTTGTATTTTTCAATGTTTCACACAACGATATTCGAGAATTTATTCCCGTTCTCAAGTGCTAATATATGCATAAGTATTTTTGTGACACTAGCACAATGTCGGCATCTCACACTATAATTGAATTTTTGAGGTTATAATACAGGCCTACCACACCCTATCAATGTGGAAAAAAAAAAAAAAAAATGTACAGTACACAAGCAAACCATCAGTCTCATCATTCATAAAACTTAACAAAAAACACACAGATATATATATTTGCATTTCACAATAAGAATAAATTCTCGAAATGCATCACACAATACATGAGAAAATACCAGTTGCTTAAACCAAGAAGTCGTAAACAAAGCTAAGCCAACAATCGGCACAATGGCTGATGGGATCCCAACAGCCTCTGCATCCTGAGTAAACTACTGGTGCATAGTGCAAACAAAAAAATGCGAAATGTGTAAGTGTCGAGAAACTTGACTGTGTAATGTTTATAAACACTACACTTTAAGGTGAAAGCCATTCCAGCGTCAAATAGTGCCGGTTATGCCATTTCTTCTCCAAGAACACAGTTTCAAAAATATAACACATGGGAAAGTGCAAATACCGTATATACTGGAGTAATCTGCGCACATTTTTCCCAAATTTATGAACAAAAAACTGGGGTGCACGGATTACTCAAATTTAGGTTGGTATTACTCCATCTGCAACAACAAAACACACCAGGCGGGGATTATACCAGTTTTAAAAACATCCCTTTAGGCCAGTATTACAAGATAATATTTCCGATCAAATCTTTGACAAAGAAATATTATCAAATATTCGTAATTTTTCTTAGACATAAATCTTCATCGTGGTGTTAAAAAGGGGTATTATTGTCATCATATTTCAAGATAGCGGATAATAATAACTTTTTACTGTGCGCTGCCTTAGGCGGTCACAGATATAGTGGATTAGCGTATCTTTCCAGCAGCTTCTTTGCCAGTACAGCTGTAGCGTACAAAATGTTGCATTGTTGATGTGAGAATGAGTAGTTTACAGTACAATCTTTCTGAGTAATAAAGTACATTATTTACTTAAGTTAGGTATTATTCGGTTCAGTACCATCATATTACCCACGTAGGTATCGGGATGTGACAACGACCATATCTGGAGAAGACAGGGTTACAGCGATTTCTCGCTACTATGTTTAAACGCTAATTACAGCGTGGCGTTGCAGTTATGTTCAAACGCACGCACACATCGATTAGCAATAGCGATGCTAGCGCTCAGAGTAGATACATTTGCAGCGGAGAAAAGACAAGGAACTTTTATAACCAAATATACGGTGAGGCGCTTCATTTGATGACATTTCTTTGACGAAGCTCCTTATTACGCTATCAAACATCTTTGTTGTAAATACATGACATATAGACTTTCACAAAGATATATGACCATGTAATATCAGTCTCAGCTCCATTTATTTAACTGTTCAGATTCTGTAACTATTCATTTCACAGTAATACGTTACAATGAAATATTTTTCAGTTTGTACGAGAATTTTATGGGGTTAGTGCCAGATTTGTACGCTCTGGATATGACAACATTGCGCGTCTCTCTCTCTCTCTCTCTCTCTCTCTCTCTCTCTCTCTCTCTCTCTCTCTCTCTCAACCAGTGCGGCATCAGTTGTTTTGATATTACGTGTCATTTTGAAATTTAATAGAGGTGACATCCCAAATTGCTGCCATCACGTACTTGTTCAAATCCAACGAGTGGTATCCTGATCTACACAAATCCTTGTTTGTCCCAGTCCTCCCCCCCTCCCCTCGTCATCAAAATTTGGAGTGCGCATATTATTCGAGGGCGCGGATTTATCGAGTATATATGGTATGTTAACGCAAAAACAGGACTGAATTAACATTGTGAACAATGGATATTTGACGGGACTGACAAAAAATGGCGCAAATGGTGGGAAAACATAAAAACCGGCAACGTATAATCGGGGTTTTACTATATAGTGAATTGTACTTGTCTGATTGTATGAATGTGTGTGTTTACTTTACCCTTATCAAAGCTGTGGCCAGAAGCTGAGTTGTGTGGTACGTTTGTCTTTCTTACACATCTGCCTGAAACTCAGTGACGGTCTTTGCGGCGAATTGCAATCTGTCTTCATTCATTACTGAAATCCAACCGGGACTTTTCATCATTACTATAACAACAGTCCCACAAGGTGACTACTAAAACAAATACACGAAATTCACTAACAAAGTGTAATTCTTGAACAGTGCTGGCCTTCACAACTGGTATTTGCATCAGCAGTGATTTCTGTTATTTGGCGTTAAGCGATAGTCTGAGGCAAATATCTGTGCCTGTCAATTTGTGTCTGTAGACACTGCCAGAGGTTACAAGGGCCAAATAACAGTAGTACACTTAAATACAATATAATCCCTTTTTCCATTCCCAGATTTTACATTTTCCCACTTTTTACACAATTTCTTGTTGGTCCCATCAAGATTTTCTCTCTTCACAGTGTTGATTCACCCCTCTTTTTGCATTAACGTATTTCATTTTCCCCGCATTTTATGCTTTACGAAACCACATTTGCACACGTGTGTCAGGCGGGTGACAGCTGCTCGAACAAACCTAAAGTGTAAGGAGAAGGTAAAGTAGCTGTGTTGGCAAAACAAACTTGTCCTTCGATGAAATATGTTATTTGCAGTAATACTGAAAAAAGCTGTTAAAAAATTAAAATTAGCGATATAAATACTTGGAAAATTCAGGCCTGCCTTATCTCTATCTATATAAAGGTGAAAGGACACTCATTCACTCATATACTAAACACAAAATCTCGAAAACTACTTCACCTATGAAGCTGAAATTTGGCAGAAATGTAGTTTATAGGTAGAAGACGGCAGCTAAGATAGGATTTTGCGTCAGGGCTGATAGTTCAAAAGATGTGACTTCATTAACAATAAAAACATCCGCATCTTGGGGCACATGAAAGTGTGACTTTATCAGTCCACTATTTGAGGAGGAAAGCACTTAGCGACTTGCAACAAACTTTAAACAATATTTCAAACCTTTAGGAAACTTTTCCCCCCTGACAACCATAGCAAAATGATGAAAGGAAAAAAGTTTATTGCTTACTACTTTTCTGCTGTTCACAGAGTAAAACTATGGCATTGGATATAATCATACAATTTATAATTTCTACACTACCTATTGTACCTGCAGGACATTTAACAGATGGTATATACACGTACAGCTGATTGTATCTTCAAAATTGTATCACAGTACAACATGTGATTCATGAGATAAGAGCGCACAAACAGTAATGTTCATGGAAAACCGCCCCATCACGCACCAAGTTTTAATCTATTACTTCTTTACTACGAATTGTACTCACAACAGATTTTACAGACATACACCACTTATGCCAATGAATATATACCTAAAAAATTATACAAATATAAAAAATAGAAAACAGATTACTTACCCAAAGAACAGGCTCGTTGACGGACAGAAATAAAATCACACACAAACACACATACAAGCTTTCGCAACCGTTGGTCGCTTCTTCAGGAAAAGAGGAAGAAAGGAGAGGAGAAAGGAAAGGATATGGGTTTTAAGGAACTGGAAAAGGAGTCATTCCAATCCCAGGAGTGGAAGGACTTAAAAAATTATACATGTGTACAACAGATGTATAATGAGTATATAATAAATAATATAGTACTCACCGCAAAGACGTGGCGACGAGCTGCGACAGGCACATACAAATCATATATACTGCGATAAAGAAACTTTACACATCAGGCACTATGTTTTACTACATTTCTTATTTACTGCTAAGACAATCCTGTATTCCAGTGAGCTTACGGAAATTCCTGAAATAAGGAAGAAGAAATAGACTTCTATAGAGCTACAAGGAAAGGAAGAGAATGCAACAGTGTACATCTGATGAATACCCATTATTTCCCACATATCTGGCTTTTAACTTTAAGAGACTGCAGTTGGCAGTGAGACTTCCATTTTCTATTGTGATTAATAAATCACATGGCAATCTACTACTCAATACTGTGGAGTGTCATTTGCTCGGGGATGGGCTCACCACAGAAAATATTCATATTACATCCTAGACAAGTCACAAGAAATATTGTTTACAGTCAGGAAGGAAGGAAGATTAGTGTTTAATTCCCCGTCAACAGCACGATCATTAGAGACGGTGCTGATGCTTGGATTGTTTGGATAAGGATGGTCAAATGGACAGAGAGAGACGGAATATGAGAAATACAAACTCAAGGCTTGAATAAATAAATAAATACCCAGGCAACACTGGTTTTACAGCTAGATCTCGCATATAATTACCGCTTACCTCTTCAGGCTTGTTAGATTCTGAACCTAGTTCCAACGTTTTCGGGAAATAAAATTTATACTTGAGCCTAGATCGCCAGTTGCCAATTTAAGGCCACCAATGGAGAGCTGACAACTGAAAATTTAACACACTATTTAAATATAAATTCAGTAACCCCGAGACGGTTTTTCGTCTCTAATATGTCCAAGACATTACAGATAAAGGTGAAGCAACGAATTAAAATTTGTGATGTGGTCGGGAATCAAACCCGGACCTCCACGGAAAATTTTAATTCATTGCTTCACCTTTATCTGCAATTTAGTACTCTGTTTCACACAGCACTGGCCCAAACGAACTGAGAATCTCGAGAATAGATGTGCAGTGGCGAGCATCAAGCGTGGCTGTGCAGAGGCCTACCTGTCTGTGACAGCCAGGAAGATCTCCTGCTGCTGTAGTTGCTGCCTCCCCACTGCCGGCAGCAGCCGCCGCACCGCGTACAGGTGCTGCTCCCTCTCGTCCGCTTCCTCCTCTGCAAACAAAGCACACACCTCACAGAGCATACTGGCTGGCAGGAGTGCTCACTGATGTCTCTTTCTTCTTTTTTTTTGTGGTGGTGTTGGGGGGGGGGGACAGTAGGCATAAAACTTTGTAGGGCACAATATTTGAGGTTTCTCCCACAACGTGTGCTTATGATGATGTTATTCATTGACTTAGTCAGTGAAAACAACATTACCTGGGCCACACGCTGTGTTAACCTACCAGTAAGTTCCACAACAGTTATCAACATTGCATAATGTTAGTGCTGTACTGCCGATAGTGACACAAATGAAGAAAAAGTAAAAAGGGACCTGAAGAAGGAACTGTGTTCCGAAACCTTGTCCTTTTCTTTCCTTTTTTTCTTTTTCTTCATTGTGTCACTATCGGCAGTACAGCACAAAGGTAAGTACTAGCTAGCCAATCTATCTCTTTCGAAAAGTAATTTATAATCTCTGAGGATAATTTCCATCATTAATGGAACATTATTTAATTTTTTACTTATATTCTTCACCATGCCAGTTGCATTTTTATTTTGAAGTTCTGACTAGTTCAGGGTGGCCACCAAATCTTCATTTTCAAATTCAAGGTTTTTTTTCCAGGTTTTCCAGGTTAAAAATAATTGTTTTCCAGGTTTTCATGAAACGTAATTTTGCTCAAAGAGGTTAGCAAACATCTATACCATAAAGAAACTAGTTACATATTTTTAAAACACATTGCATCCAAGTTGAACCATGTAACGTAATAGACACCAAGCAGTGGCGAATCCAGGATTTGTGTTGGGGAGGGGGTGGCATTGTACCTCAAACTGACGTAAAAAGAACCAGCTCATATTTTAAATTTTTCCTCATGGTTTTTGGGGATATGCAGCCCCATATAACCCCCTACCCCCAACCCAGATTCAACACTGACACAATGTATAGTACAGACTGTACATTTTAAGTTGACAAACCAGAATAACTAAAAAAAGTATATATTCAACATCGGTTTTCACCATAATGAACGGAAGACAGAGGCTTAGGAAATGATACTAAACTTGAACTGTTTCCATTGTTTGGGAGCGGTGTGGGTGTCTAGTGTAAAATTTTAAATGGATTCAGATTCTACAGACCAAATCATGTATAGTTTGGTTGAATTTTTTTCCTTTCAATTGACAACATATTGTACTGTAATGGTAAGAATTAATTGCCATACTTCTGGAGAAATGTACCACCCAGGAAAGAAAATAAAGTTGAATCATATTGATGATGCTTCAGAACCCAACCAACTGATACCAGGTGTACCTTTCTTCCCAGCTAGTTCAGTTAAGTGTTTTTTCAGCAATTCATAACTGGTATTCAGAGAAGGGCAATCTGGACTTTGGAAGACAGCCCTGTCCATTGCGGGGAGAGGGAGGGATCACTTTGGCTATCATTTGGTAGCTTTCTGAAGCATCATGAATATGGTTTACGGTTCAGGTTGAGTATTATTTCCTAATCCTCTGCTATCCGCATATGCTGGTGAAAACCATTTTTGAATATCTACTGTTTTTCTGAGTTATTCCGGTTTGTCGACTTAAAAATTACACCCTGTATAATGGACGACTAAGTTGAGTTCAAGTAGTTGGAGGATACGGTACGTTTTAATGTGAATTGCATTCGTTTATGCAATATACCCTGTTAATTTACACTAGACTTCCTGATACATAAAAATACAGTCACATCTCATGAACTAGTGATCGAGGACCCAATACATATGTAGGAATCAGGACTTGTCTTTCCAACATAAGCATTTTATTTAATCAAAGTTACTTAAATTAAAACTACAGAGATAAACCGAAACAAAGAAAAAACTCTTCGTACTTGTGTTTATTTGCTGTCCAATATTTTAGCTTCTCTGGTGTGTCTTCAGTTTCATCAGCAGGAAATCCTTTAAATTCCCCTATCCGAATCCAACAGATTTATTATGATTTACTTTACCTTCAGGATATGAACAACCTTTTCACCTCTTTCAAGTTTTCATTTAGATTGTTCCCAATGATGGTTTTCAGTTTCCAGTGCCCATACAGTCAAATAAGTTTTGCTCTGGAAAACTCTAGCCAAAAGGTCAATGAATGTTAATATGCCTAATAATGCACAATGTTGTGTGCGAGTTCTGGAACTTCGAGGAGATGAAATGGGAAATGCAAAAACATATCTGGAGCAACAGCTGTGTGGTATTTGCATTCTAGTGTCATCTGGTAAATTTACACTCAACAGCAGATTTTAATGAAAACATTATTTTGTTCTAATGAATTTCTTTCATTTTCTTAAATTCTTGTAGTACTAAACAGACAGCGAAATATATATTGTGGAAAGCAACAGACTTCCGTTTGCTTATGGAAAGTTTATGTTTCTTGCATCTGGCGTGGCTGTTCAAAGCACTCTTCCCCATTGTAGAAATTTTTATCTTTGTGTTGCACAAAGAGCATAATGCATTCGTTTGTGATTTGTGATCACATGTAACCCACGGATACACTGTCTCGTATGAGCTCTGATGTCGAGTTATACTCTGTTTTGACATGACGGACAAACACTTCACTCTAAAACACGTTGAATTATTTCATCTGTGCGAGCACAGGTAAGGTCGATTCACACTTGGATTCACTCTATTGTCCTCTGCAACGATTGTTTCACTCTGTTCCATCTCAGAAAGATGTAGATGGCGTTAGTCCCGAAATATATTTAACGATATTTTGAATGTATTGCTATAAGACAACTGTTAAAGCAATAAAGTACAAACGAAAGAAATTGCCTTTTCGCAAAAGTCGCGTACCGTATTACAGAGTTATACTTAATTCAATAATGGAAAGTCCAGGTTGGAATTAATAATATAGTGAGGACAGTTTACAACTCACCGCAAAGACGTGGCGACGAGCTGTGACAGGCACATACAAAAGACACACACATACAAAACATTCAGCTATCGGCCATGGCCTTCTTCAGAAAATAGAGCACTCACGCAATCACACAGGCACACAACACAGTCATACAACCATCACCTCCGACTGCCGCACTTCGAATCACGCTCTGCAGCGAATTGGGGACAGGAGGGGAGGGGAGGGGAGGGGAGGGGATAGAAAGGTTACGTCACGGTGGTGGAGATGGGTTAGATGGGAATAACGAGATGCAGCTTAGGAATGGAGTGGGGAGGCGGGTGAGGGGAGAAAATAAAATAAAATAATAAAAAGCAGTAAGTATAAAAAAGGATAATAAATATATATATATAGAGAAAATGCATGCACACTGCAACTACACAAGACCGCATACACACGCATGCGCGCATACCTTACAGTTCCTACCTCTCTATCCCAAACCTCGCCTATTTTGAGTGTGTGTGTGTGTGTGTGTGTGTGTGTGTGTGTGTGTGTGTGTGTGTGTGTGTGTGCCCCGCGCGCGCGCGCGCGGGGCACACACACACACACACACACACACACACACACACACACGCGATCACACATTCACACACCACTCAAAATAGGCGAGGTTTGGGATAGAGAGGTAGGAACTGTAAGGTATGGAAAAATATATATAGGGAAGTTATCGTAGGTTGAGGCCTG
The DNA here is from genome assembly GCA_026315105.1 of Locusta migratoria. Classification (NCBI taxonomy): domain Eukaryota; kingdom Metazoa; phylum Arthropoda; class Insecta; order Orthoptera; family Acrididae; genus Locusta; species Locusta migratoria. Next base: position 55,020,489 of record CM048754.1, on the reverse strand, counting down.
GTTGATTTCGGGATCGGAGAATGTATTGTAGGGATAACTCCCATCTGTGCAGTTCTGAAAAGTTGGTGGTGGATGGGAGGATCCAGATGGCTCGGGTTGTGAAGCAGCCATTGAAATCAAGCATGTGCTCCGCTGCATGCTGTGCCACAGGGTGGTCCACCTTGTTTTTGGCCACAGTTTGGCGGTGGCCATTCATCCTAATGGACAGCTGGTTGGTGGTCATGCCAATATAGAAAGCTGTACAGTGCTTGCAGCACAGCTGGTAAATTACGTGGCTGCTTTCACAAGTGGCCCGGCATCTGATAGGGTAGGATAAGCCTGTGACAGGACTGGAATAGGAAGTGCTGGGTGGGTGGATTGGACAGGTCTTGCAGCGGGGTCTTCCACAAGGATATGATCCCTGTGGCAGTGAGCTGGGTTTTGGGGTGGCATAAGGATGAACTAGGATGTTGTGAAGGTTGGGAGGGCGACGGAACACCACTTTAGGAGGGGTGGGAAGGATCTTGGGCAGGATGTCTCTCATTTCAGGGCACGAGGATAGAAAATCAAAACCTTGGCGAAAATACATCTTTTTGGAGGACAATTAGCATGTCAAAACGTTGCAATCAACAATGTTAGGACTTATTTCATACGGGCCCGGCTAACGCTCACTAGGTGACGATGCGTCTACATATGCTTTTTGAAAACCCATTAACATATAACGAGGGGAATGATCTTTTGTGTTGACCATAAAATAAATAATTAATGCTGTTCCTGCTCTATGGTTGACAGGTTCTTGATGTACCCTTGTCCGCTAAGTAAATTAATTATCCTCGTAATTGTTACCGCGACTCCTCATTGGTGCTGGCCGAACCCGCATAAAGAACAGTTCAGCCATCAACAATATGTACACCATGACTGTTTTTACTATTTATATATTATCCACTCCCATGAACCACAGACATTGCCGAGGTGGGGTGGCTTGCGTGCCTCAACGATACAGATAGCCGTACCGTAGGTGCAACCACAGCGGAGGGGTATCTGTGGAGAGGCCAGACAAACATGTGGTTCCTGAAGAGGGGCAGCAGCCTTTTCAGTAGTTACAGGGGCAACAGTCTGGATGATTGACTGAGCTGGCCTTGTAACATCAGCTAATGTGGCTTTGCCACACAGCTACTGCGAACGGCTGAAAGCAAGGGGAAACTACAGCCGTTACCTTTCCCGAGGACATGCAGCTCTACTGTATGAACATATGATGATGGCATCCTCTCGGGTAAAATATTCCGGAGGTAAAATAGTCCCCCATTCGGATCTCCGGGCGGGGACTACTCAGGAGGATGTTATCATCAGGAAAGACAATACTGGCATTCTACGGATCGGAGCGTGGAATGTTAGATCCCTTAATCGGGTAGGAAAATTAGAAAATTTAAAAAGGGAAATGGATAGGTTGAAGTTAGATATAGTGGGGATTAGTGAAGTTCGGTGGCAGGATGAACAGGATTTCTGGTCAGGTGAGTACAGGATTATAAATACAAAATCAATTGGGGGTATCACAGGAGTAGGATTGATACTGAATAAGAAAATAGGAATGCGGGTAAACTACTATGAGCAGCACAGTGATCGCATTATCATTGTCAAGATAGATACGAAGCCAACACCGACAACAGTAGTACAGGTTTATATGCCAACTAGCTCTGCCGATGATGAGGAGATCGAAGAAATATATGAGGAGCTAAAGGAAATTATTCAGACAATTAAGGGAGAGGAAAACTTAATTGTTATGGGAGACTGGAATTCGGTAGTAGGACAAGGAAGCGAAGGGAAGATAGTAGGTGAATATGGTCTGGGCAAAAGGAATGAAAGAGGAAGCCGCCTGGTAGAATTTTGCACAGAACATAATTTAGTTATAACAAACACCTGGTTCAAGAATCACAAAAGAAGGTTGTATACGTGGAAGAGACCAGGAGACACTGGGAGATACCAGATAGATTTTATAATGGTAAGACATAGATTTCGAAACCAGGTTCTACAGTGTAAGACATACCCAGGGGCAGATATAGACTCTGACCATAACTTGTTGGTTATGAACTGTAGGCTGAAACTGAAGAAACTACAGAAAGGTAGGAAAATAAGGAGATGGGACCTGGATAAATTGAAGGAACCTGAGGTTCTTAAGAATTTCAGAGGGAGCTTTAGGCAACAATTGACAGAAACAGGGGAAAATAAAACAGTAGAGGAGGAATGGGTAAAATTGAGAGATGAAATAGTGAAGGTAGCAGAGGACAAAATAGGTAGGAAGGCAAGACCTACAAAAAATCCTTGGATATCACAGGAGATACTAAATTTAATCGATGAAAGGAGAAAATATAAAAATGCAGTAAATGAAACAGGCAAAATGGAGTACAGACGACTAAGAAATGAGATTGACAGGAAATGCAAAATGGCTAAGCAGGAGTGGCTAGAAGGCAAATGCAAGGATGTAGAAGAATGTATAAATAGGGGAAAAATAGATACAGCCTACAGGAAAATAAAAGAAACATTTGGAGATAAGAAAAACAGCTCTATGAATATCAAGGACACTGATGGAAAACCAGTTCTCAGCAAAGAAGGAAAAGCTGAAAGGTGGAAAGAGTACATAGAGCAGCTCTACAAAGGAAATGCACTTCGAGACAATATTGTAGGAAGGGAAGAGGGTGTAGATGAAGATGAAATAGGAGATACTGTACTGAGAGAAGAATTTGACAGAGCCCTGAAAGACCTAAGTCGAAACAAGGCCCCTGGAGTAGATGATATTCCCTCAGAGCTACTGAAGTCTCTGGGAGAACCAGCCATGACAAAATTGTTTCACCTAGTGTGTAAGATGTATGAGACAGGTGAAGTACCCTCAGACTTTAAGAAAAATGTAATAATCCCCATTCCTAAGAAAGCAGGTGCAGACAGGTGTGAAAACTACAGAACCATCAGTTTAATAAGTCATGGCTGCAAAATATTAACGCGAATTATATACAGAAGGATGGAAAATCTGGTAGAAGCCGACCTCGGGGAAGATCAATTTGGGTTCAGGAGAAGTGTAGGAACACGGGAGGCAATACTCACTTTACGGCTTATCCTAGAAGATAGATTAAGAAAAGGCAAACCAACATTTCTAGCTTTTGTAGATTTGGAGAAGGCTTTTGACAATGTTGATTGGAATAAACTCTTTCAAGTTCTGAAGCAAGCAGGAGTAAAATATAGGGAAAGGAGAGTTATTTACAACTTGTACAAAAGCCAGACTGCAGTTATTAGACTCGAAGGGCATGAAAGGGAAGCATCAGTTGGGAAGGGAGTAAGACAGGGTTGTAGCCTTTCTCCAATGTTGTTCAATTTGTATATTGAGCAAGCTATAAAGGAAAGCAAGGAGAAATTTGGTGAAGGAATTAAAGTTCAGGGGGAAGAATTAAAAACATTGCGTTTTGCCGACGACATAGTAATTCTGTCAGATACAGCAAAGGACCTGGAAGAGCAATTGAACGGAATGGACAGTGTGCTGAGAGGTGCATATAAGATGAACATTAACAAGAGCAAAACTAGGGTAATGGAGTGCAGTGTAAGAAAATCAGGTGATGCTCAAGGAATTAGTTTGGGAAACGAAGCAATAAAAGAGGTAGAAGAGTTTTGTTACTTGGGCAGTAAAATAACAAATGATGGTCGCAGTACAGAGGATATAAAATGCAGAATGGCAATGGGTAGAAAAGCGTTCTTGAAAAAGAGAAATTTGTTAACATCGAATATTGATTTAAACCTAAGGAAGTCCTTTCTGAAGGCATTTGTATGGAGTGTTGCCTTGTATGGGAGTGAGACATGGACGATAAACAGTGCGGACAGGAAGAGGATTGAGGCTTTTGAAATATGGGGCTACAGAAGAATGCTGAAGATTAGGTGGGTGGATCGCATAACTAATGAGGAGGTACTGAACAGAATTGGGGAGAAAAGAAATTTCTGGCATACCTTGACTAAAAGAAGGGATAGATTGGTAGGACACATTTTTAGACATCAAGGAATGGTGAATTTAGCATTGGAGGGAAGTGTGTGGGGTAAAAATCGCAGAGGAAGACCAAGAGATGGATACAGTAAGCAGATTCAGACAGATGTAGGTTGTCGTTCTTATGTGGAGATGAAGAGGCTTGCTCAGGATAGGGTATTGTGGAGAGCTGCATCAAACCAGTCTCCGGACTGAAGACCACAACAACAACAACAACATATTATCAATGTTATGTCAGTCACAGGAATTGACTATAATTATTACTAACGAAATAGGCGCCGACTTTTGAAAATATTGGGGTATGCTCAGTGGCGTTCCCAGGTATTTCAAAAGAAAAATAAATAAATACAAAGCAAAGCCAAAAACTTATACAAAACATACACGCTATTGATTCCATATCACCGTCACCATCACAATTATAAGTATAAGTCTTTTGTATTTCACTATATACTTATATTATAGAGGAAAAATTCCTAACAGGAGAAATATACGTAAAAAGTAGATGAAGTACACTTACCAGGCGAAGGGGCACAGGCAGTAATAGCAACAAATAAACACACAGACACACACACACACAAATGCTAGCTTTCGCAGCCTAGCTGCTTCATCAGGCAGAAGGGAGGAGAGGGAAAAGGAAATGATGAGGGTTTTAAGGAAGGGGGTAAGGGGCCATTCCAATCCCGAGACAGGAAAGACTTACCTTGGGGGAAAAAATGGAGGGTAAACAAATGCACACACACCCACACATTTACACAGACACAACTACACTTAGGCAGACATCAGTCTAAACACTGGACAATTATTTAGTAATAAAGTTTTTAAATTATTTTGTTTCCTTTACCTTGATACAATTATTTGAAAGTATTGTTGCATTTACTCCAACTCTGACATCAAGCAACGATATATATTTTGACAATGCATTGTAGCCTAATGCTTTTTGTTTCCTCGAGGTAATGGTAGACAGTCTAGTCATAATGAATTATTGGAAGCCCTTAAATGTTATTGACAATGTTTGAGCAATTTGTTCTGGCTAGACGGACAGATAAAGATGAGGGGAGGGAAAGGGTTAACATGTAATTCCATGCACAGGTGACAAAGGTGGAAAAAAAAAAAAAAAAAAAAAAAAAAAAAAAAAAAAAACCCCTAAGGTCCGACTACTACGTTCAATTGTTGACAAGTTGTTGAAGCCTGAAAATTCAAATTCAGAGGAAAAATCTATCACTACCTGTTGCGTTTCGAGAATTTTGTAGAGCTGCCAGCTGCCAATTAAAACACAAAGACCTTCGCAAATTGTTATGAGGACTGTCCGTTTTCAGAATGTTTTAGCTAGAAGGGATAGATAGGGCAGTCTTCGCAGCAAGTATGTCGGCTCACTGGTAATGTCTGCGGTTGTCAAAAGGTTATCTTACAAGATACCGGAAATTAAATTCATTTTGTAAACATTTTCAACGTATCCCACCAAACCCACTTCATTTCTAGTTATTTAATACAATTAAAGGTTGCCGCCTTCAGTTTACAATATTGACTTAACAAGCAGAATTCCATTAACATTCGGACTATTTAGAAAACTGTCACTTCACTCACATGTGAATGTGGATTTTAATGCCTGCGAATTCAATTACCTGTTTAAAATAAGCTATTTAGAGTGGTGACTTACAAAAAAGCCAGTCGGCCATCAATGGGATGAGAGAGTCAATTTTAATTACAGTCAAGAAATATAACGTAAAAAAAAAGATACCAAAATTTTCAGTGGGGTATGCCTAGCATACCCACTCAAATTTTGGGGTATGCTTGAGTGGCCGAGAATACCCATAGTCGGCACCTATGCTACCGAAGCATCACAATACCAACTTTTACGGAGTTTATAGTTAAAATCAACAAAATGCTTCCGTGAAGAGATTTTTCAACACAAAATCAGACAAACGAGATCTGTGTTGATGAGTATCTCTGTGTGGGGGGGGGGGGGGGGGGGGGCGGTTCAATTACGAAAATTTCTAAAATTTAGTACAAATAAATAACGTCTTTCATTCTAAATGCGATTTCATTGTCGCGCCTTACGATAACATCGTGTCTCTTCGACGTACATCTCGTGGTTGAACAACACTTCGAGATAAACACAGAAATAGATAATGGAATACGTAACCTGTAATTAGGAAACTTTTTAAACCGGAAAGAAATATATTTGAAAATGTTTTTGTACACAAAAATGAAGCGATGATTATTATTTAACCCCGGGCACCAGCGATCTTAGCATTTTGCTCACTGTAATTTTAAAACGATTGGCATTTTGTTACTTGTAAATATTAAACTTCGAGGTTCTTTCTTACTAAAACTACAGGGGTTACTTATTTACACTTATTAAGTACATTTCGAACTGATCGTGTAATCTGAGCAATAGGCTACACACGTGAACGATTGTTGAACTCTTAAAGCCGCGAGATCTCATGGGTTAAAAATCCCGGTTTCTGGCTGAAATTCAAGGTTTTTTCCCAGTTTTTTCAAATTCAAGGCTTTTTCCCGTTTTTCACGGTTTCAAAGTTTGGTGGCCACCCTGTAGTTTCGGTACATTTTGAGCATTTTCAAACTTTTTGTCTACAAAACAAAGTTAGAAGCGATAGGTTATATTGTACGTCGCAGGTTTCAATAACAACATGTTTATAATATGAAAGCATTATCATCTAAAGTTTATCTGTATTTCAACCATAAGAAAGTAACTGATTTTAAGTTTATAGTTTAATGAATGTTTTTTGTTTGCTTTTCCACACGTGTGTAACCAGCAAATATGGGCTGCTTGACGAAACCTTATATCAGTGTTATTCGATCTTTGGGTCGCGACCCCGAGGAAGATCACAAAGTCTGGCCCGTGGGAAGAAGGAGGGGGGTGGGGGTCGGTGGCCGCGTCACAGGAGGGAGAACTTGCAACGCAACTAGGGATTCAGTAATACAAAAATGTATGCCTCAGTTAAATCTAGTGTTAAAATCATGGCATTCCTTGTGTAACATTAATTATGAATTGAATACTGTACATCACAGACTTTTTTTATAATTACAGTTTGGTAATGATGAATGTGTGTAAAGCCTGAAAACTGAACCAATCAATAGGTAAACGAAAGCGATACAGTAAGTAATTCAGAAAAAATTGGAAAAAAAGAAAAGATATACTTTACAAACTGCATATACAGTGTGCAGTGGGACATTCCTTAATGAGCATAATTCACCTGTGAGTCTTGCCTGATATGTGAATCACTCATTAAGCAAAATATATTTTTCTGTCAGAAATTGTGTAAATAGGATAATGTGTTTTATCCTGAAAAATACACAAAAAATTTCTTCCAATAATTTAAAAGACGCTTGATTTTTTTCCATTTTAGATAACATAGTTTTGTTACAGCTCATGAGGTTGGGCGGATGTCATCGCCAGAATATTTTTACTTGCATGGGGGGTCACATATTTGAAAAGGTTGAAAAACACTGCTTTAGATTATAGGTTGGTGCCTCGCTAGAGTTTGCCACCTGTAGTGTGCGTTACAAATGCACCTACAACATTTCAATATATTATAATGTTTGGAGCATTATTTTATAAAATTATAATAGTGTTCTAAAAGTAATGTGTCATGAATAGAACATAACTGTAAAATGAAATACAGCATATTGTGAAATTGAAAAATAAAAATAAAATAAAATTAAATAAAAACGGCGGTTCTTAAGCAGCACCACATGCTGGCTTCACTGTCACAGCCATGCATACAATGTTACACAATACATCACAAAAGCACTAGGGGCAACAACAAAAATATACATAAATCATCACATCACTCATGTGAAAGTATTCTGAAGATAGGCCTTGGACTATGGTCCCATGCTCCGACATTACAAAACTGTGAAACAGTCAAGCTATATATGAGATACTTCAAACACTTCACGTGTCCAGTACGAAGTTTTGCATGAAATGATTCTACACTTGTCCCACATATGCCATGTGTTATTCAAATGTTACATAGTAATCACAAATATTATTTACAATAAAGTGTCGGAAATGCCAAACTATTACAGAATATCACAATAGGGTAAAACACCAGCCACATTTCAGTATGCCTCAGACATGCTACAGAATACAACTACTACTGCATATCAGAATACACATAAGAGCTGTTGTTGCAGCTCAGATAAGGACTGGGAGTATGCTCTACCAAGACATTATCAAAATTTCACTTCATTTATAGATTGACTATAACTTTTTTACATTATTATTCTTACTGGCAATACTCACTTTACGACTTATCTTAGAAGATAGATTAAGGAAAGGCAAACCTACATTTTTAGCACTTGTACAAAAGCCAGACCGCAGTTGTTAGACTCGAAGGGCATGAAAGGGAAGCATTAGTTGGGAAGGGAGTAAGACAGGGTTGTAGCCTTTCTCCGATGTTATTTAATTTGTACATCGAGCAGGCGGTGGAAGAGAGCAAGGAAAAATTTGGAATAGGGATTAAAGTTCAGGGAGAAGAAATAAAAACACTGTGTTTTGCTGATGACATTGTAATTCTGTCAGAGACAGCAAAGGACCTGGAAGAGCAGTTGAATGGAATGGACAGTGTGTTGAAGAGAGCGTATAAAATGAACATTAATAAGAGCAAAACAAAGATAATGGAATGCAGTCTTAGAAAATCAGGCGATACTAAAGGAGTTAGATTAGGTAATGAAACAATGAAGGTGATAGATGAGTTTTGGTACTTGCACAGTAAAATAATATGTGACGGTCGCAGTACAGAGGATATAAAATGCACAATGGCAATGGGAAGAAAAGCATTTTTGAAAAAGAGAAATTTGCTAACATCGAATATTAATTTATGTGTAAGGAAGTCCTTTCTGAAGGCATTTGTTTGGATTGTTGCCTTGTACGGGAGTGAAACATGGACGATAAACAGTGCGGACAGGAAGAGGATTGAGGCTTTTGAAATGTGGTTCTGCAGAAGAATGCTGAAGATTAGGTGGGTAGATCGCATAACTAATGAAGAGGTACTGAACAGAATTGGTGAGAAAAGGAATTTTTGGCATACCTTAACTAAAAGAAGGGATCGCTTGGTAGGTCACATTCTTGGACACCGGGGAATCGTAAATTTAGCATTGGAGGGAAGCGTGTGGGGTAAAAATAGCAGAGGGAGACCAAGAGACGCATATAGTAAGCAGATTCAAATGGATGTGGGTTGCCGTTCTTATGAGGAGATGAAGAGGCTTGCTCAGGATAGAGTAGGGTGGAGAGCTGCATCAAACCAGTCTCCGGACTCAAGACCATAAAACATTTCTTACTGGCACCACCAGCAGTGTTGCTGATATTATCAATAAAGCTGAAAATGTGGCATCTTCTGTACCTCTGAATGTAGTAGCCAGTGTGGCATCCCAATCCAGACTGGCAGCTACTTGTACAGCTTCGGCCCATATCAGTGGCATTGTGCAACTGCTCGCCTACAAGTCTCACTAGGGCTAATGGAACAGGGTCACAAGCTATATTGTAGGCCTTCTGGGTTCATGGGAGCACCTTAGGAAGGATACTGAGCAAGCAGGAAGTGAATGGCTCATTGTGTGGTTTATTGGCTAACACCGGTGGCCTTTAAAGTTTTAATGGTTCTGATATAATGAGTTATCATACTGTAGTAAGTTTAAAATAAGGAAACAGATAATTCTTATATACACACACAGTGATTTACAAATATTTGCAAATATTTTATTATGTAATTCTACAAGTAATGTAAATGAAAATAAGTTAATATAAACATAGGCCCACAAAATTTTAGTAACAGAGTTACAGATAGCAAAACCTATTGCATGAAATTGAGCAACCTCGATAATATGAAGCCACTGCAAAACAGGACAAGGTTAAAGTAGAGCACGGTTTCCATTTATTTTGTTGTTGTTGATCTGGCAGACGTAATGAAACATGTCCCAAACGCGTATCTGCAGTACTTTTCCAATGTAGTAAGAAGTAGTAACAACATCCAATCAAGAGTTAAGTGAAAATAAGCAGTGAGAATTTTGTTTTCAGTTGTTGTTTGTTTATGTCTTTTGATGTGCCTGTCGCATCTCGTCGCCACATCTTTCCGGTGAGTTGTAAACTGTCATTATTATAATAATTAATTCCCACCTGGACTTTCCATTATTAGATTGTTTTCACTTATGTTACATAAATGCAGCATGTGTGTATTTGTCTTTATTTGTGACGACACAGATGATGTAATTTATGACACGGTCATTTATCATACTCGCACTAGGCAGACGAACAATCCCACATGGGATCTCTCGGCCAAAAATGCCATACGATAATTTCATCATTTACTTCATTTTGTAAAATACTTCACACTTTTGTAAAATATATAATGAAAGTACAGCCAACACACACAATTATTTAGAGTGTCCTGATTTGCTGTAGTCACTTTCACCATTTTTAAGGTAATTATACTTTTTGCTATCATTATTGCATAATTTGTAATTTATTTATTAAAGAACTAAAATAAATATGATTAGCTAACCTTGGAAGCTTTGTATTTTTAGCACGTGCTACCCTTTAAGATATTTCAGCTATAAATGTGCCATTAAACTTCTTAATAATTGGATAAACGGCTGTCTTTGGAGCCCTAAATTTCTCACAGTGGTAAGTTTTGACCAGGAGTCAAATAGTTCACGATTTAACAATGGAAAATCTGATTGGAATGTCATCTGGATCAGAGGTAAGAACTCAGCGTAAAGAAACTCGCTGAGCTGCTGACAGGCACTAAAAATAGACAATCATGTTCACATAAATTTTCGGCCATGGCCTTCATAAGAAAAAGAAGGCCATGGGTGAAAATTTAAATCATGTAAATGTGATTGTCTACTTTTCATGCCTGTCAGCAGCTCAGTGAGCCTCTTTACACAACTAATAACTTAAACAACGAAAAATTTCCAGAAGTCTAAAAACTCCTGGATGAAAATAATTCGGAATTTTCCCAAATTGTATACATACTGTAATACAACTACAGTAAAACATTGTTTTTACGTTCCCGGTTTTTACGTTTTCTTGCCATTTACACAATTTTTTGTCAAATTTCCTATGTTCACAATGTTAATTCGCCTCCATCTTTGTGTTAACATATTTACACTTTTCATACATTTTACGCTTTTCGAAAGCATGTCCATGAAGAAAAAATGACAATCAACATAAAGTGACACTGGCATGGCTTTTGCCTTAAAGTATAGCGCTTAAAAATTATTCACAGTCGAGTTTCTTGACACTTTGCATTTATTCAAACGTATATTTCGCATTTGGCTGTTGGCAGTACGCGTCTAGTTGATTTACGACGCGCTGATTTGTGACGATGTAGTTCCTCTTACCACCAGCTTCTTTGCCAGAGCGCCTGGCGTGTACTCAAAACAATCAGAAACAGTTGCTTTGTTAATGTGAGAATAAAGAGTTGCATTGTTTTTGTGATATGTATTTCCGATTAATAAAGAACGTTATCTGTTGAACTTGGGTATCATAATACTCACAACCTCAAAAATGCGATAATAGTGCGAGATGCCGATCCTATGCAAATATCACAAAAATACTTATGCATATGTTTACACTGAGAACGCGAATAAATTCTCCAATATCGCCATTGAAACATTGAAAAATACAAAAAGAACGGAACTTTAGGAATTTTACTAAGTAAATAACTGCCAGTAAAAGGCAGTAATTTTTAAGATGTGTTATATAGCCTGGCAGTGGCGTACAAACGATATCTATCGAAGCGGTTCAGGTAATTTTGAAGATGTGTTACATATAATGAATGAAATTACGTCTAAAATTTCTAGTTCCCATAAAATTACCAGTTCTGCCTGGTGCTTATCACAAATAAACTACAAAAATGCAAGGCTGATCCAGTAAGCATATTTTACCATTTAAAACATTAAATGCTGCATTTTAAGTTTTCCTGCATTTTAAACCATTTCACTGAAGTCCATTGGAAAATGTAAAAACGAGGTTCTACTGTAATACCAAATACAGTGGAATTGAGTGCAATTTCCCTTTGTAAATGATTTTTTTTTTTTTTTTTTAAATCTGGAATTGCCTTTATAAAAACTTGTTCAACAAATTCTCCAATATTGTTTGTCAGTCAGGAACTCTCACCATGTTGTATTAACAGAAGAAATGGACAAGTGTCTATGAAGAGAAATACATTTCAACAAAGGACAGTTTAGGCAGCACAAAGGTGATGACAAAGTCCAGAGGTGTTGATTACAAAAGATAATAATACATCACAGAGAGGCATGCTGCTGAAATTGCAAGAGACTGCATTCTGGTGGAGTGACTGGACAGCAAATTACTCCCTCCCACAGATATCTCGAGAAATGGCCACAGCGTCAAAAATTAAGTAATTAGGGGCAGTATTGAGCTTTACTGACAACAACCGTCATTCTGATCCACCATTTGTGAATGGAATAGGAGGGAGAGGTTTGGACAGTGGAATGAGAAATACCCCGTGCTACATACTGTCTGGTGGCCTGTGCAGTACAGATTTAAATACAGGCAAAATAGTCACACGTAGCAGCAAGACAATGCAAGTTTTGCCTGCTGCTAATATTCCTAGATACCTACAATGGACCAGGCTACAAACAACTACTGCATCAAAACATTGTATTGGGTGTGGAAGGCTGAGCATTGTATTTCTCTCTCATTACCTTCATCTGCCGGTGGAATAATGTCTTCTTCTTCGTCCTGCACGTTCCCTTCGTCTGACGGGAGAACACGTTCACACGAGTCTTCTAATGTTTCCCGGTCTCCTTCCTTAAGCACTTCCACATCATCTGTCTGAAAAAGAAAATTTCAGAATTAGAAATATTAAGTCAAAGATACAACACAAATAATGGAATGAGTAAAAGCAACCACTCAATGCATCGTTTGTAGCATTACAAATATTGAGGTGGTCACTGGTGATTTTCTCAGCTGAGCGTTGTCAGGTCAGCTTAACTTTAAGTGTGAACTTTTCTAGTTTGGTTTTACTTTTGAGTGTTATTGATATCCAATGATACAACAGGTTTATTGCAACCAGTAGCTGTCTATTTCTCCACAGACTATTTTTAGAGGTTTAAACCTCCACAAAACAATGAGCCTATGAAATTATGACATAAAATCATACATATTTACAGACTTAGTTAGATTTTACTCAATATACAGAGTCCACCAGAAAAATGTACACAATATATGTCACACTCTTATCGAGAACCACCAACTCACCGAACAGTGAAGCACATTATTGATAAGTTTGAACTGCATGGAATGATTTATGATATTGACAAAGGAAGATCAGGAAGACAGTGTACAGCTGCTTCATTGCTCTCATGTTGGAAATGTTTGTCACTTCTCTACACAAATCTGCTACGCAATGTGTAGGTGAATAGGGGTTACCAGTGCAAGTGTACAAAAAGTTCTGAAAGCTGCAAAGTTGAATGTTTACATTCCGTAACTACTGGACTCAATGACAACAATCCTGATCACCTAATGAAATTTTGCGAACGGTATCAGCAAACGGTAACTGATGCCGAAAGTAGTGAGGAGTGACGAGGCACAATTTAAACTTAATTGAATCGCGAATTGACGAAACAGGGTGGTGTTGTTGTTGTTGGTTGTTTTAAGGGGACTAAACAGCTAGGTTATCAGTCCCCGAAACAGGGTGTACTGGGCATCAGAAAATCTTCATGTTTACATGGATAATGTGCTCAACTTACCTGAAAGATATGTCAGCACATTTGGAATAAATGTGAATTTGGAGTAAGCATAAATGACTCCAAATGTGCCGACATATCTTTCAGCCTAAATAACATTCCCTAGACCATAGGGAAGTCCAATTAATGTGATATCCAAGTATAGTAAGTAACAGTTTTATTATGATTCTGTATTTCACAATGTTTTAAACAATAGGCTTGGTATGATGCATATTTCAGCCATAAGAATTAAGAATTTGTAATTTATGAGGTCACATTGTCTATAGTTATAACATGCATTTCTGAAGATTAGTTTATTTATGTCGAAACTGCGGTCAAGTTTATTAAACTACAATTATTGCAATTGGTTGGGTGATTATTAATTTGCTATCTAGGGGATTAGGAAGACCCTTTTTCTTTGATGACACTGCCTGGAGAAGTGTACCTGGAAATGTTACCCACATCAATTTTAACAGGTATACGCATGCTTTATGGAGCCCATGAAGAGGTGGTCTACCAACAGGACAAAGCTCCATCACACTACCATATAGTGGTATGAGCTTTACTGGATGACAGTTTTCAAGGACACTGGGTTGGACGAAGAGGGCCTATTGAGTTCCCTCCACAAAGGAAGGAAGGAAGCTTAGGGTTTAACGTCCTGTCAACAGCGTGGTCATTAGAGACGGAGCTCACACTCGGAGTTTTGAGTAATTATGAGGAAGGAAATTGGCCGTGCCCTTTGAAAGGAACCATCCCAGCATTTTCCTGGAGTGATTTAGTGAAATCATGGAAATCCTAAGTCTGGATGGCTGGGGGTGGATTTGAACCACCATCCTTCCGAATGCGAGTCCAGTGTGTTCCACTGCACCACCTCGCTCGGTTCCCTTCCATGATCACCAGGTATAGCACCCATGGACTTGTGTGAAGTGTATGGGGAAAAGTGTACGAGCATTCAACATGCCCAAAAATGGTGTAGGGAGTTTGTTGATGGCTGCACGGACATCCATGTCTAACAACGAAGTGGGAGGCAGTCGATCTCTGACGAAGGTATGACGAAAGTTGATCAAATCCTGCTCGATGATCAACAAATCGCCTCTGGCAACTGGCTGCTCAAATTCCTGAGGCTTCTGAAGCTTCAATTGACGGAATTATGAGTGAAAAGTTAGGCTACCACAAGATGTGTTCGTGCATTGGGTGCCACACGTGATTTTGGAAGACCACAAACAACAGCGTGTCGGCTGTGGTCAGAAGTTCTTGAAAGAATTTGACGAGAATAATGAAGACTTTAGAGATTCCACTGTTATGAGGGATACCATTATGTCATACCCAAAATAAAACTACAAAAGCGCCAATGGAAACACATCGGATCACCACCACCAAAGAAGTTTAAGCAGGAGCTGTCAGCAGGAAAAATCATGGCAATGGTGTTTTGGGACAGGTGTGGTGTGCTGGTCTTTCAGTTTACGCTTAGAGACACCACCATAAACTCGACAAGTTATTGCAAGACCTCGAAAAATCTCAGACGGGCAATCCAAAATCATCGTAGGAAAGAACTCAGCAAAGGCGTACGTCTGCACCATGACAAACCCCGTCTGCACGTGTTGCAACAAATGAAGGAGTTAATCAACAAATTTGGCTACGAAGTCATTGATCACCCACCCTTACAGCCCCAATTTGGTGCCCAGTGTTTTACATCCGTTTCCAAAATTGACAGAGCAGCTAGGCGGTCAACGGTTCCAGATTGATGTGGAGTTGCAACAAGAAGTTTCCAAGTATCTCAACAGGCTGGCGGCCGACTTCTTTAAGGCAGGAATGTAAAAGTGGATTACTAGACACAAAAAATGCGTAGAAAACGGAAACACTGTAGAAAAGTAGCTGAAAGATCAATGTTTCCAATGGTGTAATTGTTATTGTGATTAAAAAAATTTCTTGTGTCTAAAAAAAAAAAAAAAAGTGGTCACCTTATTTTTGAAACAACAGTTCTGTAAAAATGCCATAAAAAACTTTTATGCCAATGGGTTAATTCAAATTTGACTGAGTTACACTTGTGTACAGTCTGGAAGTATTTCACCAAAATATGCAGAAGAGCTGAGATTACCTCCGCAGTAGCGGCAGCAGAGTCGACAGCTCCAGAGCCGACCGAGGCAGGCGCAGCACCGACTGCAGGGCTCGGCGTGGCGGTTTCGAGTCCGGTTCCTCCGAGCAGGGCGGAGGCGGTGGTGGCGGTGGGCGGCAGGCCGAGCACGTCCTGCAGGAAGGTGCCGCCCTGGCTGTGCAGCCAGTTGTCGTGGCCGAACATCTGCCGCAGGCTCTCCACACGCCGCTTCGTCTCCAGGTGCTCCGTGCTCGCATCTGCGAGAGACGGGGAACGCCGATTTTAGAAAGGAAACCGATTTCCTGTATCAGTTCGCGATGTTCAATTATTTGTCAATAGAATATTTATTAGCCTTTCAGTATTTTTCGTACAACTGGCTTCGTCAAGTACATAGTGGAATTTACCTTTATAGCCTACATTACATTTATACATTAATCATATACCGTACATACAGAATCACATCTTACAAAGAAACAATAACATAATTTAGGAGAAATATATATTGGCCCACTTTAGGTTATGGTAGTAACACTAAAAGTGGACCTTTGCGATCGTCTTTTGACAGCTCGAAATTTAAATGAAAATAACAGCTTAACCATACGTCTCACACGAAAATTGAATAAACCGAATTTGTAGAGGAGAAAATTCTCTACAACTTTGGTCTCTTATGTTTTTCTCGTATCGTTTTAGAGATATTTGCAAAAATAATGGCGATTTTGGAATGGCTGGCTGTTCCCTGTTTTTAAGACAAACTTTTCAACTGATCAGCACCAAATTTTGCACAGATAATTGTAGGCCGCCAAAGACCAGAATCTCCCTTTTTCAAATTTTTCGGACAAAAAATACAGTAGTAATAAAAAAAAAATGCCGTTTCTAATATAATTGCAATTGCAAACGAACTGTTCACCTGACACGAAAATGCAATAACCTAATTGGTAGAGGGGAAAATTCTCTACAACTTCGCTCTTTTATTTTATTTTTTTTTTTTTTCATATCTTGCATCATTGCACAGATATTTGCAAAAATAATGGCGATTTGACAATGTCTGTCTGCCTGTAATGTGTTCCCACGTTTTAGGTTGAACCGTTCAACTGGTCGGCACCAAATTTTGCAGACATAATTGTTGGCTACCAGAGACCAGAACCTCGCTTTTTCAAATATTTCGGACAAGACATACGTAAGTAATACCAAAAAAAGCCGTTTGTAATGTAATTTTAATTGCAAATAAACCATTCATCTGATGCGAAAATTGAATAAACGATTTTATAGAGGAGAAAATTCTCTACAAATGTATCCCCTTATGTTTTTTTCCATCTCTCTTATAGTTTGAGAGATATTTGCAAAAATTACGGAGTTTTGACACCATTAAATTAACGAAAACCAGCTGTTCCCAGATGTCACGTGACATTCCTTGCCCAGAACTGTCTCTGGCATATGTCATCTTGCGTTGCGTATTTGATGATTTTCTTATTGTAACTTACAGGTTGTTATTTCAAAACAATGGCACAGTAAAGAATTAACAAAAAGACGCCATTCTTTGTTCGATAAATGATAATCTAGTGTCTACAAATGCCATATTAGCATCAGTTAACAACGGCCATCAATAGTGGGTAGATTAAAGAACGCAATTCCTAACTGTTAGCTGTAGCGTAGTGGGCAATGTATTGGACTGTAATGCTGAAGGTCAGTGGTTCAGAACCTGCCAGTACCTGAATTTTTTTCCCCCCTACAAGGGTTTCAGACACTCTTATTAATTAATTTTTTATTATTTACATTATTATTTTGGTCCAAAATGTTTGCAAAAACTTATAAAACTACAAATCTAAAGTGGGCCGTAAATTACGTCAATGCGATTTTTATTACTATAAGTTTCTAGGAATTCTTCAATTGAGTAGAATTCACTGTATTTTAGCCAAGTTTGCAGTGGGTTTTGATATTTGCTCAGTGGCATTGTACGAGCTGATTATTGAAAAATTTTAAGCTTAAATACTTATAGTTATTATGAACTATGGCTAGTCTTGTGGAAGGCAAATCCAACAGACAATTGTTTCTTGTATTGTGAGAATGCACATTTCTTCTCATGTTGAATTTATCTATATTTTCTTTAACATATACTAAACAGTTATAGGTATATATATATATATATATACAAACTAGGAATCGTCATTATGCCAAGCAATTTAAGTGACTTCTGCAGGACTCATTATGTGATAGCCCTAATATACACCTTACTGCCTTTTTTTTTTTTTTTGCTATCTAAATACACATTTTGCTCCTGAGGAATTTACCCACAGCAATATTCCATATTGCAGATGGGAATGGAAGAAAGCATAGTACGATTGAAGTAATAATTGTTTGCTAATACTGCCCCTCAATTTGTACAATAGGAAAAGTACGTGATCTAGTTTGCCGCAAAGGTAATTGGTGTGTCCTTCCCAAGCCTACAAAATTCAGTGTAGATCACATATTATTATTATTATTATTATTATTATTATTTCCTTTCATATTAGACATTGTTGTTGTTGTTGTCGTCGCTGTCTTCAGTCCACAGACTGGTTTGATGCAGCTCTCTATGCTACCCTGTCCTGTACAACCCTCTTCATCTGAGAATACGTTCGGCAACCTACATACTTTTGAATCTGCTTACTATATTCATCCCTCGGTCTCCCTCTACAATTTTTACCCCACACACTTCCTTCTAACACTAAGTTGACGATTCCTTGATGTCTCGGAATGTGTCCCACCAACCTATCCCTTCTCTTAGGATATGCCAGAAACTCCTTTTCTCCCCAATTCTGTTGAGCACCTCCCCTCCTCATTAGTTACACGATCTACCCATCTAATTTTCATCATTCGTCTGCAGCACCACATTTCAAATGCTTCTATCATCTTTTTGTCTGAACTCCTTATCATCCACATTTCTCTCCCACACAATGCTGCACTCCAGACAAATGCAGTCAGAAAGGACTTCCTAACATTTAAACTAATATTGGCTGTCAACTAATTTTGCTTCTTCAGAAATACCTTTCTTCCCATAGCCATTCTGCATTTACATCTTCTTTACTTTGGTCATCAGAAGTTATCTTGCTACCAAAATAACAAAAATCATTAAACTTTTACTGTCTCATTACTTAATTCCTCCAGCATCTCCTGATTTTCCGACACTGCGTTTCATTACCCTTGTTTCACTCTTATTAATGTTCATCTTATATCTTCCCTTCAAGACACTGCCCATTCCATTTAATTGCTCTTCCAGATCCTTTGCTGTCTCTGACAGAATCTCCAAATTTCTTCTTGGTTTCCTTCACAGCTTTCTTAGTGTATAGATTGAACAACATTGGGGAACAGCTACAACCCTGTCTTACTCCCTTCCCAACTACTCTGACCCTTTCATGCCCTTCCACCCTAATAATTGTTGTCTGATTTTTGTACAAATGAGCTATGGACAAAAATATTTTATTTTATAAACTAACAATGGTAATATAAAACCGACTAGTGTTTTTAAATTATAACAAAAGCCATTGCTTAGCACTCTACATTTCTATACAATGCATATGTCTTTTCAGATGATCATATATGATGTACTTTTAAATCTTATTATACCTTTCTGCCTGATTATTAGTGCTCTTTCATTTTGTAGATACGGTCCATTTGATATTTTAAAGTAATGATGTCTGCCATGTCCACTCTTCTGCTGTTGACATATTTCTGTAATGGACACCACAGCTCACGACCTCCTCATTTTCACTATGTTGCCTGCTATTATCCGTGAAAACGAATCTCAAGAGATATCTCTAACAAGAAAACCTACCCAAATGTCACTCTCCGATTTTTATGAAATTTGGATATGTTATAATACAAGAAAAACTACGGGGGACCTTTTTTTTTAGCGTCGGAAAAACATAATTAAGGGATGAAATGGTCCACCCAAAATTGGGGCTAAAATGGAAAAACTGTGATCTCTTAGAGATTTTACTGATTTTTGGAATGAAAGTATCTTTTCATAAAAGACGGACATGGGCCTAGGTATATTGCAGAGGGGGTGACAACTACACCTAAAGTGTCCAATTTTTTGTGCTAAGAAAAATTGTTTTGATTTAATTTAAGAAGAATCTATGAAAACTTCAAAAGGAAGGTGAATTAAGATTGTGGAGAGCTGCATCAAACCAGTCTCTGGACTGAGGACCACAATACACTCATACACAACACCAGTCAAATGCTAATGCATTCTTTCACACAAGCCATGATTTATCATCATTTATGCAATTGGTATAATCACAGAGACCGGATCATATTACAGAGCTTTGTGTGGTTTAAATAAAAGTAAACCACAGAAAGGCACAAATAATAGATTAAAACTTGATAGCTTTTGGCCATTAAGGCTTTTGTCAGTTAGACACGCACATACACACGCTCACGCACGCGCGCGCACACACACACACACACACACACACACACACACACACACACACACACACACACACACACACACACACACACAGAAACGACCACCGTCTTGGGCCACTGCGGCCGACGTGGTACTTGGCACAGGTGAGGTGAGAGCAACTTGTGGTGGGGCTGAGGAAGTGGCAAGAGTGTCTGACGGACAGTACAGAAGGAAGGGAAGAGAATGAAATGTGTGGCGGGATGGGAGTGAGCAGGCTGGTAGAGGCAGGAATCAGCGAAGGTTTAGGCCTGGGGGTTGTGGGAGCGTAGGATATACTGTAAGGAGAGTTTCCATCTGCACAATTCAGAAAAGCTGGTATTTCTGGGGAGGATCCATACGGCACAGGCTGTATAAGTCATTGAAGTGAGCCACATCGTGCAGTGCTGCATGCTTTGCAACAGGATGGTCCAGCTGCCTCCTCGCCACAGTATGACGATGGCCATTCATTTGAATAGACAGCTGGGTGCTGTTTGCCCACATAGAAAGCTACACAGTGGTTGCAGCTCAGTTTGTAGATAACATGACTGCCATCCCAGGCTGCCCTGCCATTTATGAGATAGGAAATGCCAGTGACAGGACTGGAGTAGGTGATGGTGGGATGGTGGATAGGGCAGGATTTGCATCTAGGTGTATTGCAGGGATATGAGCCATGGTTAAGGGGTTGGGAGCAGAGATGGAGTAGGGATGAACAAGGATATTATGTAGGTTATATGGGTGACGGAATACCACTGTAAGGAGGGGGATGAGGATATTGGATAGGATATTTCTCATTTCAGGATAGAATGAAAGGTAGTCAAAACCCTAGTGGAGATTGTGGTTTAAACCTCTCCAGTGCTGGGTGGTACTGGGTCAGAAGAGGGGTGCTCCTTTGTGGCCGGACGATGGGTGTGTGGGAGCTGGTGGGTGACTGGACACACAGGGCGTGTGAGATCCGGTTCTGGACAAGGTTTGGTGAGTAATTGCGGTCAGTAAGGGCCTTAGTGAGGTGTTTGGCATATTTGGAGAGGGGCTGCTTGTCACTGCAGACATGATGATGATGGGTGTCTAGGCTGTGTGGAATGGTGGTCGTCACATCTACAGAGACCAGCAGTCCTCCCCTTCGTATATGCCAAATGCCTCACAGAGGTAAGTCCTTCCACTCCTGGGATTGGAATGACTCCTTTTCCACTTCCTTAAAACCCTTATCCTTCCCTTTCTCCTCCCCTTTTTTTCTCTTTTTCCTGAAGAAGCTGCCAGTTGTGGCGAAAGCTTGTATGTGTGTTTGCGTGTGATTATTTGTGCCTATCGACGAGCCGGTCCTTTTGGTAAGTCATCCGATTTCTTTTTTTTTTATGTTTAAAGAACTAAAATAAATAGACAAGCTAACGTTGAAGCTTGGTCTTTTCTTAAAATGTATTACCCATTAAGATATATCAAACATAAATGTACTGTTAAAAATTTAATAATGGCTAAATGGCTGATCTTCTGAGCAAAAAATTCTTCTGGTGGTTCATCCTCAAAGTGTTATGTCTTGAATGTGAGTCAAACGATATGGGACTTAAAAAATTCATAACACATTCTCACTATTAACATGATTCATCCTATGTAAAGTTTGAATGTAAGGCTTTTTGAACCACTGTTCACAGTTCTCCCCCGCAACCTGCCAGAAATGTAAATAGATGAGACGTTACACTCACAGAAAGCTGTTTGTTGTTACAGCACGGTACTCGTCCTAAAACCTTTGACATGTGCTATCGGCAGATGCTTGTGTGTTCATGGTGTTTTGTCATCATATATCATGCATTTTCTTCTGAATGTAAGTTTATTTTATTGTAGTGGGTAAACTAAAACTTTTACCTGTGAAAAAAATTACGGATAACTAAAACTATGGAACATTCCCGCATATTTACCTGATGAAAAAATTTCCATGTTTTCCCGTATCTCTCGATCATCTCAAGAGTGTACAGACCCTGATCTTATCAAAGCTGTGTCAAGTTATGATGTAAGACACACTGCTTCAATCTGAGAGAGTTGGTGTTCCCTTTATTTTATGTCAGACACAACAGCCCCTACAGCCACTCAAGAGGCATACACCAACCTTTACTTAACAAGCCCATCTGATAAGTAAACTGACCAGGTGGCAAGCTGTTGATCGACGTGATGCTCCTGGTGAGGGGGTCGTCTTCTGCAGCGTCCGCAGTCTCCAGGTCCGATATGACGGCTTTCCGCACGTGCCGCGACTTCCTCGCAGATGCCGGCTTGCTGCTGCCCTCGCTGGCTACCGTAGACTGCTTCCTTCCTGTCGCATCACACAAACACGATGGATTATGTAAACAGAATGGACAGTGGGCTCGGTACTGCAAGGGTTGGATCTTTAACAGTGGAAATTACTTATTTACAACTGATAAAAAATAAATGCATGTTGAAAAGTTTTCTTAGGCTTCAAAGTAGCCCCAGTACTGTGTCTAATCTATTGCCAGCAATGTCGGTTGTGTCAATACTTGAAATGGAGCAGTTTGTTAAGAAACTTCCTGGTAGATTAAAATTGCATTCCGGAACCAGAACTCGAACCTGGGACCTTTGCCCGCGAAAGGCAAAAGGTCCCAGGTTCGAGTCCCGGTTCCGGCACACAGTTTTAATCTGCCAGGATGTTTCATATCTGCGCACACTCCGCTGCAGAGTGGAAGTTTCATTCTGGAGCAGTCTGTTGCCGAACAAATCCCTTTCGACAGCTGTAAGACTGCCACAAACAGACTCCTCCGCATCAGGAATCTAGAGCTTATATCTGGACAGTACGGAACATGATACGGCACTTCCCATTGCCATCTAGCAAATAAATAAGTACACTATGTGATGGAAGTATCCGGACACCCCAAAAAACATAATTTTTCATATTGGATGCAGTGTGCTGCCACCTGCTGCTGGGTACTCCACATCAGCGACCTCAGTAGTCATCAGACAGTGTGAGAGATGAGAAAGGAACGCTCCGTGGAACTCGCGGACTTCAAACGTGGTCAAGTGATTGGGTGTCACTTGAGTAAGAAGTCGATATACGAGACTTCCTCACTCCTTAACATCTCTAGGTCCACTGTTTCTGTTGTGATATTGAAGTGGAAACATGAAGGGAAATGTACAGGACGAAAGCATACTGGCCGATCTCATCTGCTGACTGTGTAACTTATCGGGTTGTAGATCATCGATTCTTGTTGTTCTCATTGATCGGTGCTCTTGGTTGCGGCTAGCTGAAATGTCATGGGGCAAAACTAATCTGCTACAAATAACACAGGTGACACACATATCTACATCTACATCCATACTCCGTAAGCCACCCGACGGCGTGTAGTGGAGGGTACCTTGAATACCACTATCGGTTCTCCCTCCTATTCCAGTCACGTATTATTCGCGAAAGAAAGATTGTCGATATGCCTCTGTGTGGGCTATAATCTCTCTGATTTTATCTTCATGATCTCTTCACGAGATATACGTAGGAGGGAACAATTTAATGCTAGACTCCTTGGTAAAGGTATGTTCTCAAAACTTCGACAAAAGCCCATACCGAGCGACAGAGCGTCTCTCTTGCAGATCTCCATAACGCTTTCACGATTACTAAATGATCCTGCTCTCCGTTGGATCTTTTCTACTTCCCGTATCAACCCCACCTGGTACGGATCCCACACCAGTGAGCAGTATTCAAGTTGTGGGAGAACAAGTGTAGTGTAACCTACTTCCTTTGTTTTTGGACTGCATTTCCTTAGGTTTCTTCCAATGAATCCAAGTCTGGCATCTGCTTTACAGATGATTGATTTTATATGGTCGTTCCATTTTAAATGACTCCTAATGCCTACTCCCAGATAATTTAAGGGGTAAACTGCTTACAGTTGCTGACCTGCAATAGTGTAGCTAAATGATAAAGGATCTTACTTTCTATGTACACATAACTTACAATATGGATTAATAACTGTAGATACACTTTCTACATGCCTAACATTGAAGAACTTTAAACATACTGTTCAAATTAGACTCCTTACTGGTGTGGATTGTGCCTCAGATCAAGGACAAAACAATACTTAATTACATGGCATGAATGCATCCTATTTATATCTTCCAAACAATGATACTGGAAATTGTGTATTGTTAATTATGTACATTAAATAAAATATAATGGAAAAGTAAACAATTACACACAACTGACTATAGTAAAAGATAGCATAAATAATACTGAGATAATTCATACACAAAACTCAGTGAAATTAATAGTGTTTCAATTACATATTTCAAGAAACTGTTCCCTCACGGTAAGGTCATGCCTGATGTGACAGTTTTACGGCATCTACAGTGAAAATATTTAGAGTGGTAGACTTCTTTTCATTTCATCATTTTGTGTGTGTGTGTGTGTGTGTGTGTGTGTGTGTTGGGGGGGGGGGGGGGGGGATTTACAAAACGCTTCTTAATCGTCCAAAATTACATGCAAACTTTGTTGCAGGTCCCTAATTACTCACATTTTCCAATAATTGGCACATAAATCTGGGTATTCTCATGTGCTGGCCTCTCATTATTTGTGACGTCACATGTTCTGAGCTATATGTTGTGTACAGGATGACCAGCCAGTCTAAAATAGTTTAGGGAAATAATTCTAAATTTTATTTCAAAACTTCGCCTAAGTTTTACAAGTGTTCTTCCACCGCGACATACCCCTTGACAACGTGACCAAGCCTGTCCACCTTGCAGGACAGAGCCGGCCAGAACCAGTATTGAATGCTGATTCTAAAATCACGCCACCCTTCTGGCGTCCGTGCTGAAACTACTGACGTTTCCATGCTACCGTGGAGCCAATAGCGGACACCCACGTTTGATCACGTGTGCTACTGCTGCAGGACGCCGAGGTGCGAGCATCAGTTCCTTCGCTCTCTTCTGTTTGAGCTCTCATACAGAACAGACGCACTCCAGAGGCTCAGCGTCTGTGCGGGGCGAACGGCCGCATGCCGTCCGCTCCCGTCTAGCGGCTGTTTGGCATCAGCCACCAACTGTGTGAACCGTAACCATTACCTTTTCCGTTTTCTATTCCGTTTAGACTGGCATTCATTCATTACATCCGTACCCAGGGCGAGTCCCGATATGTATCCCGTATTTCAGAATATACCAAATATTAACTTCAATTCTTTCTTTTATTTGCCATTCAGCCACCCTTTCCTAGGGCGCCCACAAGCCTTCACCGCTCCGCCTTCCATCCTGACAACGCTTTCAACCCATTTTATTTATGCAGCACTGGGATGGGTTGTATAATTTTCCTATTATCCATGAGGTAAAGATCAAGTGCTGTACAATTTGGCGTCCAAAGTGCGATCGATAACCCACCTTTCGGCCTTTAAGGTGGCCGCAAAATTTTGGTTCACATTTGTTGTGTGTCTGGTGTGCAGCCGCTATCCCACCGAGCCACGGCACAGTCGCCGTGACATCCTAGCCGCCGCTGCATCTGCACATTCCATGCCACGTGCCAAGTCCAACGCCACGCCTGCCTGCCGCAGCACACGTGTGTGGTATGTGCGTGACGCACGACCTGCCGCAGTTGAGTGCCGACTTGGCCGTGCACTACTCCACGTGCGCAGCTCACCTGCACGCACGAGGCGTAAAAAATTACGGACCGCGTTTGTGCTGCTGTTTCGGCCCACCGAAGGCATGTAAAGTGCCATACTCCGGTTGGCGCGGCCCACCTGCCGCTGCCGCCGCCCACATACGTTGTCTACCGACGCCGCCCGTCCGTAAGTGCTGTGCGGATGAGGCGCCGCCCCACGTCTTCTGCTGGTCCTGCCAAGCAGACGAAGATGGCTCTTTACCGGGTCCGAACCACTCTGCAACCCGCAGTGAGGCCAACTTGCTGCCACACTGCCCCGCCGCGCCGCCACACGTCACAGCCATGCTCGCGTCGTGCAACCGCACATCGTCCGCCGCCCAGCTGCCGCCCCCGCCTGCTACGTACCACCGTCGTGTTTCACCGTGCCACACCACGTCCCGGCGGATAAGTAGAGACTGATATTGCATGATTTATTGCCTTCTGTTCCGAGGTGTCTCGAATAATTTGAATATTAACTTTCCCTGAGTGACTGGATTAGCTAATGTTGCAGTTACAGTAGACAATTATACTCTTTTCCTTATATATTACCTAGGTTTTAGCATTGCCGGAAGTATGGAAGTTTCATTTTTTAATTAATTTGTAGCCTGTTCTAATGAGTGACAAAGTTTTATGATTATTGACAAAGTTTTGTCATTAACGATAGCAATATGTGGCCTGGCGTCCAGATTGTCCGAGATGTTCATGATATTTCTTCCATTTAGTTTCAGTGTCACGATCTCTCTTTCCTTGATCTTTCCTATCAATATTTTCCGTGCCGTAAATGAAAGTAAATTTCCGCCTTCCACAGACGTGATGGGTTAAAGCAAGGCTTCCGCCTTCCACAGACGTGATGGGTTAAAGCAAGGCATTCCCCTTCCAAGCCGCGTCTGGCAGAAATTGAAAAATCATTGGTACAAGGGAGAAGTGTGAAATTCTCCTTCTTGAAGGATGTGTGCTTTTGTTTTAAGATCAAACACCGACGCAATACCAGCGTTGAGGTCTTAAAAGAAAAACCACAAACAAGAAGTTTTCAATCGTGGTTGTGTCTACTAGATTTGCTGACGAGTTTAGACTGAAGTCTGCAGCCGCAAAAACAGTCGTAAACACGACTAATGTCTGAAACCGTCGGAACCGTTAGAACGCTGTGTCGATAAACTACATTGTAAACCCAAGATGTAAACTTTCGCCCCTCCCTCCTCTACCCTCTGTATATTTCTTTTTCCTCCTGTATGTGCTATTCCTTCCGTGAAAGTGGTAGTTTCAGAAACTGGATGCCAAAGTATGTGACGACAGTGTGCTTCAGGGCACGAAATGTGAATCTTGTTGATTCAAAAATGCTTTACTGGAGAGAAGCCTGGTGGAGATGTGATAAGATAGCCGTTGAGAGATACCCGAATCCCTACTGCACCGTAAGTGACGTGCAAGTAAAAGCCTTCAAGCTGTTACCTCCAGAGGGCAGCTAAAGTTGAGTAATGTTTTAGCCGATGTAAAGGAGCCTATATGTAGTTGCCACATGGTGAGTCAAGAGTACCGCCTGTGAGTGTAATATCCGTAAGAGGAGTATAAATAAGAAAACCGTTGCACATAGCGAGAAGACCAAGAAAAACCACTTTTTCCTTATTTCCGTTGCTGCCATTCTGCTTCTATATATCTCCTGATTTATACCTCATACACGCCTTTTCATTGTCAGATTCCAAAAGTTCCATAACAGGGTCCATTATGTTTCCTGTGTCACTACCTTGGCAATAAATGCACGTGAAACACAACGCCCATCAGAATTATGAGATTTCCAGTTGTAACAGCCAGAGACAGCCTACGTTGATGTGTAAATAATTTGTATCCAGTACTCCAAGAGAGATAATTATAATGTGCTGTGATGTGTTAATAGTAACGATATGTTGTCCTTATCCAATGTAGTGAGATGGAGTGCTATTTTGCAATGATGAGTAACCCAGACGTTAGTAAATCCTGTTCTCTACTAAAGGACCACATTATTAACCATGAAGTATCAATTAAAATGTGCTCCAGTCACTCATAATATAGATTTGAGTTAAGATTTATTAGTGAGTATGGTTTTCCAGACGTATGTCTGTCGTGTTCACACTTGTATTTTTAGAGTATCTTAAGTATCCTTGAGAATTTTAATTATACTGTCATTAAGTGAGGAAGAGTTAACATTTTCTACCATTAACAATTTATCCCTTCTTATTCGTCATTGTGAAGTGTCACGTTTTGTTACCAAATTCATAATGCCCAGCGTTATGTAATGGAGTTTATGCTGTTTGCTTCCATTGTCAGGGAACCATTATTTATCATTTACATTTCCAATTGTTAGAGTGATTCGGTTGTTATCTGCCTTTCCTGTGCTACCTTCATTTCTTTGAGACTTTTTAGAGCCTGTTAATTCAAATTTGAAGTTAGTGATTATAAGGATTAAAAAATAATTGCGCACTTTTTAATTCTTAAAATCAACCGACCCGACTTGTTCCCTCCAGTCTTTCTTCATAAAATTTTAATCCACATACTGTTTTCTGGCTTTAACTAGTGTCAATTCAACAGAAATTTAGAGTCTGTATCAGCAATTTCGTCATCCTAGAGCTACTATGTTAGGATATTTATGCAGATGACGGATTCTCAAAACGAATGGCCAACGTTTTGGAACCTTGTGCTGCTAAAATTCAACGCATAGAAGCCTTTAGACTTTGTTGAAATTTAAAAAAAATGTGTACTTTAACTGCCTGATCTTCATCCATTCCGTATCAAACTGAATTTAATATCCTTTCCATTCATCTGAACGAAATTCATTTCCAAGTCTCTGATACGACATTTATTTTATCCACTGTTTGTAGCCGATGTTATTGTGCTGCCGTTGTAATTTTAAGTGCACCTGTGCGAATTGCCGCCAGAATTCTATTTTCTTGCATTGTTAAGGCGCGTGCTAATACGCCGTCACCTGACATTAGACCACCTGCCTCCTTGAAGGCTGTTGCAATCAGCTGTTACCGCTCCACCACACTCCCCTCCTCCTCACGCCACCTGCCTATCACGTGTCCCTCGTCTCTCTCCTCCCGCCGTGCGTGTAGCCACGGCTTGCCTCCCCTCTCCCCCAGCCTAACACGGGTAGCCATTATACTTTTCTGATTATCACCTCTCCTACCGCGCTACGCACCACGTGCGCGTCTGACAGTTGTATTTGTTTACCAACAGTTCCCGTGCCGCGTAAGTTGCATTTACGCGCGAAGTATCTCAACACTGGTGATTTATGAAGTAATACCAACAAGTGATACGCCTTATGAAATTCTATAAGAATCAGTTTATTTTGTGATAAGCACTATTAACTCTTCTGCCTAATGATTGTAGACGTTTATTAAATGTTGGATAAAAAACCTTAACTTTTATCCAAGATATTATTATAACTATTTTTAAGAGTACCCTTTTTCCTGTACTTGTCAGAGTATCGAGTAATTTAGTTTTTGCTGTGTTTTGTACAACCATTAAGACACCGATATTTAGTTTGGTGTTAGCAACATTTGGGGTCAATTGTGTAATAATAACTTTTGAAATAATACTTTGATCTAGATGTAATATTATTGGAAGGACTCTTGCCTCTTTAAGTAACTTGCAATATTTCAAAGTGAATAATTATTAGCTAGCAATTTTTAGACCTTGTGTATTATGCTGAGAACTAAGGTAGATAAAACTTCTATTTCCATATTTTACTTCCTTACTTCTTTCCCT
The DNA here is from genome assembly GCA_026315105.1 of Locusta migratoria. Taxonomy (NCBI): domain Eukaryota; kingdom Metazoa; phylum Arthropoda; class Insecta; order Orthoptera; family Acrididae; genus Locusta; species Locusta migratoria. The sequence continues at coordinate 54,990,902 of CM048754.1, read as the reverse complement.
TTGTTGAAAACACTTTTAATCCCACACATTTCAGTTGCATTAGTGTATTTTGTCACTTGCACAATATTTTATGTAATAAGTGATGTTACTGGTTTTAGATTGTTTACCTGGAAACCAAATGTGACTACATGTAAGTCCCCTAACATTCACACTAAATGAGTTCGAATTGTAACACATTCCTCCCTTCGTTACTAGGTCCCCTTTCGGGCAACCCGTTCTTCCCAGGAGTGTATGGCATCCATGTAAACTTTGTGAGTCACCACTTCTAGGGAAGGGGGAGGGAATGTACAGGATGACCAGCCAGTCTAAAATAGTTTAGGCAAATAATTCTAAATTTTATTTCAAAACTTCGCCTAAGTTTTACAAGTGTTCTTCCACCGCGACATACCCCTTGACAACGTGACCAAGCCTGTCCACCTTGCAGGACAGAGCCGGCCAGAACCAGTATTGAATGCTGATTCTAAAATCACGCCACCCTTCTGGCGTCCGTGCTGAAACTACTGACGTTTCCATGCTACCGTGGAGCCAATAGCGGACACCCACGTTTGATCACGTGTGCTACTGCTGCAGGACGCCGAGGTGCGAGCATCAGTTCCTTCGCTCTCTTCTGTTTGAGCTCTCGTACAGAACAGACGCACTCCAGAGGCTCAGCGTCTGTGCGGGGCGAACGGCCGCATGCCGTCCGCTCCCGTCTAGCGGCTGTTTGGCATCAGCCACCAACTGTGTGAACCATAACCATTACCTTTTCCGTTTTCTATTCCGTTTAGACTGGCATTCATTCATTACATCCGTACCCAGGGCGAGTCCCGATATGTATCCCGTATTTCAGAATATACCAAATATTAACTTCAATTCTTTCTTTTATTTGCCATTCAGCCACCCTTTCCTAGGGCGCCCACAAGCCTTCACCGCTCCGCCTTCCATCCTGACAACGCTTTCAACCCATTTTATTTATGCAGCACTATTATCCGTGAGGTAAAGATCAAGTGCTGTACAGTTGTGCTCTTTTGTTTGTGTGTCAGGAACCTTTGTGGGCGTACATGAACAGTTCACCAAATTTTCATTGCAATCGAATGAATGGTTCATGAGCACATAGAGGAGATATATATATATCTTTTTCTGTTATACTTGGCTTGGAGCAGTAAAACTTATCAATTTTTTAAAAAAGTTTATTGCATTATACTCAAGTGTATAACTTCCCAGTGTTATAAAATGAACTTACAACGTCGGCATATTGTTTTTTCATGACACATACATGTTGGTAATGGTGCGAGAATTGATAGGAATTAAGAATGGCCAATCATGAGACAGGTGCAAACATACGGTGAGAAGATTTTACTTCTATTTTGAAAAATGAAACTGGCGTACATCCTAGTTTTTTTATAATGACAAAGATGTAATTTACGAGAAGGTTGGTTATCATTTACTTTGTTTTGTAAAATAGCCTATTTCACAGTTTTGTACAAATATGTTACAATTTTCATGTTGTTAGGGTTAACACAATACAACAGTTTTAATTGCTTGTCAACAGTTGGGTTGGGTTGTTTGGTTTGGATAGGGGGACTAAACTACTGACATTATCAGTCCTCTGGTGGGGAGGGGAAGGAGAGAGGATAGGAAAGTAGGGGAGGGGGAGAGGAAATGCAGTCCGGGAAGTAAAGAAGGAAGGAAGACTGCATTAGCTCGGGGCCCTGTGCTCGCCACGCACGTACTCACCAAAGAACCGTGGGCCCCCTGGGGGCAATTGCTTGTCAAGAATATTTTGCTGTTTTCATTGATTTGTCATGATATTCGAGTAAGTTGCTAAGCATGAACCTATTAAAATAGTATGAACAACACACACAATTTTTTAGGAACTCCTAATTGGCTGGCTATATTTCCCATAATTTTTTTATGGAGAATTATACCTTTTCCGTCTTTATTGCATAATTTGTAATCTATCAAACAAAGAGCTAAAATAAATGTGTTAAACTAACCTTAAAGCATTTGTTAGCTTTTAAGATCTATAAAAACATAAATGTGCCCGTAAAATTTTTAATAATTGCATAAATGGCTGGTGTTCAGAGCTCTAAAATTCTCTATGTGGCTGGTCCGCAAAGCGACGTTTTGAATGGGAGTCAAGCAGTTTGTGATTTAAGAAATTCATAGCACATTATCACTATTAATGTAATTTATACTGCATAAAATGTCATTTACTTTGAAAGTATAGCTCCTCCACTATTCACAGTTTTTACCCGATATCTGCTAGAAAAGTAAACAGAGGAAACATTACGTTAAACAACAACATTTTGTTCTGAAGCACTGCATACTCCTCGTCCCGACACCTTTGACACATTCTGCAGTGTTTTGTTGTTGTAAATCGTGCCTTTTCTCCCCAACTCAAGTTTTATTTTGTGTTGTTATCTTGTTTATGTTTGATTGCTACAGTATTATTCTGCAGTAGCGGGCTACAGTAAAGTTCTTACAAGCCAAATCCATGAAAAATATTAACGACAATGTACACAATGAAAAATTCCTGGATTTCTCTCAGATGAAAATATTCCCAGGTGTTTCCCAGATCTACCGGTTGTCCCGGTGCATATACACCCTAACTGTCATTGTGAGAAGCAGCTATGAGCAGAAGGAGCATCTGCAGTACTGACTGACAACTGTTGGCCTTGCTGTATGTAGTGCTACTAACACATAATGTCTCAAAATATCCACGGGTGTACTGCCGGTCTATAGTGTCCAACGGGCACAATATTTCGGCGATCATACATGTCGCCATCATCAGGTGAACTGACGGACTGAGCTCGGCACGGAGATCCGCACGTTACGGCTGCTCGAAGGGAACTGGGTTCTAGCCTGGTAGCGGGCCATTTAAATACCCTCGGCCCGCGGAGCGACCCCTCTGTGGTCCGCGCCCCGCGCCGCGGCCGCGCAGTGGAACCGATTGCGACGGCGTCTGAGAAGACGTCGGTGTGAGGGCTCTGTCCGCCGTGGTCGTCACTTCGTTACGTTTGCTAGATTTACTCTTAATTAACCCAATCGCTGGTTCCCAAGCTTTGCTAAGATTATAGCCAGAGTCACGGTTTATGAGGTCGTCACTTGTGCGAATTTCAATGGCCTCTCTAACGACGCAGTCCCAGTATCTCGACGTCTGTACCAGAATCCTAGTGTGTTCATACTCCATGGTGTGATTCTCCGACAAACAATGTTCAGCGACCGCCGACTTGCTCGGATACATCAACCGTGTGTGCCTCTGGTGTTCAACGCATCGATCCTCGACGGTACGCATCGTCTGTCCAATATATGACTTTCCACACTGACACGGAATCTGGTACACGCCCGCCTTCCTCAAACCGAGATCATCTTTGGCGCTCCCCACCAGTGCACGAATTTTATTCGGCGGACAAAAAACAGTTCCAACCTGGTGTTTTCTCAAAATGCGGGCGATCTTCCCTGAGAGTGCGCCGGTATATGGAACGAACGCAGTGCCGACATCCTCCCTTGCGTTTTCATCCGTTTCCACAGGTTGTGTTGTAGTGGTTGGGCGGAGAGCCCGCTGAATCTGCCACTCTGAGTACCCATTTTTTCGAAATACAGTTCTCAGGTGTTCCAATTCCTGGGGTAGACTCTCTGCGTCGGAGATAGTGCGCGCCCTATGTACTAGAGTTTTAAGTACCCCATTTCTCTGTGAAGGGTGGTGACAGCTGTCTGCGTGTAAATACAGATCAGTGTGCGTTGTCTTCCAATATACACTATGACCCAGGGTGCCATCAGCTCTTCTCTTGACCAAGACGTCAAGGAACGGCAATTTACCCTCCGTTTCAGTCTCCATAGTGAATTTGATGTTGGGGTGTATGGAGTTCAGATGTGTAAGGAAGTCAAGGAGTTTATCCATACTATGTGGCCAGATGACGAAAGTGTCGTCCACATAACGGAAAAAGCAAGTGGGTTTCCATTCAGATGATGCCAGGGCTTCCTCCTCGAAATTCTCCATATACAAATTTGCGACCACAGGGGAGAGTGGGCTAGAACCCAGTTCCCTTCGAGCAGCTGTAGCGTGCGGATCTCCGTGCCGGCGCGTTTCCAGGAGCTCAGTCCGTCAGTTCACCTGATGATGGCGACATGTATGATCGCCGAAATATTGTGCCCGTTGGACACTATAGACCGGCAGTACACCCGTGGATATTTTGATCATCAAATACGCTGGGAGAAACTGAAGAATCACACATAATGTCTCAATTTAAATATAAATTCAGGAACGCTGAGATGGTTTTTTGTCTCAAATATGTCCAAGACATTAATGATAAAGGTGAAGCAATGAATTAAAATTTGTGATGCGGCCGTGAATCGAACCCGGACCTCCACGCTTACTAGGCAGACGTTTTACCATTAGACCACCGCAACACTAATGATAAGGCGCCTCAGAATAGTGTAAGTACGACTTCCCTCCACGACACAAACTTTAATTCAGCTGCTGTGTTACATAGATAATTGCCACAACTGCCAAGGCTTTCCATGCAGCGGATTAGCACCTCGGCAATGGACATAGAGGAACATTCCAGCTAAGATGATATAAATATCAATTTAAATATAAACAAATAGAAAAAATAGAAAACGGATGACTTACCCAAAAGGACCGGCTCGTCGATAGACACAAATAAAAATAAAAATCACACTCAAAACACACTTACAAGCTTTCGCCACCACTGGCAGCTTCTTCAGGAAAAAGAGGAAAAAAGGGGAGGAGAAAGGGAAGGATATGGGTTTTAAGGAAGTGGAAAAGGAGTCATTCCAATCCCAGGAGTGGAAGGACTTACCTTAGGGGACAAAAAGGAAGGTAGACAAATACACACACACACTCACACATATCCAAATGCAAACACACCTAGACAGACATTTGTAAAAAGCCCATATCCTTCCCTTTCTCCTCCCCTTTTTTCCTCTTTTTCCTGAAGAAGCTGCCAGTGGTGGCGGAAGCTTGTAAGTGTGTTTTGAGTGTGATTTTTATTTTTATTTGTGTCTATCGACGAGCCGGTCCTTTTGGGTAAGTCATCCGTTTTCTATTTTTTATATTTGTTTACCCCACCAGGATAGTTTCCTTCTATACTTTTCATTTCATAAATTTAAATATAAATTCAGAAACCCTGAGACGTTCGATTCTCAGTGGCATCATGAATTTTAATTCATTGCTTCACCTTTATCATTAATGTCTTGGACAGAATGTTTTTGGTGCTACAATCAATTACTGGAGATGGCACTGACCTGGCACGAGGCCGTCGGCGACAAGTGTCTTGTCGGAGGCGGCGGAGCTGCCAGTGGACAGCGAGTCCTCTGGCGGGGGCTGCGGCCTCTCCACCTGGACGGGTGACGGCCGCTCCCGCCTCGCCGCATCGATGGCCGCCCGGGCGGCGCGACACTCCTCCCGCCTGCCGGCGAAGCCCGCCGCACACTCCGACTGTGACAGGTGCTGCCCGTCCAGCACAAACTGCAAAATAAAATGTGCTCGTATTGAAAAACTTACTACTAACATCTGATGTTTCTATGACAAGTAATATTTTACCCTTGTTCCTTTTATGTTACACAACTGTTAATAATTTCAGGGTTAAAATGCATACTTTAATTGTTCTTATTACTATGGGGCTCGATATATAATACAATACTCAGCTTTTATATTGCTACGATGACTGCAGGGGTTCTGCTTGCGCTGCTTAACTAAACTGAGTTCTTCCTGGGTGAGAAGCTCATCAAAATGAAAACTCGTGATGCCCTTTCATTTTTGAAACATTTATTTCACAAAATTGCATTACACCTTGCCGCCATGTCGTCTCTAGAAACTTCCACGTTAGCCAACCAAAAAAACAATACACTGTCACAGACTTTATTGCACAGACATCAACTCAAAACACTGGCCTCCCGCGACATTGTATGAGCTCTACATATACTTTTGTTAACAATTCTAATGGCAGCTCTCTTTTTGGATAAAATTAAATATATTTAGTTACAATCACAAATTGTTAAATTATGACAAAATACATTCAAAATCGTAGATAGCAAATCAAGCTGACAAAACTGGAATTAAAGAAATGAATCTCTTTACACGTTTTCTTGGAGCAAATATATTGTTTATCAAAAACAACATTAACAAATAAAGTTACTAGAAGCTATTACTGAGAAAACGAAGATTTATACTAACATTTCCACAAGCATAAGACAGTGAGCATTACAAAAATAGGCTAGAAGATATTTCTAACTCTTTGTAATTACAAAGCTATTTATGTAAGTCATTTTTCCAATTATTGACAAAAGGTTTTTATTTATTTTTATCGACACGACTAACACATTTTATATGTCATAACACACTTCATAGTTCATCAGGAACCTGTATTCACAGTTTGTTTAACACAACTGTCTCTTATATTGAAGTTTCAGCTACTGAACTTTCTACGATGTTATCACTTAATCACATTACGTGAACGTCGGCATAAATTAATGTTCAGTGCTGGCAAAATAGTTTGTATGTAATCATAAACAATGTCCTTATTACTCTTACATACACATGGTCCAAAATCCCATCTAAACTGACAATTCATTACAAGTTCACAATCTAGAACATTCTGTCGGTTGCTATTCCTAATTACAGGAGCTTTAATTCACCACAGGTCATTCTAATTATACATGTTAAGTATTCACACCACCAGTAGCACTGTCTATTGCTTCACATATTATTTTCACCACCTCAATATTGCAATGTCACAAACACACATTGGTGGTATCGTATTTTGTGCATAGTGTCCGGTATCCTTAGTTTCACTATAATACACACGCTTCATGTGTATTCATTCCCAACGGCGCGATGTGTGACAGGAGGTGAAGGCAGCCGAGGAGGAGTCGCGCTCGTGCGGCCAATAAGATTGCGCGTTTGACATCTAATAAATTTGGCATCAGTTTTAAAATTTGTTCTGATGTTTATGTGCAGCGTTTTTGGCAATGTAATTGATATTTCATTTATAATCTGAACAAATCGTGTTTGTTTTACCAGTTTTTAGAATACAAAGAGGGGCCCAAAAAAATTTATCCACTGTTTAAAGGTCCATAACTTGCAAACTAATTGACAGAGTTGTCTCATCTTTGGTAGTGTAACAGTTTTTAGTTCCGGCAATTGCCACACAAGCATTGAATTGTGTTGTTTTGTTCTGTCAGATGACATCACCGGATACTCAGTGTTTTTTTCTTAGTTGCACCTAGTTACTCGAGTAAAAACAGCTGGCACAATTCAATGACAGGAAGTCAGTTCTGAAGTGGTATTGTAAGTACGAAAACATTAATGAGGTTCGACGGCTATGGCAAAATGAGTATCAAACAGAGCCACCGACACGTTTAACGATTCGTCGCATTCGAGACAAATTTGAAGCCGAAGGCTGTGTTAAAGATGTACAAAAACAACAATCTGGACGACCTGGAACAGTAACAAGTCCAGCTAACTCCCGTCGTGTGTTACAACGATTCACCTGCACACCACAGAAGTCTGTGAGACAGTGTCCGTGAAACTGGAGTGAGTCACTCAAGTGTTCGGCGAATTTTGAAGACAGCAAAATGGAAGTGCTACATCCCAGAATTGTTACACACAATGAATGATGACGACCCAGATCGTAGAATGGAGTACTGCGAGTGGTTTACTAACATGGAGCACAACAATGAAGAGTTTGCAGAGATGATTGTGTGGTCGGATGAGGCACAGTTCAAACTAAATTGCACAGTAAATCGCCACAATTGCATCTAATGCACCACCAAAAATCCGAACGTCCACGTAGACAAAGCTGTGAATTCGCCAGGTGTAAGTGTGTGGTTGTCTTACCGGGGCTCGATTGGGCCATTCTTCTTTAACGGCACAGTTACCGGTGAGGTATACCTTCAGAAGCTTCAGACATCCATTTTACCAGCTATCCTAGACTTGTTTGAAGATGGGAGATTTTACTTTCAACAAGATGGTGCCCCAGCCCATTACCAAAAGCATGTTAGGGCTTATCTCGACGGAAATCCACCGGGAAGATGGATAGGCCGTAGAGGTGCTGTGGAGTATCCACCATGTTCCCCCAGACTTAACTCCTCTGGACTTTTACCTGTGGAGAACACTAAAGGACGTCATTTACCGACAAAAAGTATGCACATTGGATGAACTTCGAGAAGCAATCATACATTCGTGTGCAGACATCCAACTGAACACGTAGCAGTCAGTAGTTTGTGCTGCAGTTTGGCAGCATTGTTTGTGTGTGGTTGTTAATGGTGACCATTTTGTACACCTACAGTGATATCTTTAAGTTGGACTTTAAGTTTCATTTTCCCAAATTGTCAATTAGTTTGCAAGTTATTTACTTTTAAACAATGGATACATTTTTTTGGACCCTTCTGTACATGGAATGTGCGATTGTGACAGAGCAACAGTTTCCTCCTTCACCACATTTATCACAATTAATATCATGTAATAAGACATCTTTTACCAAGCCATTTATTCCAATGCATCATCTCATATTCAAACAATATCCTCCAAACTTAAAATTTAGATGCATTTCATGTCTTATTTGTTTACTTACTCCCACTACTGTAGTCTTAAACTTAACACTATTGACAAGTAATATTACTGATTTTCTGTTCTTAATTCTACTTACAAACTTCTCTGAAACAGCTGACACACTGCTCCCGGAATCGAGAAGTGAATTAGTTATTTCATTTTCCATCTAAATTTCTTAAACGGGCTGTACATTTACGATCTTGTTCCTTTCTGAACACCGCTTCATCAAAGGGTCTTTTTCTACATCCATTCTTTTTTCTTCCTTACCTATGGTACCCAAAAGCACATAAGACCAACCCTCGATCTCCTCTTTTCTCATTTATAAACCTCTAGCTTCTTTAAACTTTTCCTTCGCCCACCACTGATGTAATAACAAGTTCAATATTTTTCCATATCATCTCCAGTTATAGACAGAATATTCACTTTCTTCTTTGATGGACCTTTCCATACTAACTTCCTCTCCTAATCCAACATTTTCATCGTTTTCTATCCAAAATTCCTCCTGTCATATAATTATCTTAACATTCAATATAAAGATCTTCCTCATCATCCTTGTTTCCCTGTCTTCTTCATAATCAAATAAACTGTCCCCTTTCTCTATAGTACTGACACCAGTAGCTGCAGCTTCGTCACCATTAACCGAATAATAAAATAAACAACTCATCACATACCACTGCAGATTTGCAACACCTCTCACTACAAACCTCTTCACTAACATCATTTGACACTTTTAAAATATCATTATTTAAAACTTCAGTTACATTCGTCGATTCACCATATAAATCACCGCTACTGTCTAGTACTACCTTAGAATTCTCAGTACATTTGTTATTCAATTTCAGATCAAATTCCCCCAAATTTATTCTCACTAAATCATTTTCTTCCCCTTCGTAGAATAAATCATTCATATATACTTCATTATTCCACATCCATTCATAATGCATGTTTTCATTGGTTCACCTCAATAAACATAAATACACCCACAAATACCTTTCTCCAAAATATCTACTGTTGTTGTTTTAAAAGGGGACTAAACGACTGGGTTATCAGTCCCCTGTTCCCAGCAAAGAGATCACATCATGTGATTTACAGTTGAAGACGAAGCACACCACAGCCAGTACACGAGAAGTACAGAAAGATAGTGTGTGCTAAAATGACATAATAAAAGGAAAAGGGAAGCCAAAAAAGTAGTGGACCAAATAGTCAACTGTGATACCCACCATTAAATCATATGATTAAAACCAGCTGCGCAAATAAAACCTAAAACACGGTCAACCATTCAGGCGTTGTCAGCTAAAAGGGAAGGAAGCGCAGAAGGCAGGTTAAATGACTGCCGCAGTGCAGCGAAAAGTGGACAGTCCAACAAGATGCGGACTACAGTCAACAGAGTGCCAAAGCGGCAGTTTCGTGGGTCCTTTCGACATAAGAGGTGGCCATGTGTGAGCCACGTATGGCCTATACGCAGGTGACAGAGGACCTTGAAGAAGGCGTACGAGAAGTCTTCCGAGCCGCTGTCGAAGGTTTGACGCACGGAGCTTATTGGGCGTGCCCAATGTCAACCATTCTGAGTTCCAGGCCATGGATATCGTGCAGTGCAGATCCAAGAGGATATCCCTTTCTGGGGTATCAATATCGGGACGTTGGGAGGCGATGGCCCGCTTGGCCAGCTGATCAGCTCGTCCATTCCCTGGAATGGCAACGTGGCCCGGGGTCCAGATGAAAACCACAGAATGGCCAGACACACCAAGACTGAAGACAGAGTCTCGAATGGATCGCACCAGATGGTGTTTGGGAAACATTGGTCGAGAGCTTGCAAGCCACTCAGGGAGTCACTGCAGATGACATATGATTTCCTGGGGCATTTTGGAGGTGATCAAGAGCACGAATTATGACGATCAGTTCTGCAATAAAGACAGTGCAGCCAGGAAGCACGGAGCGTTGTTCAATGTGGTTGCTATGAACATAGGCGTAGCCCACTCTGCCTTTTACCTGGAAGCCATCAGGGTGTATAACTTCTGCATCACGGAATGTGCCACGGACGTCTAGAAACTGTTGATGAAGTGTATGTGGTGAAACAGACGCCTTTGGATAGCAGGACAATTGCAGATGGAGCTGTAGGCGAGGAATGGACCAAGGAGGGATATGAGATTGGCAGGAGAATGCGGGAGGGAGAGGTAGAGACTCGAGTGAGAAAGGAGAGTACGTACCAAAACCGCGATTGGAAGACCTGATCTGGATCGACGTTGTGGAGAGGGAAGGACGGTGTTTGGAAACAAAAGCCTGGTATTTGAATGGTGAGGCACAGCGAGAATGTTGGTGACATATGAAGCCAATAATTGTTGCTGGCGAAACCTCAGGGGAGGGGGGGGGGGTGCCAGCTTCAGTGAGGAGCCTCGGCACAGGACTGGTGCGGAAAGCCCCCGTTGCGAGACAAATGCCACCGTGAAGAAGGGGATCCAAGATGCGCAATGCTGTAGATGCCGCAGAGTCATACACCTAGCTTCCACAATCCGGCCGTGATAATATTAGGGCCTTAAAGAGGTGCATCAGAGTTTGATGGCCAGCTCCCCAGGCAGTGTGGCTGAGACAGTGCAGTATATTTAGATGCCGCCGGCACTTTTGCTTCAACTGACGAAGGTGTGGCCCCCAAGTCAGTCGGTTGTCAAACAGCATGACGAGAAACCGATGCGTTTCTGCGACATGAAGCTGTTCGTTAGCAAGGTAGAGTTCTGGGTCAGGATGAACGACCCAACAATGACAAAAGTGCATCACTCAGGTTTTGGATGCTGAGAATGTGAAGCCGTGCGCTGAGGCCCATGATTGTGGCTTTTGAATGGCTCCTTGCAGGTGCCTTTCAATGACACCAATGTTGGCAGAACTTTAATATAGACAGAAGTCATCGGCAAACAAGGACGAACAGACCGATGACCCCACAGTTGCCATAAGGCCGTTTATGGCAACTAAAAATAGAGGGACACTGGGAAAAGAGCCCTGGGGGAAAATGTTGTCTTGGATGTGACGAGAGCTGAGAGAGGTACCGACCCTAACTCGGAAAGTACGGAGTGAGAGAAAGTTCTTTATGAACGTCAGTAGGGGACAACGTAAGCCCCCGTCATGCAACACAGCCAGTATATGGTGGCACCAGGTGGTATCTTATGCCTTGCGAAGATTGAAGAAGACCGCAACCATGTGCTCACGCCTGGTGAAAGCTATGTGGATAGCCAACTCTAATGACATTATGTTATCTATTGCAGAGTGGCCATGGGGGAAGCCCCCTTGTTGGGGGGCAAGAAGTCCCCAGTCTTCAAGAATTCATATGAGCCATCGACTCACCTTATGTTCGAAGATCTTGCACAGAACGTTGGTGAGCCTTATTGAGCCTGCGGATCAGCGCCAGGTTTCATCACCGGGATAGTGATGCTATCCCGCCATTGGGATGGGAAAGCACCTTTCACACAGAGATGGTTGTACAGCGCAAGAAGTTGTTGAAAATCCACAGGGTGATGACAAACGAACTGGCTGTGAACACTGTCTGGTCCTGGGAAGGTGTCAGGACATGCAGCTAGGGCACTCTCAAACTCCCACTCACTGAACGGCGCAATGTATATTTCCTGGTGGAGCGCATGAAAGAAAAGTTGCCGCTGTTCAACACGATCTCTGAGGGCGTGCACTGTAAGATGCAGATGCCGAGCTACGAGCATAATGTTCTGCCATGTACTAAGCAATAGCAGCTGTGTCTGTGAACAGGGTACCCCGAATGTGGAGACTGGAAATTCCTGCCAGTGGACGATGCCCGAAAAGGTGCCTAACCTGCTTCCACACCTCAGTTGGGGAGGCCCAAGAGCTACATACCTCTCCCTGCTATCTCGCTTGCATTGTTGTATCAGCCTAAGAGCTTGGGCATGGAGCCGTTTAAAAGCAATCAGGTGCTCCACAGAAGGATGGCACTAGAGCACCCGACGACGCTCCCTGATGGCGTCAGCAATTTCTGGCGTCCACCAGGGCACCGACTTATGACGGAGCACACCAGAGGATTCTGTGACTGTAGCTTCAGCAGCGGAAACGATGGCCCTAGTGACACGATCAACAGCGAAATTAACGTCGTGTGGGAGTGGAGATGTTACTGTAGCAGCCGAGGTGTAAGCCAGCCAGTTTACCTGACGGAGTGACTGTCAGGTCAGGCAGCCTGCAGGTGGTGACTGTGGGAGTGACAGGATGATAGGGAAATGGATGCTTCTACGAAGGTTGTCATGCACCCTCCAACGACCTTAGTATTCGTGGCATCAATATCCATCAATTCTGGGAGGTTGGTGAGTGCTAGGTCCTCGGGCGACGCTAGCATCTCCAGCCCATCCTCAGAATCGAAAGTTTGAGAGACCGACAGTGGGAGTGCCGTCGGAAGTGATTTCTTCTTAGATCTCTTTTTCTTTTGCTTGTCCTACCACTGTTTTTTTTATTTAGACCGCTGGGAGGGCTTCTCTGAAGTTTCAGGAGCCAATGAGGATAAGGAAGCCCTTCGACCAGTGGTGTGTGCATCTCCCAGTGAACGGCTTAAGTCTTTTGGTCCACTCTTCGAAAGTGGGGAAGGGAGCGTCCAAACGGACTTCTCCCTAGTGAGAGGAGCCAGGGAAGGCAGCTGCTTCTCCGGCTGGGGAATGGGGTCTTGCGTCCTCGATGGTGAGGTGAAGTTACCCCTACCAATGGTAGTGTTGGGGCAATGAATAAAGGCCCTCCAACCTTCAAGGAGGCAGAGTGAGTTTGATGGCCCTTAGGGCCCACAGAAGATGGTTGTACTGTTGGTGCCATCGACGTCAGAGTAGCTGGCAATGACGTAACTGTCGCATAGGAAGTTGTCAGCGGAATAGAGTGGAGTCTTTCATATTTTTTCCTTGCCTCAGTGTATGTCAGTCTGTCCAGGATCTTAATTTACATGATTTTACGCTCTTCGCAGAGAATGGTACAGTCTGGTGAACAGGGTGGATGGTGCTGCCCACAGTTGACACATTGGTGGGGGAGCACACGGAGTGTCTGGATGGGATGGACGCCCGCATTCCCTACAGCAGCTAGAGTTGCAGCGGGATGACGTATGCCCAAATTTCCAACATTTGAAGCATCACATAGGGGGAGGGATGTAAGGCTTTACATCACAATGGTAAATCGTGACCTTGACCTTTCCGGGCAATGTATCGCCCTCAAAGGCCAAGATGAAAGCACTGGTGGCAACCCTTCAATCCTTCATACCCTTATACACGCGCCAGACGAAGTGGACGCCCAGTTGCTCTAATTCGCCACAGTGTAGAAGGAGGTCTCTGTGGTAAATCAGACCTTGGACCATGTTCAGTGATTTGTGGGGAGTTTTGATTACAGGAACATCACCCAGCTTGTCGCAAGCAAGCAATACTTTCGAATGAGCGGATGATGCAGCTTCTATCAGCACTGAACCGCTCCTCATCTTCGACATTCCCTTAATTTCACCATACTTATCCTCCAGATTTTCTACGAAGAAAAGAGGTTTTCTCACCATAAAACTTTCCCCGTCTGTTCTACTGCATACGAGATATTTTGGAGATTATAACTCATCCCTATCTTTAGCTGGATGTTCCCCGTGATGTACCAAGCGAAGGAAACGATCGGGGGTCATGTTTCGTGGCACTGAAATTTGATCTTCCTCGCTTAGAGATGCCATTGGTATAGTTTATAGCTCGTTTCACAATGGTACCACGAGCAGCTGGGGATCTAAATGTCCACCCAGGCAGAGCCCCGCTTGCCTGGAAAAGCCTTTTACAACTGAGGTGCGGCAGGTTCCTCAGAAGTTGCTCACTAGTGACTGTTCAACCTCAACAGCTGTACATCTCCTCAGCTCGGAGCACACCTTGAGAGTGAGGTTTTTCTTATAGAGGTTTGTACTGTCCTCGCGACCACGGCGATTAAGCCACCATCCCCGGGCTCTGAAACGAACAACTTTCCACCGTCGCGCCAACGATGGTCGCTGAAGCACGCACAGAGATTACGTTGCAGAAGACTGTTGGCACAACAAAGCCTACGGCTCAGGACCCCGGGTTCACCAATCCCGTACTCAGCAAATTAATGCTGAGCCCCTAAGGGCCAAAATATCTAACTCAGCAACTTCGACTATCGTAACTTCAGCACATGTAATATGTATTACCGTCCTTTTTCTTCAACAGTAAATCACCAACATCCATCGATACATTATTCATTACAAGCTGACGAGAACACACCAACACCACTTTTACAAACTTCAAACACTTCCATCTGCTCATTTATCATGAAAAGTATTTCCAGTTGATGTGCTCTCATCTACAAAGCTTTTACACACACCTTTACACATATTAATTGTACTTACTCAACAATCACTGTTGCTATTAACTGATACTTCCTTGGAATTCTCCATACAGTTCATCTCCATTGACTTACAATCAATCTAAACTTCTTTTCTGAACACCTGATTTTCCAACCCACATTCATTCATTTACCATTTGTGACATCTTTGCCGAATTTTTGGCATCCGAGGATTTTTTTAAACTCCTGCGGCCTTTTCCTAGCCATTTTATTCTGCATTCCCCTTACTCGACTGCAGCAAAATTTGGTTTTCCAACTTCCTATTCCGATTATTCATTTCGCGATTTCCTTGTCCCTCAGGTTTATTTTCTTTGTTTTTATTTCCATTTTGATAATTATTATTACCATTTCCCTTATGATAATTACAATGGTGCTTCTTATAATTTTCATTATGATTCATACTTTCCTGTTGATAATTCACATTCTTAGAACTGGCACCATGTGGCTTCAATTTCAACGCCTGTTCCAACTTGACAATATATTACAAAAATTCATATGTATATAATAATGGAAAGTCCTGGTTGTAATTAATAATATAGTAATGACAGTTTACAAGTCACCGCAAAGACGTGGCGACGAGCTGCGACAGGCACATACAAAAGACACATACGTACAACACTTTCAGCTATCGGCCATGGCGAATCGAAGTGCAGCAGTCGGAGATGATGGTTGTATGACAGTGTTGTGTGCCTTTGTGATTGTGTGAGTGTTCTATTTTGTGAAGAAGGCCATAGCTGAAAGCTGAAAGTGTTGTATGAGTGTTTTTTGCATGTCGCAGCTCGTCGCCACGTCTTTGCTGTGAGTTGTAAACTGTCCTTACTATATTAAAAAGTCATATGTGGACCTTGTTGAACTTTGTAAGGCTTCCACTGAAAATATTCTGGTAATCGCCTTTAGAACATCACGATTTTCAGTCAACACTCCCAGTAGACGATTTATAAGCGCCAACTTGGCAAGTACACCAACACAAAAATCAGGCATCCACCCATTTCCGTTTTTATAATGTGTTTAGGAACTCATTCAGGAGTCGCATTTGTTTTGATTCACTCCAAATTATATTCAGAAAACACTTTTCAAATACTTCATGGGTTGCAAATGAATCCCTCATTAAATGTGCTTACATCTGTGCCAAACCTCCTAAATGCCTTTTTGCAAACTAAGTTTTATCCTCGTCTGACATTGCTCACTGAAATCCATCTTTACAGGCAGCAAAAAAATAGTTCTAAGGTTATTTTCTCAATTTTTGCACTAAAATTTGTGTTCACACTATTTAATCTGAATTTATATTTTCAATTTTTGAATCAACAATGATGATGATGATGACTGACATTTTACGGCACTAAATAGCTAAGTCATCAGTGCCAGTTTCGAATCGGTCTGAATTTTCACCCTTATATCTAACTTTAACTTGAATATTAAAGAAGAAAACATTCCTGGTCAGAGAAAAAACGAAAATTATAGAGGGAAACTTTCCCGGTGGGATAAACAAAAATAAAAATAGAAAAGAGATGACTTACCAAAAGAACCGGCTCGTCGAGAGAAACAAATAGAATCACACACAAACGCACATACAAGCTTTCGCCACCACTGGCAGCTTCTTCAGGAAAAAGAGGAAAAAAGGGGAGGAAAAGGGAAGGATATGGGTTTTAAGGAAGTGGAAAAGGAGTCATTTCAATCCCAGGAGTGGAAGGACTTACCTTAGGGGAAAAAAAGGAAGGTAAACAAATACACACACACTCAGACATATCGAAACGCAAACACACCAAGACAGACATTTGTGAAAAGCAAAGAAGTTGGACAGAGATACCCATTGAGGCAGAGGCTCTGTCCACAGAACCAAGGGAAAAAGATGCTAAAGATAGTGGGCGGGAATTTGAGTTAGCGGAGATTGAGACCAGGTGGGCAACGGGAGGAGAGAATAAGCTGAAGGGCAAGTTCCCATCTCCGGAGTTCTGAAAGGTTGGTGTCAGTGGGAAGTATCCAGATAACCTGGACAGTGTAACACTGCGCCAAGACGTGCTGGCCATGCACCAAGGCATGTTTAGCCACAGGGTGATCCTCATTACCAACAAACACTGTGTGCCTGTGACCATTCATGCGAATGGACAGTTTGTTGCTGGTCATTCCCACATAGAACGCTTCACAGTGCAGGCATGTTAGTTGGTAAATCACGTGGGTGCTATCGCAAGTGGCTCTGCCCTTGATCGTGTACACCTTCCGGGTTACTGGACTGGAGTAAGTGGTGGTGGAAGGGTGCATAGGACAGGTTTTACAACGGGGGCGGTTGCATGGGTAGGAGCCAGAGGGTAGGGAAGGTGGTTTGGGGATTTCATAGGGATGGACTATGAGGTTACGAAGGTTAGGTGGGCGGCGGAAAGACACTCTCGGAGGAGTGGGGAGGATGTCATTAAGGATGGATCTCATTTCGGGGCAGGATTTAAGGAAGTCATATCCCTGCTGGAGAGCCACATTCAGAGTCCGCTCCAGTCCCGGAAAGTATCCGGTGACAAAAGGGGCACTTCTGGGATTCTTCGGTGGAAGGTTCTGGATTTGGAGGAATGAGGAGGTGGCTCTGGTAATTTGCTTCTGAACCAGATCAGGAGGATAGCTGCGGGATGTGAAAGCTGTTATTAGGTTATTGGTGTACTGGTTCAGGGATTCGGGACTGGAGCAGACTCTTTTGCCACGAAGACCTAAGCTGTAGGGAAGGGAACGTTTGATATGGAATGGATGGCAGCTGTCATAATGGAGGTACTGTTGTTTGTTGGTAGGTTTGATGTGGACGGATGTGTGAAGTTGGCCGTTGGACAGATGGAGGTCGACATCAAGGAAAGTGGCATGGGATTTGGAGTAGGACCAGGTGAATTTGATGGGACCAAAGGAGTTGAGGTTGGAGAGAAAATTCTGGAGTTCTTCTTCACTGTTGGTCCAGATTATGAAGATGTCGTCAATGAATCTGTACCAAACTTTGGGTTGACAGGCTTGGGTTTCCAGGAAGGCTTCCTCTAAGCGTCCCATAAATAAGTTTGCATATGAGGGTGCCATCCTGGTTCCCATGGCTGTTCCCTTTAGTTGTTGGTATGTCCGGCCCTCAAAGGTGAAGAAGTTGTGGGTTAGGATGAAGCTGGCTAGGGTGTTAAGGAAAGAGGTTTTAGGTAGGGAAGTGGGTGGTCGGCGTGAAAGGAAATACTCCATCGCAGCGAGGCCCTGGACATGTGGGATATTTGTGTATAAGGAGGTGGCATCAATGGTTACAAGGATGGTTTCAGGAGGTAACAGACTGGGTAAGGATTTCAGGCGATCGAGGAAGTGGTTGGTGTCTTTGATGAAGGATGGGAGACTGCACATGATGGGTTGAAGGTGTTGGTCTATGTAGGCAGAGATTCGTTCTGTGGGGGCTTGGTAACCCGCCACAATTGGCCGGCCTGGATGATTAGGTTTGTGAATCTTAGGAAGTAGGTAGAAGGTAGGGGTGCGAGGTGTCAGTGGGGTCATGAGTTTGATGGACTCGGGTGAAAGGTTTTGTAGGGGGCCTAAGGATCTGAGAATTCCCTGAATCTCTGCCTGGACATCAGGAATGGGGTCTTCTTGACAGACTTTGTAGGTAGTATTGTCTGAAAGCTGGCGCAGTCCCTCAGCCACATACTCCCGCCGATCAAGTACCACGGTCGTGGATCCCTTGTCGGCAGGGAGAATGACGATGGAATGGTCAGCCTTCAGATCACGGATAGCTCGGGATTCAGGTGCGGTAATGTTGGGAGTAGGATTAAGGTTTTTCAGGAAGGACTGAGAGGCAAGGTTGGAAGTAAGGAATTCCTGGAAGGTTTGAAGGGGGTGATTTTGAGGGAGAGCGGGTGGGTCTCGCTGTGATGGAGGACGGAACTGTTCCAGGCAGGGTTCAATTTGAGTGATGTCTTGGGGAACTGGATCATCAGGAGTAGGATTATTTTTCTTCGTGGCAAAGCGATATCTCCAGCCAAGGCTACGAGTATAGGATAGTAGGTCTTTGACAAGGGCTGTTTGGTTGAATTTGGGAGTGGGACTAAAGGTGAGGCCTTTGGATAGGACGGAGGTTTCAGATTGGGGAGAGGTTTAGAGGAGAGGTTGACTACTGAATTGGGATGTTGTGGTTCAGGATTGTGTGGATTAGGATTGTGAGGTTTGGGGGGGAGTGGAGCTGGAAGTGGGAGAGTGAGCAGACGGGAGAGACTGGGTTTCTGTGCAATCAGAGGAGCTTGTGGTTTATTGGAGAGGTTGTTGAGGGAGAGAGTATTGCCTTTCTGGAGGTGGGTGACCAGGAGTTTGGATAGTTTTTTGAGGTGGAGGCTGGCATGCTGTTCCAATTTGAGGTTGGCCTGTAAAAGGATGTTCTGAACTCTAGGTGTGGATGTGGGAGTGGAAAGGTTGAGGATTTTGATCAGGGAGAGGAGTTGACAGGTGTGTTCATTGGCGGAGTTGAGGTATAGGTTAAGGATCAGGCGGGTGAGGGCTGTGGATTGTTCTGTTTGGAATTGGTATAAGGCAGGATGAAAGGATGGGTTACAGCCAGAGATGGGAACTTTCAGTGTGAGGCCCTTAGGGGTGATGCCAAATGTTAAGCAAGACTGAATGAATAAAATGTGTGACCTCAATCTGGCTAGGGCATAGGCATGCTGGCGGAAGGAATGTAGATAAAATTTGATGGGGTCAATGTAGGGTGACATGAATAGTATGGAGGAAAAAAAAAAAAACTGCTGGTAGAAAAAGGTTGAAGGATGAAAATAATCTACCGATTGAATAGAAGTGAAAACGTGTAGAAAAACGATCGGAAAAACAGATGGAAATATCGAAAAACGGGAATGGAAATAATCGGAAAGTTGCTACGAAATTCCGAAAATTGTTATGAAATGTAAACGTGTAGAAAAAAGATCGAAAATGTTGGAAGAACAAACGGAAATATCGAAAAACGGAATGGAAATAATCGCGAAGTTGCTATGAAATGCCGAAAATTGATATGAAAAGCCGAAAATTGTAATGAAGTGCCAATTAAAGGTTATAGTAAATGAAGTTCTGAGATGATGTTTGCAGTAAAATGAGAAATGTAGATGAAAGGGGGATATTATCGAGATGCAGTTTTGAAGGCGGTATCCGCGAGAATATGAATAAAAATAATAATGACGTTGGTCGTTTTGTTTGGATAGGCTCACAAGTTAATATTACTGATTGTTGTACAGATTGTTGTATGTAGTCTAATTGCCTGGAGAAAATTGAATTGTAACTAAGAGGGGAGGTAAAAATAGAGTGAAACTACTATGTGGAATATAAACAGAAGGAGAAAGTAAGAGGACAGAAAAGATTTCGAAAGGTAACAGAGTAATAACAAACGATCGTGATTGTTAGATTCAAATTGATGAAACGAAAATTATAGAGGGAAACTTTCCCGGTGGGATAAACAAAAATTAAAAATAGAAAAGAGATGACTTACCAAAAGGACTGGCTCGTCGATAGAAACAAATAGAATCTCACACAAACGCACATACAAGCTTTCGCCACCACTGGCAGCTTCTTCAGGAAAAAGAGGAAAAAAGGGGAGGAAAAGGGAAGGATATGGGTTTTAAGGAAGTGGAAAAGGAGTCATTTCAATCCCAGGAGTGGAAGGACTTACCTTAGGGGAAAAAAGGAAGGTAAACAAATACACACACACTCAGACATATCGAAACGCAAACACACCTAGACAGACATTTGTGAAAAGCAAAGAAGTTGGACAGAGATACCCATTGAGGCAGAGGCTCTGTCCACAGAACCAAGGGAAAAAGATGCTAAAGATAGTGGGCGGGAATTTGAGTTAGCGGAGATTGAGACCAGGTGGGCAACGGGAGGAGAGAATAAGCTGAAGGGCAAGTTCCCATCTCCGGAGTTCTGAAAGGTTGGTGTCGGTGGGAAGTATCCAGATAACCCGGACGGTGTAACACTGCGCCACGATGTGCTGGCCGTGCACCAAGGCACGTTTAGCCACAGGGTGATCCTCATTACCAACAAACACTGTCTGCCTGTGACCGTTCATGCGAATGGACAGTTTGTTGCTGGTCATTCCCACATAGAACGCTTCACAGTGCAGGCATGTTAGTTGGTAAATCACGTGGGTGCTATCGCAAGTGGCTCTGCCCTTGATCGTCCTACCTAAAACCTCTTTCCTTAACACCCTAGCCAGCTTCATCCTAACCCACAACTTCTTCACTTTTGAGGGCCAGACATACTAACAACTAAAGGGAACAGCCATGGGAACCAGGATGGCCACCTCGTATGCAAACTTATTTATGGGACGCTTATAGGAAGCCTTCCTGGAAACCCAAGCCTGTCAACCCAAAGTTTGGTACAGATTCATTGACGACATCTTCATGATCTGGACCAACAGTGAAGAAGAACTCCAGAATTCTCTCTCCAACCCTAACTCCTTTGGTCCCATCAAATTCACCTGGTCCTACTCCAAATCCCATGCCACTTTCCTTGATGTCGACCTCCATCTGTCCAACGGCCAACTTCACACATCCGTCCACATCAAACCTACCAACAAACAACAGTACCTCCATTATGACAGCTGCCATCCATTCCATATCAAACGTTCCCTTCCCTACAGCTTAGGTCTTCGTGGCAAAAGAGTCTGCTCCAGTCCCGAATCCCTGAACCAGTCCACCGATAACCTAATAACAGCTTTCACATCCCGCAGCTATTCTCCTGATCTGGTTCAGAAGCAAATTACCAGAGCCACCTCCTCATTCCTCCAAATCCAGAACCTTCCACCGAAGAATCCCAGAAGTGCCTCTTTTGTCACCGGATACTTTCCGGGACTGGAGCGGACTCTGAATGTGGCTCTCCAGCAGGGATATGACTTCCTTAAATCCTGCCCCGAAATGAGATTCATCCTTAATGACATCCTCCCCGATCCTCCGAGAGTGTCTTTCCGCCGCCCACCTAACCTTCGTAACCTCATAGTCCATCCCTATGAAACCCCCAAACCACCTTCCCTACCCTCTGGCTCCTACCCATGCAACCGCCCCCGTTGTAAAACCTGCCCTATGCACCCTTCCACCACCACTTACTCCAGTCCAGTAACCCGGAGGGTGTACACAATCAAGGGCAGAGCCACTTGCGATAGCACCCACGTGATTTACCAACTGACATGCCTGCACTGTGAAGCGTTCTATGTGGGAATGACCAGCAACAAACTGTCCATTCGCATGAACGGTCACAGGCAGACAGTGTTTGTTGGTAATGAGGATCACCCTGTGGCTAAACATGCCTTGGTGCACGGCCAGCACATCTTGGCGCAGTGTTACACCGTCCGGGTTATCTGGATACTTCCCACCGACACCAACCTTTCAGAACTCCGGAGATGGGAACTTGCCCTTCAGCTTATTCTCTCCTCCCGTTGCCCACCTGGTCTCAATCTCCGCTAACTCAAATTCCCGCCCACTATCTTTAGCATCTTTTTCCCTTGGTTCTGTGGACAGAGCCTCTGCCTCAATTGGTATCTCTGTCTAACTTCTTTGCTTTTCACAAATGTCTGTCTAGGTGTGTTTGCGTTTCGATATGTCTGAGTGTGTGTGTATTTGTTTACCTTCCTTTTTTTCCCCTAAGGTAAGTCCTTCCACTCCTGGGATTGAAATGACTCCTTTTCCACTTCCTTAAAACCCATATCCTTTCCTTTTCCTCCCCTTTTTTCCTCTTTTTCCTGAAGAAGCTGCCAGTGGTGGCGAAAGCTTGTATGTGCGTTTGTGTGTGATTCTATTTGTTTCTCTCGACGAGCCGGTCCTTTTGGTAAGTCATCTCTTTTCTATTTTTATTTTTGTTATAGCAGGCAAAAAAGCACCAGTTTATCAACACACAAACACACACACACACACACACACACACACACACACACACACACACACACAGACACAGAGGCAGAAATTTGTAAAATGCAAACAAGTTGGACAGAGATGCCAGTTGAGGCAGAGGCTCTATCCAGAGAACAGAGGCACAGATGTTTAGAATGGTGGGTGGGAATTTGAATTTAGCGGAGGTTGGGGCCAGGTGGGCAACAGGAAAAGAGAATATGCTGAAGGGCAAGTTTCCTCCTCCAGAGTTCTGAAGGATTGGTGTCATATATTCTGTGAATACGAAAGTATAACAACTGGAGGATCAGAAGTGATATCTGTTCTTTCGGAAGAGATGCCACATATATATAAAATTATTGTTAGAATGTGATTTCTTTCAGTTAAAATACAGTAAAATCCCTTGTTTAAATTTTTGGATTTTATGCTTCCTGCTATTTACATCATTTTGTTGTCAGCCCCATCAAATTACCTATGTTCAAAATGTTAACTCGCCCCTGTTTTTGCGTTAACATATTTACACTTTTCCGCATTTTACGAATTTTGAAATCATGTTTGTGAAGATAAAAGGCGTAATTGACATAAATTGATGCTGGCATGGGTTTTGCCTTCAAGTATAGTGTTTACACCTGTTATGCAGTCAAGTTTTCGACACTGCGCATATTCAAACGTATATTTCGTGTCTCGTTATTTGCAGTACACACTTAACTGACTTACGATGTGGAGGCTGATGGGAGTATCCTATCAACAACTGTGCTGACTGTCATCTTAGTTTTTTTTTTTTTTGTGTTTTTAGGGCGCACAACTTCTACGGTCATTAGCGCCCAAACAAGAACAGAGATTCGCTAGATCTGAAAAAAATTGGTAACTGTCAGTTAGAACATCAAGAAGAGGCTAAAAACGAAAGATAAAAGACAATTAAAAGGGTTAAATATCCTTGGATAAGTTGGCCAAGTTGATAAAATGCAAAACTCAAGCAGCTGCTCGTGTGTCATCAGCTAAAATTTCCTCCAGAGTAGACGGAAAGTGAAGGGCTACACGGAGATGATTAAAATTAACACAAGACAGTAAAACATGTCGCACTGTCAGCTGTTCACCGCAGGAGCACAGCGGTGCAGGGTCGGCGGATAGCAAGTGACGGTGGCTGAAACGGCAGTGACCGATCCGCAACCGGGCCAGGATGACCTCCTCTCGCCGAGAGGGGCGTGAGGAGGTTCTCCAAGCGGTCGGGATCGGCTTTACAGTTCGCAATTTATTGTTGTACAGTGAAAGCCACCCACTGTGCCATGACGACACGATACTCCGGCGAAGAGCCCATTGAAAATTGTCCGATGGGATGCAAAAGGTAGCCATGCGAGGCAAAAGAGCTGCGGCCTTGCTGCTATGTCGGCGGTCTCATTCCCGGGCACACCCACGTGGCCAGGGACCCACAGGAAAGAAACGTGACAGCCGTCATCTGCTAGCAACTGGAGGGAGCGTTGGATCAGATACACGAGAGGATGGTTCGAGAAAGGGTCCTTAAGACTCTGCAAGGCACTAAGGGAGTCCGAACATATGGCATAGAAAGGTTGGCGGTGGCGGCAGGTATACAAGACGGCCTGGTGGAGGGCAAAAAGCTCAGCCGTGAAATTCGAGCACCTGTCAGGGAGCTTGTATTGGAAACGGTTGTCCCCGACGACGAAGGCAGATCCGACTCCGGCCGTGCTCTTTGAACCATCAGTGTAAATAAATATGGCATTATCGAACCGCGAACGGAGTTCGACAAGCCTCGAGCGGTATACCAAATCCAGAGTGCTCTCCTTGGGGGGCGAACTAAGTTCAAGACGAGTGTGAACCTGGGCCTGATGCCACGGTGGCAATGGGCTGTCGCTCAACCAAAAGGTGGAAGGAAGGGTAAAATCGAGCCGCTGTAGCAGGCAGCGAAACCAAACTCCAGGTGGAAGCAAGGCAATCGCAGACAACTGATATTGGCGTTCGAGTGAATCGTCAAAAAATAATCGGTAAGATGGATGGTTGGGCATCGACCGCAGGCGGCATGCGTACCGACACAAGAGTATGTCACGCAGAGTGGTCAAGGGTAATACAGCAGCCTCAGCATACAGACTTTCAACAGGGCTGGTATAAAATGCACCGGTCACCAGACGTAATCCCCGATGGTGAATAGAGTTGAGACGGCAGGAGAATCGATGGCCGTGCAGAAGAGTATACAAGGCTTCCGTAGTCGATCTTCGACTGAACAATGGCCTGGTAAAGCTGAAGCAGGACGGTACGATCCGCTTCCCATGACATGCCATTGAGGACACGAAGAACGTTAAGGGATCGGGCACAACGGGCACACAGGTAGGACACGTGTGTGGACCAGCAAAGTTTACGATCCAACATGAGTCACAAGAATTTCGTAGTCTCCACGAAAGGGAGAGCAACAGGGCCGAGACGTAGAGAAGGTGGAAGAAATTCCTTGTGTCTCCAGAAGTTTATACACACCGTTTTCTCAGTGGAGAATCTAAAGCCGTTTGCGATGCTCCAGGAATATAGATGGTCAAGACAGCGTTGAAGACAACGCTCCAAGAGACACGGCCGCTGGGCACTGCAATAAATTGCGAAATCGTCTACAAAAAGGGATCCGGAAACGTCGGGTGAAAGGCAATCTACTATCGGATGCTTAGTTCTGTTTATGCAACTGGTAGTTTCTCATGCTTTGCATGACATGTTGCGAGAATTTATTCTTACTGTGATATGCAAATATTTATCTGAGTATTTTTTGTGACTCTTATAAATGGTGAGAGTGATGGTTTGTTCGTGTATATTTTTAAGCACACTGATGGGAGCACGATAAGTTCTGACTTGTGCAGTTTCACTACGTAAATAATGAATGCCAATTAAAGGCTTGCTGACAAAATCGATTATGATGAATGAAATTACATCAAACGTTTCTACTTCCTATAAAGTTACCAATTCCAGTTCCACTTGGCACTTAAAGTAGTACAAAATTCAGATAACCTTTATCACATAATAAATAAACTTCCTGGCAAGTATTTTGATGCCTATTATGTGCATATATCACAAATAAACTACAAAAATGCAGGTGTGATCCAGTAAAAATATTTTACCATTTAAAACATTATTTACTGCATTTTTACCTTTTCCCACACTTGCGCCATTTTCATTGAAGCCCCTTGAAAAGTGTAAAAATGGAGTTCTACTGTATAAAACTTGTAAATGAAAACCAAACCAATTAAAAATTCGCACACTTTCTCCATATACAGAGCCCGCAATCAGTGCTGGGAGCGGTGCACTCACCTCGCAGGTGAGGGCGTTGAGGTGGAGGGCGGCGGCGGCTGCGAGGGCGCGGTGGCGGGGGTGGAAGGCGAGCGGGTTGCCGCGCAGGTCGAGGCGGCGCAGCGCCGGCAGGCGCGCCAGCGGGGCCAGGCAGGTGTGCTCCGCCAGGCAGTTGCCCGACAGGTCCAGTTCTGCCAGCGACCGCAGCCGCGACACATCTGTCGTGAAAAGCCGAGCTCTCAAATTTTGTAACATTCGAGAAATCGTTCACGCTGGATAATACCGTCGTACTGCCATTCGAACACAGCACGAACACACAAATGTAGGGCACAAGGTAATTCCAGGAAGGTTTCAACAATATTTTTGAGAAGTATAGGTTCCTTACTCACCAGACATCCGATAAGCCGCAGAAAGGCACAAATAACAGAAAATTACATTACAGCTTTTGGCCATTTAGGCCTTTGTTGGTCAGACACACACACACACACACACACACACACACACACACACACACACACACACACAGAGACAGACAGACAGACACGATTGCCGCCTCAAGCCGCTGTGGCTGATCTGTGCTACCCAGCACGGCCTACGTGAGAACAACGAGTGGTGGGGGTGAGGAGGTGGTGAAGAGAGGAAAGCAGGAGGGGAGGGCGATGCATGGCACGGGTGGGGGAATACGCCAATGCTGTCTGACAGACAGTGCGGAATGAAGGGAAGGCACTGAAATGTGTGGCAGGATGGGAGACGAATGTAAGGATAGAGAGTGGCTGGGAGAGGAAGGCAGAGGCAGGAACTAGCAAAAGTTCCAGTCACCCACCAGCTCCCACACACCCACCATCTGACCACAAAGGAGCACCCCTCTCGAGACCCAGTATCACCCAGGACCGGAGCAGTCAAACCGAGTTCGCCGCCAGGGTTTAGACTACCTTTCATCCTGCCCTAAAATGAGAAATACCCTACCCAATATCCTCCCCGCCCCCCATACAGTAGTATTTCACCACCTGCCAAACCAATGTAATATCCTTGTCTATCCCTGCTCCCAATCCCTTAGCCATGGCTCATATCCCTGCAATAGACCTAGATGTAAAACCTGTCCTATCCACCATCCCGCCACCACCTACTCCAGTCCCGTCACAGGGATATCCTATCCCATAAAAGGCAGGGCAACCTGTGATAGCAGTCACGTTGTGTACGAACTGAGCTGCAATCACTGCGCAGCTTTCTACGTGGGCACGACCGGCACCAAGCTGTCTATCAGAATAAATGGTCATTGTCAAACTGTGGCCAGGAGACAGCTCGACGATCCTGTTGCAAGCATGCAGCACTGCATGATGTGGCTCACTTCAGTGACTGCTACACAGCCTGTGCCACATGGATCCTCCCCACAAACACCAACTTGTCTGAATTGTGCAGGTGGGAATTATCCCTACAGTATATCCTACGGTCCCACAATCGCCTAGGCCTAAACCTTCGCAAATTCCTGTCTCTACCACCCTTCCCTGCCCATTCTTTATCCTTACACTCATCTCCCATCCCACCACACATTTCTGCGGCTTATTCAGCACTTCAACTTCGTCATTATGCAAATGGCCCTCCTCTGTATGGGAAACAATACTGTTCAGAAAAATATTTAGAAAATGTAATGAAAGTTGGACTTGCCCCCTCGTAAGCAAACTTATTTATGGGACGCTTAGAGGAAGCCTTCCTGGAAACCCAAGCCTGTCAACCCAGAAGTTTGGTACAGATTCATTGACGACATCTTCGTGATCTGGACCAACAGTGAAGAAGAACTCCAGAATTTTCTCTCCAACCTCAACTCCTTTGGTCCCATCAAATTCACCTGGTCCTATTCCAAAACCCATGCCACTTTCCTCTATGTCGACCTCCATCTGTCCAACGGCCAACTTCACACATCCGTCCACATCAAACCTACCAACAAACAACAGTACCTCCATTATGACAGCTGCCATCCATTCCATATCAAACGTTCCCTTCCCTACAGCTTAGGTCTTCGTGGCAAAAGAGTCTGCTCCAGTCCCGAATCCCTGAACCAGTACACCAATAACCTAATAACAGCTTTCACATCCCACAGCTATCCTCCTGATCTGGTTCAGAAGCAAATTACCAGAGCCACCTCCTCATTCCTCCAAATCCAGAACCTTCCACCGAAGAATCCCAGAAGTGCCCCTTTTGTCACCGGATACTTTCCGGGACTGGAGCGGACTCTGAATGTGGCTCTCCAGCAGGGATATGACTTCCTTAAATCCTGCCCCGAAATGAGATCCATCCTTAATGACATCCTCCCCACTCCTCCGAGAGTGTCTTTCCGCCGCCCAACTAACCTTCGTAACCTCCTAGTCCATCCCTATGAAATCCCCAAACCACCTTCCCTAACCGCTGGCTCCTACCCATGCAACCGCCCCCGTTGTAAAACCTGCCCTATGCACCCTTCCTCCACCACTTACTCCAATCCAGTAACCCGGAGGGTGTACATGATCGAAGGCAGAGCCACTTGCGATAGCACCCACGTGATTTACCAACTAACATGCCTGCACTGTGAAGCGTTCTATGTGGGAATGACCAGCAACAAACTGTCCATTCGCATGAATGGTCACAGGCACACAGTGTTTGTTGGTAATGAGGATCACCCTGTGGCTAAACATGCCTTGGTGCATGGCCAGCACGTCTTGGCGCAGTGTTACACTGTCCAGGTTATCTGGATACTTCCCACTGACACCAACCTTTCAGAACTCCGGAGATGTGAACTTGCCCTTCAGCTTATTCTCTCCTCCCGTTACCCACCTGGTCTCAACCTTTGCTAAATTCAAATTCCCAACCACCATCTTTAGCATCTTTGCCTTGGTTCTGTGGACAGAGCCTCTGCCTCAATGGGTATCTCTGTCCAACTTCTTTGCTTTTTATAAATGTCTGTCTAGGTGTGTTTGCGTTTGGATATATGTGAGTGTGTGTGTATTTGTTTACCTTCCTTTTTGTCCCCTAAGGTAAGTCCTTCCACTCCTGGGATTGGAATGACTCCTTTTCCACTTCCTTAAAACCCATATCCTTCCCTTTCCCCTATCCTTTTTTCCTCTTTTTCCTGAAGAAGCTGCCAGTGGTGGCGAAAGCTTGTATGTGTGTTTGAGTGAGATTTTTATTTTTATTTGTGTTTATCGACAAGCCGGTCTTTTGGGTAAGTCATCTGTTATATATATATATATATATATATATATGACGAAGATTACTCACCAGGCGAAGGAGCACAGGTGCGACAGCAGCACAAATAAATAGAACACACACACACACACACACACACACACACACACACACACACACACACACATATACACGAACGCTAGCTTTCGCAGCCTAGCTGCTTGAGGCGTGTTTGCGTCTGTATGGGTGTGTGTGTACTTGTTCACCTTCCTTTTCTTCCCCCAAGATAAGTCTTTCCTGTCCCGGGATTGGAATGGCTCCTTACCCCCTTCCCTCATCATTTCCTTTTCCCTCTCCTTCCCTTCTGCCTGATGAAGTAGCTAGGCTGCGAAAGCTAGCGTTTGTGTGTGTGTGTGTGTGTGTGTGTGTGTGTGTGTGTGTGTGTGTGTGTGTGTTCTATTTATTTGTGCTGCTGTCACACCTGTGCTCCTTCGCCTGGTGAGTATTTTTGGTCTATTTTTTTATATATATAATTTTTCCTGCTAGGAATTTTTCGTCTATAATAAATAGCTCTTGGCCATTTAAGACACACAAACATTCACACACACGACCGAGCCAGGTGGTGCAGTGGTAAGACACTGGACTCGCATTCGGGAGGATGGTGGTTCAAATCCACCTCTGGCCATCCAGATTTGGGTTTTCCATGATTTCCCTAAACCACTCCAGGCAACTGCCAGGATGGTTCCTTTCAAAGGGCATGGCCTATTTCCTTCCCCATCCTTCCCCAAAAATCCGAACATAACCTCCGTCTCTAATGACCACACTGTCTACGGGATGTAAAACCCTAAGCTTCCTTCCTTCCTTCCTTCCTTCACACACACACGGCCGCCGCCTCTGGCCATTGTGGCCAATCTGCAGTACCCAGCAGGACCTAGGTGGAGCAACCGCACGCAAACATGCACGCGTGCGCACGTGCGCCCCCCCCCCCCCCCCACACACACACACACAAAATATGAGTGCACACTTATAAGAGCATAATTAATTTTAAGAAAGATGAGGATGTGCATCAACACAAAACTAGAAACTAAGGGCAATACAACAAAGGACGAGTACTTATGAAAAAAGTTTGACATAAATGGGGATGTATTTATTCAACTGGTTACCAAATAACATTAGCCAAATGAAGAACCTTAATAAATTTAAGAATAAAGTAAGAGAGATATTGGGGGAAAATTCATTTTACTCCCTCAGTGTATTTGCTGATTACTGGAAAGAAAATTCAAAATCATAGACTTAGATAGCGTGTAATGAAATTAGGGCAAAACAGTAGAAAACAACTACATATATGTGCTGTAAACATCAATGTACATATCCATAATTTGTACCATATTATCCTATAACATTGGTTTTGTTCTCAAAAAGTACCTCAAATCAATATCAGTTAAAATATCACCAACAAATGATACTGCAATTTGAACTGTAAGTACAATGAATGTAACTATACAAGATTGGCACTGTAAAATTAACATAAAAAAATTCTGCAATTTGTACTGTAAGTGTTCTGAAGTATGCTGTATAAATTTAGTACTGTAAAATTAAAACGTGAAAACCACCTATATGTAAAGGTACAGCATGTATCAATCTATTTATTTATTCAGCCAGTTTATGTAAATCAACTACTCATTTCAATCCTTTTCCTGTGACCTGCCACGAGAGTAGGAAATCTTAAAATAATCTTGCATTTTAATATTATCCTGCAAACCATCCTGTGAAATTTGATTACCATATAATTTGACGGAAATCAGTAATTTTACAGTTAAGAATTGATCTCATACAAACAACACCCTTACTGCAGAGGAAAGAAAATATTGTTGATAGTGTAGTGTCTACCACAAAAGTTGTCCGAGATCATTTCAGAAGTAACAGACATTTGCAACAATCAGAGATACAAAATATCCGACAAAAGTAATATTACGATGAAGAGCTGTTGGCAAAACTAAAATACACTAATAATGCAACAGATTTTCTAGATGTGTGTGCTTTGAAAGCGAATGTAATTATGTAGATATAGAAAAGAATTTTACCAATTTTTATTTATACAAGGGGTGTTAAAATGAAAATGTCCGAAGTATCTTAACAATCAAACTGGTTGAATATGCTGCTTTGGGGTAATGTAATGTGACATCTAGGGACACAAATCATGTGCCATCACATCCTGCTAAGAAATTCAAGGCTGTGCCCTCAGCAGGTGTTCCCCATCATTCCTCAACAATAGCTGTAGTCGAGGAATAATGTTGTGAACAGCACTGTAAAGCATGTCCGGAGTTACGGTGAGGCATTGGCGTCGGACGTTCTCTTTCAACATCCCTAGAGATGTCGGTCGATCACGATACTCTTGCGACTTCAGATAACCCCAAAACCAATAATCGCACAGACTGAGGTCTGGGGACCTGGGAGGCCAAGCATGACGAAAGTGGCGGCTGAGCACACCATCACCAAACGACGCGCGCAACATATCTTTTTTTTTAACTACTTTTTTTCTGTTATAATAAAACCCCATGTCATTCCAAGCATGTGTGTCAATATTTACCTCTCTATCTACATTATTCCATGATTTGAAAATTATAGAGGGAAACTTTCCCGGTGGGATAAACAAAAATAAAAATAGAAAACAGATGACTTACCAAAAGGACCGGCTCGTCGATAGAAACAAATAAAATAAATAAAATCACACACAAACACACATACAAGCTTTCGCCACCACTGGCAGCTTCTTCAGGAAAAAGAGGAAAAAAGGGGAGGAAAAGGGAAGGATATGGGTTTTAAGGAAGTGGAAAAGGAGTCATTCCAATCCCAGGAGTGGAAGGACTTACCTTAGGGGAAAAAAAGGAAGGTAAACAAAAACACACACACCTACACATTTACACAGACGCAAGTACACTTAGGCAGACACACTGTAGAAACCAAAGAAGTTAGAAGTTAGACAGAGATGCCACTTGAGGCAGAGGCTCTGTCCAGAGAACCAAGGCAAAGATGTTAAGATGGTGGGTGGGAATTCAAATTTAGCGGAGGTTGAGACCAGGTGGGTAACGGGAAGAGAGAATATGTTGAAGGGCTAGTTCCCATCTCCGGAGTTCTGAAGGATTGGTGTCGGTGGGAAGTATCCAGATAACCCGGACGGTGTAACACTGTGCCAAGATGTGCTGGCCGTGCACCAAGGCGTGTTTAGCCACAGGGTGATCCTCATTACCAACAAACACTGTCTGCCTGTGACCATTCATGCGAATGGACAGTTTGTTGCTGGTCATTCCCACATAGAACGCTTCACAGTGCAGGCATGTCAGTTGGTAAATCACGTGGGTGCTGTCACAAGTGGCTCTGCCCTTGATTGTGTACACCCTCCGGGTTACGGGACTGGAGTATGTGGTGGTGGAAGGGTGCATAGGGCAGGTTTTACAACGGGGGCGGTTACAAGGGTAGGAGCCAGAAGGTAGGGAAGGTGGTTTGGGGATTTCATAGGGATGGACTAGGAGGTTATGGAGGTTAGGTGGGCGGCGGAAAGACACTCTCCGAGGAGTGGGTAGGATGTCGTGAAGGATGGATCTCATTTCGGGGCAGGATTTTAGGAAGTCTTATCCTTGCTGGAGAGCCACATTCAGAGTCCGCTCCAGTCCCGGAAAGTATCCGGTGACAAGAGGGGCACTTCTGGGGTTCCGTTGAAGGTTCTGAATTTGGGGGGATGAGGAAGTGGCTCTGGCAATTTGCTTCTGTACCAGATCAGGAGGATAGCTGCGGGATGTGAAGGCTGTTATCAGGTTATTGGTGTATTGGTTCAGGGATTCAGGACTGGAGCAGACTCGTTTGCCACGAAGACCTAAGCTGTAGGGAAGGGAACGTTTGATGTGGAAAGGATGGCAGCTGTCATAATGCAGGTACTGTTGTTTATTGGTAGGTTTGATGTGGACGGATGTGTGTAGTTGGCCGTTTGATAGATGGAGGTCGACATCGAGGAAAGTGGCATGGGATTTGGAATAGGACCAGGTGAATTTGATGGGACCAAAGGAGTTGAGGTTGGAGAGGAAATTCTGGAGTTGTTCTTCACTGTGAGTCCAGAT
Organism: Locusta migratoria; assembly: GCA_026315105.1. NCBI lineage: Eukaryota > Metazoa > Arthropoda > Insecta > Orthoptera > Acrididae > Locusta > Locusta migratoria. The sequence continues at coordinate 54,957,576 of CM048754.1, read as the reverse complement.
CATGAAGATGTCGTCAATGAATCTATACCAAACTTTGGGTTGACAGGCCTGGGTGTCCAGGAAGGCTTCCTCTAAGCGTCCCATAAATAAGTTCGCGTACGAGGGGGCCATCCTGGTCCCCATGGCTGTTCCCTTTAGTTGTTGGTATGTCTGGCCCTCAAAAGTGAAGAAGTTGTGGGTTAGGATGAAGCTGGCTAGGGTATTAAGGAAAGAGGTTTTAGGTAAGGAAGTGGGTGGTCGGCGTGAAAGGAAATATTCCATCGCAGCGAGGCCCTGGGCATGTGGGATATTAGTGTATAAGGAAGTGGCATCGATGGTTACTTTGTCACCTCCTGAAACCATCCTTGTAACCATCGATGCCACTTCCTTATACACTAATATCCCACATGCCCAGGGCCTCGCTGCGATGGAATATTTCCTTTCACGCCGACCACCCACTTCCTTACCTAAAACCTCTTTCCTTAATACCCTAGCCAGCTTCATCCTAACCCACAACTTCTTCACTTTTGAGGGCCAGACATACCAACAACTAAAGGGAACAGCCATGGGGACCAGGATGGCCCCCTCGTACGCGAACTTATTTATGGGACGCTTAGAGGAAGCCTTCCTGGACACCCAGGCCTGTCAACCCAAAGTTTGGTATAGATTCATTGACGACATCTTCATGATCTGGACTCACAGTGAAGAAGAACTCCAGAATTTCCTCTCCAACCTCAACTCCTTTGGTCCCATCAAATTCACCTGGTCCTATTCCAAATCCCATGCCACTTTCCTCGATGTCGACCTCCATCTATCAAACGGCCAACTACATACATCCGTCCACATCAAACCTACCAATAAACAACAGTACCTGCATTATGACAGCTGCCACCCTTTCCACATCAAACGTTCCCTTCCCTACAGCTTAGGTCTTCGTGGCAAACGAGTCTGCTCCAGTCCTGAATCCCTGAACCAATACACCAATAACCTGATAACAACCTTCACATCCCGCAGCTATCCTCCTGATCTGGTACAGAAGCAAATTGCCAGAGCCACTTCCTCATCCCCCCAAATTCAGAACCTTCAACGGAACCCCAGAAGTGCCCCTCTTGTCACCGGATACTTTCCGGGACTGGAGCGGACTCTGAATGTGGCTCTCCAGCAAGGATAAGACTTCCTAAAATCCTGCCCCGAAATGAGATCCATCCTTCACGACATCCTACCCACTCCTCCGAGAGTGTCTTTCCGCCGCCCACCTAACCTCCATAACCTCCTAGTCCATCCCTATGAAATCCCCAAACCACCTTCCCTACCTTCTGGCTCCTACCCTTGTAACCGCCCCCGTTGTAAAACCTGCCCTATGCACCCTTCCACCACCACATACTCCAGTCCCGTAACCCGGAGGGTGTACACAATCAAGGGCAGAGCCACTTGTGACAGCACCCACGTGATTTACCAACTGACATGCCTGCACTGTGAAGCGTTCTATGTGGGAATGACCAGCAACAAACTGTCCATTCGCATGAATGGTCACAGGCAGACAGTGTTTGTTGGTAATGAGGATCACCCTGTGGCTAAACACGCCTTGGTGCACGGCCAGCACATCTTGGCACAGTGTTACACCGTCCGGGTTATCTGGATACTTCCCACCGACACCAATCCTTCAGAACTCCGGAGATGGGAACTAGCCCTTCAACATATTCTCTCTTCCCGTTACCCACCTGGTCTCAACCTCCGCTAAATTTGAATTCCCACCCACCATCTTAACATCTTTGCCTTGGTTCTCTGGACAGAGCCTCTGCCTCAAGTGGCATCTCTGTCTAACTTCTAACTTCTTTGGTTTCTACAGTGTGTCTGCCTAAGTGTACTTGCGTCTGTGTAAATGTGTAGGTGTGTGTGTTTTTGTTTACCTTCCTTTTTTTCCCCTAAGGTAAGTCCTTCCACTCCTGGGATTGGAATGACTCCTTTTCCACTTCCTTAAAACCCATATCCTTCCCTTTTCCTCCCCTTTTTTCCTCTTTTTCCTGAAGAAGCTGCCAGTGGTGGCGAAAGCTTGTATGTGTGTTTGTGTGTGATTTTATTTATTTTATTTGTTTCTATCGACGAGCCGGTCCTTTTGGTAAGTCATCTGTTTTCTATTTTTATTTTTGTTTATTCCATGATTTATTAAGTTTTCAAATTTATACTGACTTTTTGATCACCCAGTTTTATTTGGTAACTTAAGAACTAACTTGTGCAGAATTCATCATAATTTATCTACAAAAAAATAGTTTCATAGACCAATTGGGAGGCGTCCTCAAATGGGGACATTGAGTATGAAAACTACATTTTTTGTGGAACATCTATAAATACTACCAAAGAATACATGAAGAGTGTACACTATTTTTTATTTTTCCTACAATGAAATTGTTTCCGGCACTCAGGCACACAGCTAGTTTACACTTTTCTCTAATGTAACGTGTTTTCGTCGGCAGTCCTGATCGTGACACCTCTTCGTATTGGGGTTATCTGACTTTGCTGGCCAGTGTTGTACTCTATTAAAGGGTAATTAATGAGGTACTGAATGATAGGATTTCTCTTTTTTGATGTACAGACAATAATGTGCTTTCGTCTGAAGGCCTGCCCCTACTCTTTCTTGTAACCCTTGCTTTAGATTTCTTTGGTAAACCAACAACTAACACTGCCATCTATGAGACCTTCTATCATTCATTATTAGGCCTCATATTAGGTACCTGTGCTTTTACAGTCACCTCAGATGTAAAAGATGATAGAAATGAGAGAAAATTTGTGTGTCCTCATTTGATGAAGTAACACATGAGAGTGTTAATCAGTCGGATGTTGTGCTTGAACATCTGCTGATTAGTGTCTACAGCAGATAACATCTATAGCAATTTCTTACAGTACATTATAACTGTACCATATTGGTGGCATGACAACCATCTTCTACGGAAAACCAAACTACAAGAACTAACCTAATGACGGCTTTGTAGCCGCTTCAAACAAGTCTCAGATGCAATTCAACGGATGGATGACATTGGATTTCACTGAATAATTCCAGAAACTGTAGCAATATTTTCAGGCGTAACTATGGTTTTCTTGCGGCCAACAGGCCCCACTAGATCATCAGTTACACTGCTTGTTCGTTTGAAACGCTATATCCTATTGCTCGCCCTCGATTTTTTCACGCGTGTGCAGTACCCTTCCCATTGTGCAACCAAGTTAAACAGGAATTGGATAGGTTGTCTTCTCTCGGTGCTCTGAAGCCTTTTACCTCCAGCAAATGGGTGTCACCCTAAGTGATTGTTAAAAAACCTAATGGCCAGTTATGTCTTTGTGGTGATTTTAAGAACACTGTTAATGTCCTCAGCATCATTGAACATACTTGTTGCCACGGCCAGACAAGCTAATTGCAAAACTTACCAGAGTTCAGTTTTTCTCCAAACTCGACCTATCAGAGGTGTACTTACAGGTCCCCTTGGATGAGGTCTCCAAACAATTTTTGGTACTGCTGATTAGTGTCAACAGCAGATAACATCTATAGCAATTTCTTACAGTACATTATAACTGTACTATATTGGTGGCACGACAACCATCTTCTACAGAAAACCACACTACAAGAACTAACCTGAAGACGGCTTTATAGCTGAAATGAGAATCGTAAAATAAATATAGAAATATTAAAGCAGCAATTTGGAATTAATACAACTTGTATTACCTGGTGACTACTTTTGAAGAGAGACTTCAAGTGAACCCACAGTGTCTTTTATACTTTCTCATTCGAACACCCCTCGTATTCGATACACCTCCACACGTCAGAAGCAACGTACCCCCAATAGTATCGACGTAGTTGCATGCGAGACCGAGAGCGACGAGGTCGGGCGGCAAACCGGACGGCACGGTTTCGAACAGGTTGTACGCCAGGCCGAGACGGGACAGCGACCGGAACGCCGAGAAGTCAGCCCCCGCGGCGTCCGACAGGCGGTTGCGGCCGAGGTCGAGGACGGCGAGCGAAGGCGCGGCGGCGGCCAGCGGAGCCGGCGCGGCGGTCAGCCCGGCGCGGCAGAAGGTGGCCGTGCGCAGCTCGGGCCAGGCCGGCGCGGCAGCCAGCAGCGGCCGGGGGTCACCGTCGCAGCAGAGCGAGGACAGCCGCGGCGCCACAGCTGCCACGCCCTGCACGTCTGACAGCTGCACCTGCGGCACCAGGCACGGCCGCTCTAGACCTTGTAACGTTTCTTGTATGCTGCACATTCCTTATACAGGGTGTCCAGAAAAGGGCTCCCCGATTTCAAAATTAAATATCTCGAAAACAAAGATCGATAGAGGAATGCAGTAAGCGGTATGTTTATTGTGAAAGCTGTAAGAAGTTTATACAGCAGTTTGAAATAATATATATAAAAATAGACTAAAATTACTCACCAGGCGAAGGAGCACCTGCTCTTCCTTAAAATCACCCTCTTCAAACCTCACCTGTGCTCCTTCGCCTGGTGAGCAATCTTCGTCTATCGTTTATATATAATTTTTCCTTCTAGGAATTTTTTGTCAAAATATTCTTATCATAAGCTTGAAATAATAGTTACAAAAGCTGCTAACAGATGGCGCTGTACACTGTACAGCTCATATCGGCATACATAACTGAAATAATCGTACGAAAACACTCTTTGCAAACAATCACATCACAATGTTTTCAAAATGTTCACCATTGGCTCTACAGAGGTGGTGCAAACAAAGAATGAAATTCGTCATCACATTTCGTAGTGTCTCAACCAAAATGGAATCACATGCCACAGAGATCGCCGATTCGAGCTCATCCAGCGTGGTTGGATGCTTCGGGTAGACTATGTCTTTAACTGTGCCCCACAAAAAAAAAGTCACAGAGAGTCAAATCCGGTGAATATGGAGGCCGATCCGTGCCTGCACCAGTAAATTTGGGATATTCCAAAGCAATGATTCAATTCCCGAAGTATTCCTCAAGAAGAATTGGTTTACGTTCTAGGAGTGATCCAATTATGATATTGTAGAAAGATATAAAAAAAGCCAAGATCGCTGATAATCAATTTTTATTTAAGACGACCGGTTTCGCTGAACTATGTCAGCATCATCTGGTCAAATAAAATCATTTTACAAGGCCATAATCTTGTAATGTCAATCAATGTATATCAAAACAATGTATATAACAACTGATTGACATTACAAGATTACGGCCTTGTAAAATGATTTTAGTTGACCAGATGATGCTGACATAGTTCAGCGAAACCGGTTGTCGTAAATAAAAATTGATGATAAGCGATCTTGGCTTTTTTTATATCTTTCTACAATATTCCTCAAGAAAACGAAACACTCGTTTGGTCCGATGTGGTCGGGCTCCATCTTGCATAAACCATTCAGTACCTGGTCGAATCTCTAATGCTTTCTGTGTGGCGACATATTGTTCCAAAATTGCAACATAACGTGCACCAATGACCGTTTCTCGAATGAAAAAAGGGCCAATAATGTCTCTGCTACATACTGCAGCCCACACAGTAACTTTAGGAGAATACAGGGATTTCACTTCACACCAATATGGCTTTTTGGAACCCCAAAACTGCCAGTTCTGCTTATTCACGTATCCATTCAGGTGGAAGTGTGCTTCATCTGTAAACCAGATGCAGCCAACATCAAATCCTTCACTATCAATCATTTTGAGCATCTGATTAGCAAAGGCATCCCTTTGTTGCACAGCTCGTAGGGGTTGCATTTGAATTTTGAATGGAACGCTTCAAACCAGTCTCAGATGCAATTCTACGGATGGATGACATTGGATTTCGCTGAATAATTCCAGAAACTGGCGATATTTTCAGGCGTAACTACGGTTGCTTGCGGCCAACATGCCCCACTACGTCATCAGTTACGCTGCCTGTTCGTTTGAAACACTATCCTATGGCTCGCCCTTGATTTTTTCGCGCATGTGCAGTACCCTTTGCATTGCGCGACCAAGTTAAACAGGAATTGGATAGGTTGACTTTTCTGGGTGCTCTGAAGCCTATTTCCTCCAGAGAATGGGCATCGCCCTAAGTGATTGTTAAAAAACCTAATGGGCAGTTATGTCTTTGTGGTGATTTTAAAAACACTGTTAATGTCCGGAGCTTCATTGAACATACTCGTTGCCATGGCCAGACAAGCTCTTTGCAAAACTTACCAGAGTCCAGTTTTTCTCCAAAGTCGACCTATCAGAGGTGTACTTACAGGTCCCCTTGGATGAGGTCTCCAAACAATTTTTGGTACTCAACACACCTTTCGAGTTGTACCAATATCAGTGTCTTCCATTCGGAGTGGCTGGTGCTCCCGCAATTTTCCAACGTTTTCTAGAACAATTAATGGTATCAAGATCACATTGTTGTCAAGGGTGCCACCAGAGAGGAGCATTGTCAAATTTTCGTACACTGTTCACATTCCTTTAGACAGCTGGCCTCAAATCAACCTAAGTCAAGCTTCTTCCAGCCTTCAATCGTTTATCTTGCCTTTGAGCTTTCTAAAGATGGCATCCGTCCCTGGCAACATCATGTTGCTGCAATCACAGCTATGCCTGGACCTACTGACGTTAAAGAGCTACAGGTGTTTTTGTGTGTGTGTGGGGGGGGGGGGGGGGGGGTTTACGCACAATCGCCTATTACCATAAATTTCTTCCCTGATGCTGCCACAGTGACTCATCCTTTGCATGCCTTACTTCGAAAAAACACTCTGTTTCAGTGGACTCCAACCTGTGAAAGGGCCTTTCGGAGATCGAAAGCCCAACTCACATCTGCTTCTTGTTTGGTAACATATCATCCGGGTCAGCACTCGGTGTCGGCTACCGACACTTCCCAGATGGGACTGGGTGCCGTTCTCTCTCACAAATTTGATGATAGCTCCAAGTGTCTGATTGCGTTTGTTTCAAAGACCCTCACTGCTACTCAGCAACGATACTCCCAAGGAGGCACTTGCCATTGTCTATGCCGTTCAGAAATTTCATGTGTTTCTATATGGGTCTAAGTTTCACCTTATCACTGACCACAAGCCGTTGGTTGCCTTATTCAATCCTTCAGCTTCGGTGCCAGATAAAGCTGCGCACAGGCTTCAGCGCCGGGTGCCGTTTCTTTCACGGTATCACTACGCGATCCACTTTCGGCCCACCGATCGACAAGCCAGTGCTGATACTCTCTCTCGGCTTCCGACGAGTTGCTGTGTTACAATTTGTATATAGAGGATCAAAACATTGTGGACAGGTTTCCAATTGATGCTTCCAAGATTGCTGTGACCATCACTAGGGATCCAGTGCTCCGTAGGGTGGTCTCCTTAGTTCAAAATGAGTGGCCGGAAATGCCTCCGGGCAAAGCTTCGGATTCCTTGCGCAATTACTTCGCTCTGCGCGACCGCCTCACTGTCTTCCGGGGTGTTTTGCTGTTGGCTACTGATGGCTCGTCTTCTCGAGTCATCATTCCTGGTGCTCTTAGACAACAAGTCCTTCGGTTGCTTCATCGAGGCCATTGGGGTGCCTCTCGCACGAAGAATTTGGCACGTCGTCACATGTTCTGGCCTGACATTGACAGCAACACTGTTCACACGGTTGCGGCATACTCGTTATGTGCTCAACATCAGACGGCTCTGCGCTCTAATCTCTCACCGTGGCCGCCCTTCCGGCATCCCTGGGAATGCATTCACGTCTATTTCGTGGACCCCTTTTTCTCGTCGTACTGGCCGTTTGTCGTTGGCGACTTTTCAAAATTTCCCAACTAGGCTCGTTGTGCTAACACAACTTCAGTGGCCACTATTCAGGCTCTGTGCCACGTATTTGGTATTGAAGGACTTCCCTCTACAATCGTGTCTGACAATGGCCCTCCGTTTGCCTCGCAATCCTTTTTGGACTTCTGTGCTCGGCAAGGCATTTGCCATATTCGGGCTCCTCCCTTTCATCCTCTATCCGACGGTGAGACAGAGAGGATAGTTCGCATGTTCGAGGTTCAAATGAGGAAACATGTTGAAGGTTCGTCCACTATAGAGGCCTTAACACGTTTTTTGAGTTCCTATCGCTTCACTCCTTGCTCTTTGCATGAAGAAGCAACAAATAGTTGTGAAAGCTAGCATTTGTGAGTGTGTGTGTGTGTGTGTGTGTGTGTGTGTGTGTGTGTGTGTGTTATTCATGTTACTGTCACATACCTGTGCTCCTTTGCCTGGTAAGTAAACCTCATCTACTTTATATAATTTCCTGCTAGGAGTTTTTCGTCTATAATCAACTTTTTTATTTTATTTACTAGCTTATATGCCCATGCTTTGCAACGGTTGTTAAAGAGGGACCTGTGTATTCATGGTTTTTAGGGTTCCAGACCTAGGTCAGCAAAAGCAGAATCCTTGTTGGATTGCTCTATCAATAAACTCAGTTCTCCTACCCAAGATGTCAAATTTAGGTAGAAGTCATTGTCGAAAACGATGAAAGTTCATGAACTTTTTCATAAAAAAGTGAAATTAAATTTAGTCCATACTCCAGAATGATTCATTGTTAGTTTGTGTTGATAAAGTTAACACTGAGGTGTGCAATTGTCTGTCTGGCATAAACTTCTGAGAACACTTCTATCGTTGAGATGAGAAATAGTAATAATAATAACAGCTCCATGTATTGGTTCTATGGCGTAGTACTAAATGTATAAAGAAATATAAAAAATAGAAATCGGATGACTTACCAAAAAGGACCGGCTTGACAATAGGCACAAGTAATCACACACAAACACACATACAAGCTTTCGCCACCACTGGCAGCTTCTTCAGGAAAAAAGAGGAAAAAAGGGGAGGAGAAAGGGAAGGATATGGGTTTTAAGAAAGTGGAAAAGGAGTCATTCCAATCCCAGGAGTGGAAGGACTTACCTTAGGGGACAAAAAGGAAGGTAAACAAATACACACACACTCACATATCCAAATGCAAACACACCTAGACAGACATTTTGTGGTGTCGCACAAGTCTAAAGTGCGTGCCACCTACTTTCGCCACGCGCCGCCATGCACGCACGGCACGGCTTTCTTATGACGACAGCCACGAATGCCCTCTGCTGCATCTTCGCTCGTGCCACCACTGAACGACATCATTCACTTGGGACTGAGATAGGAACCAGCTAACACTTCGGAATCAGATAGGCGCCAGTGAAGACTTGGCTAACAGATAGGCACTAGGCAGGCCTCTAGCTCAACTATGTATCAGCATTCTGCAGTACTGAGCTATGTAAAAGTTGAGTATTACTAAGTCTCTATGAAATATATATCTCGTACTAATTTACTCTAGTGTTTCTAGTTTCTGCTGTCCCACTGGCTGCTCACCTTCGTATCTGCACAAGCATGCATCCTTTATTCCTATGTCGGTCTTTCTACTCGGCCACCGACACCTATGACGGAAACGAGACACAAAAGCGGCGACGAGGCTGGGACACAAAAGTGGCAACGAGGATGGGATGCAAAAGTGGCGACAAGGATGGGATAGACGAACCTTGGACCAGCCAGCTTGCAGCAGCCAGACATCAGCAGTCGGAGCACGCAGACATTGCTCCCGCCCACCCTTATTATAAGATTTTTGGGGGAAGATATTCTGTTACGTGTTTTGTGGACTTTTTTGTTGCAGAGCATCCTCTTTCATATTGCATTTGTGTTTTGTTATAATTTAGTTGTATACGCGGCGCCTAATCGGTCAGCATGGCCACTACCCCGAACCCAAACTTAATGGAAATTATTCAGTTACAGACGGCGCAAATCACACAACTACTGCAAGCGGTATCACAGTTAACGGCCCAGGCAGCTAACCAACAACAACAGCCGTCGCATCAGCTGCCTACACCCGCAGCTGCACCGCTTCCTACCTTTCGCCAGTACAACGAACGTGAGGAAGAATGGAGTGATTATTTCGCGCAGTTTCAAGAACTCGTCGCGGTTCTTCAACTTACAGGTCAGACCATGAAAAATTTCTTCCTCTCCATCGTGGGCACTCAAACCTTCGTATTACTGCAGAAACTTTTCCCCCTACACACCTCCTTGTGATGTAGACTTTGAACAAATAGTAGATGCACTGAATGCTCATTATGAGAAAAAGTTCTCGTAGCTGCGGCGCGGTACTGATTTTTCAGACTGAAACTTCCTTAAAACCCATATCCTTCCCTTTCTCCTCCCCTTTTTTCCTCTTTTTCCTGAAGAAGCTGCCAGTGGTGGCAAAAGCTTGTATGTGTGTTTGTGTGTGATTATTTGTGCCTATCGACGAGCCGGTCCTTTTGGTAAGTCATCCGATTTCTATTTTTTATGTTTGCTTATCCCGCCAGTAAAGTTTCCTTCTATAATTTTCGTAGTGCTAAATGTTTTATATCTCACAGTAATTGTACAATGACCTATTAGAATGTTGCAGTGTTGCACTGGGGACAATGAAGTTATTCTGTATGCAGTGCTCCATATTATCGGAAAGTCGAAGAATACTGAAAGTCTGGTAATTCAACCAACAGAGCAGTTCATGTCTGTTTAAATAAGACGTCATGGTGGTGTCAATGTACGATAAAGTAAGTCTGAGTAATCGTTTAAGGAATGGCGTCATTAAATATAGTCGTATTTCCCGCGAATTGTCTTGACCGAGTTAGAAGCACCGGCCACTCTCTCAGCTAACACATGTCCACAGGTCCTGCAGTGATTACTTCGTAAAGCACGAAGTTGGAATCTATCTTGTGTAATAAAACTATATATTCAGAAGTGGGATTATAACTCAAAGTACAACTGTCTGCACAAAAGAAGACGTCTTTCTCTATTTTAATGTAGTCCACACCAAAAGGAAGTAATTACAAATTTTAATCACAATATTGTACCATACAATTATGAAAGAGGTAGGTTTCTGATGAGTTTGTCGCTCATGTATGTATATTATCTCTAGTGGCAGGCACAGAGTAGAAATCTCTCTGGAGTGAGCATTCAGATGCGCAGAACAGATTTTCTGTCCTGAACATTGAGGTGGAAATATTGTCGCGTTGCAATGGAAGCAGGCTTGACTTCGAAGGCAACTGAACACAGCACTTATAATCATAGCACGTTTATTACAAACTCAAGATACATGCAGCACCGATTGCCTCTTGGGCTGAGTGCTCTGCTATTTATACACAGACAGAATTTACCAGAAATTAGAAGAACAGTTAACATAAGAAACAAGTAGAATTTACAAGTAAACATAAGAAAGATGTAGAACATTCTGGAATTGTTAATTACAAAGAAATAAATTTTTGCCGGTGGGCGGGATTGAACCGGCAACCTTCAGCACCGCAGTCCGTGACGCTATCCAGTGCACCACGCCGGCAGTCGGTGTATGTGGTCTCTCACGGCAATATCACCTGATATTGGGAAAAATCTACTAATCGATGACTTCATCTTGGTCCTTTTTTTGTTTGGTTAAGACAGATGGCTATGTGTAAATGGCCCTTTTAGCGACGCTTCCTTAACTTTCTTGCTGCTTCTGTGACACATTTATTTAGATATTATTTCATGTTACGTGGTTGCTCTGCGAAAAAGAGGTGGGGCTTCTTTGCAGCCAATCGGAACAAACCAATCCTAACAGCAAATAAATGTGTGGAAAGCGGGGATTTGTCTCAGTATCACTCTGTAATTCCAGCTTAATGTTGAAAAGATGCACAGAAGCTTATGCTCACTCCATAGATACTTATACTTTATGTACAATTTAGTGGTTATACCTGTTGAAAGATGCACTTCTTTTTTTCCCATAACATTGCAAAGCATATGTGTTACAGCTAGGAAGAAAAAAAATTGTTCTACCTAGGCTAAACTTTACTTGCAGTGGAAGCGGTTTAGTTTGCTATCTTTGGCAACGAACTTTTTGCCTTAGGATGATTTACTGACCAGAACAGCATAAATTATTTATTTCATCGTGAACGTAAAGAATTATTCCTGTTATTCTACATGACTGATCTTTGAAAAAGCATTCAACGGCCGCTGCCAACATCAGTGCACAATGCCGCTGTAAGTAAAATTGTATCCCTTTCTGATTCCACCATAGTTATGAGAATGGAAAAAAAAAAACCACGCAGTAACACCATAATTAGTTATTTGGTGTACTATGTAACTAACGTCGCCTCACTTTGTCCTTTCCTGTACTGTGGCGTTTTCGAGGCAGTCCTAAACAGAACGCACTCAAAATGTAATTTTCCTTGCAATGAATGCCTATGTAAATTACAGCATCGATAGACGCGAAGGAATGCCGTAATGTTTTAAATTCAAATGATACCCACGGAAATAAGCACTTTTTTTTCTTTCCATTGCATTGCAAGGCATGCAGGATACAGCTATATACAGCCATATACAGCCATACTTGGGTTAAATTTTACTTGCAGTGGCAGCAGTTTAGTATGTTAATGTTGGCAACAAAATATTCGCTTTACGAGGATCATTAATTTATTGATCAGAACAACATTAATTATTTATTTCATTATCAACACTTAAGAATTATTCCACTCATTGCACATGGCTGATTTTTTTAAAAAGAATTCAATGGCCTTTACTAACATCAATACACTACACTGCTGCCGTAAGGAAAATCATAGCCCTTGTTTCAGTGTATTAGACTTCAGTTATGAGACTAAACAACGAAGCAGCGCCATCTATTAGTTATTCGGTATACTATGTCAGTAACAGTGCCTCTATCAGATCTTTGCTATACTATGCTGCAAATCAAGCATAGCATACACCAGAAACTACAAATTACGATATCTTTTCTTCCCCTGATCTGATTTTAATGAAATAAAGCTTATATGTTGCTCCAAGGTACTCTCAGTTGACCTATGAAACCCCATGAAAGTTCGTGTAGTAATTTTGGAGATTTGCTGTACTGCACTATACTTATAAGCACAGTATACACAAAAACTTCAAATTACAATAGCTTTCCTTCCTCTGATCCGATTTTGATGAAACTAAGCCTATGTTACTCTACAAACTATTCTCAATTTACCTGTAGAAACCCATGACAGTTCGTGTACATTTGGAGATTACCTTCAACAAATAGACATACACGATGGCTTTTAAGCAAATGATTAAATTATGATATCTTTATTTTCTGTGATCCGATTTTAATTATTGAAGCCTGTATGTAACCGCACGATGTTCTAAAGTTATGTGTGAAAACCCCATGAAAATACGCCAAGTAGTTTTGGAGATATATGTGTTCAAAGAGACAGACAGACATAGATAAAAAATTGAAATTACTATATTCTTTTCTCTGTGATCCGACTTTCATGAAACGAAGTCTATATATTGTCCCGTTACACTCAAGTTATCTGTAAAAACCCCATGCAAATTCGTAAGGTAGTTTTGGAGATAAGAGGATTTTAATAGTTAAAAAACAGGCAACGGTTACTGAAAACACCTAAAATTATGATATCTTTTGTTTTCAAGACAATATTTATGCCTATATGTTGATCCAAACTTTTCTCATGTTTACTGTGAAAACCGCACGAAGATTCGTCCAGTAGTTTTGAAGATTGAAGGGAACAGCGACAGGCCTACATTTACAGATTTATTATTAGTATAGATTTTAACGTCATTCGAGGAGGGGGAGAGAGGGGGCAAACCCTTGCCGATATTTTTATCCTCTTATAAGTTTCTGTATGAGCAGTGAAAAAGAGTTTCTTCAGCCAACCATCCTATCCCCTCATAATGTCATACGCCTAAGGGGCAGACCACTTAGACTGCGCGGCAGGGCTTTTGACGAACCTTGTGCAGGGCGAGGTGGCGCAGAGAGTGGAAATGCTCGACACTGACGACCGTCGACCGAGGCTGCTCTCCCGCGCGGTGGGGGCCGGCGCTGACGAGGCGCAGGCCCGGCGCCCGGCGCACCAGCCGCAGCAGGAAGGCCAGGTCGTCCAGCAGCCGCTGCTCCACGATGATGTCCGCCGGCACCTGCGACACGGCGTAATCCCGTCTCCAAAATCGACAATATTATGAGGACACATTGCAATCCGCACAATCACTCCGACATAACACGTGCAAATGTGACTGACATCTCCAGATCAGAGATGTTGGATTGGTCAGAGATGGCAGTCACGTTGTAACAAAGCAAGGTTACCACCTCCCATCATATCTGCCTCAATATTTATCCCTTTTAGATTAATTTTTTTCCCTCCAATCTCTCATATGTTGATCGATTTGATTTTTCCAGGGAAGCCAAAACAGTCTTGGTCCAACCTGCCACTGCCCGCACCGAAACTAAGTTTATTGTGCGGTATTGCTCCCTGTATATCTAGTAAAGCCAACCACTGCCCTTGAACAGTGTAAGGAGTCCCTTTACCAGTTCTTTATTAGACACAATTTCTTCGGGTCTGGTTGTCCCAAATGTTCTGTGCCTTTTACTCTCCAATGCAATGCATTCAAAGATTAGATGTGATGCAGTTTCATCAGCGTCATCACAGATCCTACATTTAGGGTCCTCTTCTGTTATTCCCATTGTATGTAGGTGTTTTTTGAAATTCCCATGGCCTGTCAGCAATTCAACCAAGAGTCTAATCTCTCTCATGTTAAGGCCCAGGATTGCAGAGCTTCTTTTAAAACATGGCTTTGGCATCATTACCTTGCCATGTTTTTGTTGGTAGACTTTGGTCCAATATTCTACGTGCTGTCTTCTGAGCCAGTTACGCAGCTCCAATTTGATCATTGCCTTGGTGATTGTCAGGACAGGTTCCGGTCCAATAAATGGAGACTCTGCCCCCATCCTGGCTAATCTGTCGGCATGTTCGTTGCCACTGATCCCCGAGTGGCCAGGGACCCACAATAGGTTTACTCTATTGCTTTCCCCTAGCTCCACCAGAACCCTGTGACATTCTGCAAAAATTTTAGACCTTGTTGCAGGAGCTACCAGTGATCTCAGGGCTGCCTGGCTGTCTGAATAGATGTAGATGCTACGATCTTTGTAGCACCTACGCAAATTCTCCTCCACACATGCCCTGATGGCAGTGATTTCGGCCTGAAATACTGAGGCCAGTTTCCCTAGAGAGATGACGCCCTCCAGTCTTGGCTGCACCCCGTATACCCCGGCCCCAACGCCTTGGTCTGATTTCGACCCGTCAGTGAACCAGACAATATCCCCCGTACGGTGTCGAACTATTGTCTCCCACTGCTCCCTACTTCTAATTGTTATACTGAAAGGCTTGTTGAAGCAGTATGGGGTTATAATATAGTCAGCTGGCATTTCCCCAACCTTTCCTATATTTACCTCACTCACTATCTTGGTGTGTGATTCTGGATATCCCAAAGAGTTCCAGTTGTTACCAGTTTTGAGCCTGTATGCACCAGCTGCTGCCTCCATCTTGACCCGAAGGTGTAATGTTTTCCATCCCAGCAGTTGGTGTGCTGCTAATTCCGCCTGTTATGGCTAAGCAGGCTAGTCTCTGCACCTTACCAAGCTCCTTAGCAGCAACCTGCTGTTCTACATTCTTCCACCACACGACCGCCCCATAGGTGATCCTGGGTCTAATCACTGTGGTGTATATTCAGTGCATACCCTTGGGGCTCAGGCCCCCATTTTTGCCACAAGCTCTCCTGGTACTTACTAAAGTACCTTTTGCCTTGGAGCAAATATTCCTAATGTGAGGGGTCCATGTCAGTTTCTCATCTAGGGTAACCCCTAGATATTTCACTGTCCCCTTCACAGGTAGTGCTTCATTGAAAAGCTTTAGATTGCAACTTGAGTGTTGGATATGTTTCCTTGTGAATGGTACAACAGTCTTCTTAGGACTAACTCCCAGATCCTGTTTTCTGCACCAATCTTGCACAATGTCCAATGCACCTTGTGCCATATTCTTCACTGTGTCAGCAAATTTGCCAAGTATTACTATGACAAGATCGTCTGTGTATCCTTGGCAAAAGTAATGCCTAGAGTTTAATTCTCCAATGAGATCATTCACCACTAGATTCCACAGTAAACGGGAAAGAACTACACCTTGCGGGCAACCCCTAGTGGTGTTGATTACCATTTTTTCATTCATCATGGTAGCCTCTACCTTTCTTCCACTGAGCATGGCCCTAGTCCACCTATATATAGTGGTCCCTAGGTCATGCACCTCTGCTGCCCTAACCATGGAATCGAAGGTCGTGTTGCTAAAAGCCCCCTCAATGTCCAGGAAGATACAGAGGGCCATCTCCTGAAAGTGTAGTGCTTTCTCCACCTTCCCAACAAGTTGGTGGAGAGCTGTCTCACATCATTTACATGGTTGATATGCATGTTGGTTTGAATGTAGAGGAACCCTACTTAACCTCCTTTCTCCAACATGCACATTAACCAGCTTTTCCAATGTCTTAAGAATGAAGGAGGACAGGCTGATTGGTCTCATATCCTTGGCCTTGATATGATCAGTTCTCCCTGGTTTTGTAATGAAGACAACCTTCACTGCCCTCCAGGCATTGGGAATGATTCCTGCTGCTAGGCGAACCCTGAATAACCTAATAGGAATCTAATAAGATTTTCTCCCGCTTGTTGCAGGAGAGCTGGAAAGATTCCATCGGGGCCAGGTGACTTGAACGGTTGAAATGTTCCCACCGCCCATCGGACCTTACTGAAATCGACACACTCCTTGGCCAGATCCCAGTCCTCTTTGTGAATACCTGAGAACCGTTGTCTCTCAGGAATCGCATTCTGGTCTGAGTTATCCCCCAGAGTAAATTGAGGAAAGTGAGTCTTGAGGAGCAGTTCCAGCATTTCATGTGCTGTCTTTGTATACTCTCCATCCTCCTTCCTCAATGTTCCTCCTGGATTAGTTGGTATCCTAGTGAGGATTTTATGAAGTCTCGCTTGAGCAGCCGTGCCCTCCACTTCCTCACAGAATACCTTCCAGGATGCCTCCTTTGCCCGTCTGATGGCAAGGTTGTAATTGACAAGGGCCTCACGATATTTTGCCCATTGTCCTTTGCGCCTCGCAAGGTTAAACAGTCTTTGTACCTGTTTCCTTTGGATTTCCAGGTTATTATTCCACCAAGGCACACTCCTATTTGTGCACTTCTTGGTGATTGAGCAGTTGTTCTGGTATGAGGTCACTATAGCAGAGGTTACGGCCTCTGCTACTTCCTCAAATCTGCTGGATTCCTTATCAAAGTTTTAATTTCTGATAGGCTGAAGTCAAGGTCTCTTCTATATGTCTCCCAGCCTTTTTTCCTGGGATTCCTATAGGTCATGGTCTGTCTGGGTTCCATTTCAACCTTGAATTTAATATACATGTGATCTGACGAGGATGGCTCCAGGACCACATGCCACTGTTTGACAGAACTTGCCATCATCATGGAACCAAAAGTTATGTCAATTACGTCTTCCCTTCTACTATTCATGAATGTAGGTTCATCACCCCTATTCAGGATCTCCAAGTTGTTAGATAGGAGAAATTCAAGAAGATGCTCACCTCTACTGTTGGTGTCCTTGCTGCCCCACGATAGATTGTGGGCATTGGCATCACATCCCACCACCAGTTCGTCACCTTGCCGATGGCAGGCTTCCGTCAGTCTCCTCACTTCCAAAGGAGGAGGAGAGCTGTCTTCGTAAGGAAGGTATGCTGAGGCCAAAACAATTTCCCTCTTGATACCTTCCTCACATTGCTGCATCCTGATGGTCACCAGGTCCCTAGAACAAAAATCCATCATTGGTATGAAAGATATTCCATTTCTAACATAAATGCATGTTCTGGAGTTTTTTAGATTTCTGACATAATCAGCTTACCTCCAGTACCACCAAGACCCGATACACCCCCTTTGTATAAATAGGGTTCTTGTATCAGGGCCTTGTCCACCTCCTGTCTCCCCAGGCGACAGCTCAGGGCAGCAGTGGCCCCTTTACTGTGCTGCAGGTTTATCTGCAGCACTTCCAGTCCCCATCTTGCTGCCATTGTTGCCTTTAAGGTCTCTGATTACCCTGACGGCGACCTGCGAGAACCCTAAAAACAGTTTCAGGCCTTGCTCTCGCATTGCCTTCAGGGACTTCTCTCCGACCTCCACCACCAGGGTTCATCCTTCCTGAACGACCTTTTGGTTAATTACCCTCCAATCCTCTGTCGAGACTTTTGGGTTCTGGACCCTTTTGGGGGTCTTGGGCTCAATCCCTTTTGATTCCCTCCACTTATGTTTAGGAAGCCATTCTTTTCCTTCCTTTTGCTTCTGTTCCTTGAGAAGTTTCCTCCTCTGAGCCCCAGACAAGGCCTTAATCCTAATCTGGTCCAACTTCTCTGTTACAGTTCCCACTTCTTGCTCAGGTCTAGACCCTGACTGAGAAGTAGGAGTGCACTCCATCGGTCCTGATCCTGATGTTTTAGTATCTGAGAGGTCTCAGATTGCCCCTCGGATTCTTTTAAAATAATTTTTTCTCCGTGTTCATCTTAGTCCCACGAGATTTGGGGATTTATATGGTCCACACCACGATAACCCCGTGTGGTGCAAGGCAACTTACCCAGGGAGGTCGCCGGGTATCCCTGAGGCTCCGTTCGAGACACATCCACCCATGTGCCACGCACCCCTCAGTACGGGTCGCACCACACCTTGGGTTGGGAGGCAGTTTAACGTCGTGCCCGGGGCGAAACCTGCATCAATACTAACTGAGCTAAAATACAAACAAAAGTCGTCAGCAAACAAGGAAGAAAATACTGACAACACCACTACGGCAACAAGACCGTTTATTGTGATTAAAAATAGTGGTACACTGAGGACAGAGCCCTGTGGGACACCATTCTCTTGAATATGATGTGAGCTAAAAAGGGAACCTATCCTAACCCAAAAAGAGCAGTGGGAAAGAAAATTTTGAACATAGATGGGAAGTGGACCCCATATGACCCAGTCGTACAGTGTAGGGAAAATATGGTGGTGCCACATGGCGTCGTACGCCTTCCAAAGGTCAAAAGAGACCACACGCAATAAGGTGTTCCCACCTGGAAAATGCTGTACAGATTGCGAACTCCATTGACACAAGATAGTCAATGGTTGAGTGGCCGTGACGGAAACCCCACTGCTATGGGGCCAGGAGTACCCATCCTCAAGGGTCCACATGATCCATTGACTCACCATACTTTCAAAGAGCTTGCAGAGAATGTTGGTGAGGCTGATCAGATGGTAATTGTCAGCCACAAGAGGATCCGCACCAGGTTTCAATACCGGGATGGTGGTGCTTTCCTGCCATTGTGACATAAAAACTCCTTCTGCCCATAATGGTTAAATAGGGCGAGAAGCTGCTGTTGAAAGGTGACGAATGAACTGGCTGTGGATCCTTAAAGTTCCCAGCAACGGGTGCGGAATGACAACTGTCATGCAGTATGGTGGTAGCAGAAGCACGCACAGAGCTTACGGTGTGGCGGACTGTTGGTGTGAGACAGTCCACAGCTCGGGACCCGAGGTTCTCCAAGCCCGTACTCATCAAATTAATGCCGGGCCCCTGAGGGGAAGAAGGACGCAAAACACTTGTTTGGGCAGTGCGTATTGCTTATCAGTGTGGTAACTATACCAGCTAAGGTAGGTAGAAGTCAGAGAAAGCATACAATGGAAAGTATCATTCTTCATTGTGGGCTCATTTAGTAGGTGGAAAAGAATCACAGAGATGATTAGGAAACTTCAGGGGCAGACATTAGAAGAGAGATGTTCTGTATTGTGTTATGGACAAGACAGAAGATTCTTGGAAAGTCCCAAAAGCATTAATTATCTTTCTCGAAGAGTCAACCTGAATTATATTGCTTCCTCTGAAGCAGGCTACGTCTCATGAAATGACAAGGACAAAATTAAGAGAGAATAGAGCTCACACGAAGGCATACGGGCAATCTTTTTCTGCAAACCATATGTGACAGGACTAGGAGGACAAGGAAGTGATAACGGTACACAAATTACGCTCAGCCATACACTGTAATGTGGCTTGCAGAGTATTGATGCATACAATGCCAGAATCTGTCCTTCAGAAGGGATGAAAAGGAGCTACACAGTTAAAGGCAGAGAATGGCATATTGGTACTGCCAAAGAACAGTGTTCCAACGAGATTCCAGATGCTATAAAACAAGAGTGGTAACATTATTACCTCCAAAATACAGTATGCCTATTATCCAAATTTTCACACGTAAAAAGGACAGCAGGATTTCTAAAGAAATTAATATTTCTCCAAAATTATTGTTCGTGATGGAAATTGTCCAGGTGAACGAGTCACATTTTGGGAAAAGGAAATACGGGAGGGGTGGGCTGTGTGTCTGCTTACGGTTGAGGGGGGCTGTTATTTCAGGGTATGGAGTATCCCGATACAGTTTCTTGAGTTGTCAAGAGTAGGTCTAAAAGGGTTCTAGTGAGATTAATCGAAGAATTTATTGAGGACGGGTCAACTGTAATGTCAGGTGTGTTTTCATCATCTAGGGGGATGGGGAAGAGGGGGTATCAGCATTTAGTAGGGAACCATAGTTTGGAATTTAAGGATTATTATACAGGGCTTTATACTAATACTATAGAGTTTCCAAATGATAAGCCAAGATCGCAAACTAACAATTAAGTGACGACCAGTTTTGGTGCACTGTGCCACCATCATCTGGTCATATATAGTGTCTAAGTGCAATGTTGCACTTCTTATTTTATACCCAATTTTTTAACAAGATGACCTAATCGTCTCCAGACCAGACGATGTCAGGTAATCTTAATACTATAGAGTGCCTTGCAGTTTCACTTCAACAAGTACTGTTGGCAGAAGTGTGTCCCTGATAATTTCTGTTTGTTTCATTTATATATTAGGGCTATGGGGACAATCTATAGAGCAAAGGTGTGAAGTAGTTGTGGGTTGGTATGTCGTAGGGTGACTGGTTCGTTTATTTTTATTTTTTTTTTTTTTTTTTTTGGGGGGGGGGGGGGGGGTCGCGGGTTTGTTGCATGTGTGTAATTTCATTTTTTGGTATGTTTACACGCGTGTGTATTTGTGTCTGGTGGCCTGCTTCGTTAGGAGTTGCGGGGACTTTTATTTGGCGTGCACATTTCAATTATTTTTCCTAATAGTGTAGTCGTTACTGTCATTGCTACGAGTAGTCATTTATTTTTGCTGCTGTGTGTCTTTCTGGGTTCAACTGAAGGACATTATACCATTCATCATGTTTGTTGCCTGACGTTGATCATTTTCCTTTCGTTATTAACTAGTCATTACTTTTTGCAATGCAAACTGATTATTTGATGTTCACCCATCCACCTACCCAAGCCCCATGATTTAATTTAAAAAAAGCATTAATTACTTGAATGTTGATTATTTACAATAGCAACAGTTTGGCAGAACACTGCTGGAAAGTTTCTTTGTCTGTAATGCGGTGTTTTATTTTATGAGTACTGTATTTTGGAATTTGTGTTTCTTGGTTTTTACTGGTGGGAGCATAAATGATATGGGTTGATGTAGACGGATGGTGTTGGGTTCTTCAGTACTGGCTTATTGTGGGTCAGTTGTAGTGATTAGTAACTCTTTTATTGTTTTGTTTCTGGTACAGTAGTTTGGAATCGTCTGCTTCATTTGTGGTGTACTATAGGTCAATTGAAGAATTCGATACCATTTTATGATTTTTAATTTCTTTGTGTGTTTTATAGATCAATTGAAGTGTTCGAAAGCTTTTTTTGTATGTAATATATGTGTTTTGTTGTATTTTCGAATTTTCCGTAGTGTATTTCTCTCGTCTTTTGACTCTTAGAATGCCCCCGGCCAAAACACCCACACTTCGCATGTTTATAAGTGCTAAGTGCGTGTGTCGGTGTTTTTCCTGTTTTGGTCGCCGTTTTGGCTTTGACCATTATGTCACTGCCCCCATGTTGATGACGTCATTGGCCCAAATGCTGTACGTACATCCTCTAAAAAATTTGATCAAAATAGGAGGGGGGAGAGTGGGGGGGACTTGACTAAATTAAGGCACTTAACATGGATCGAGCGTAATAATGATTTAATTGCCGAAATAACAAGAGAGTCAAGGAGCAGTCAGAAAAGTATCGGCATCTTTACCAACTAAGAACGCATTTACCAGAAATTGTATGAAACAAACGTTTGCTATTAATAGTAAGAATTACGGCAGATTGCTACTCATTAGTCAGACGGGGTTTCCGGCAATACAGTCTACTTTTCATTGTAGCCTATCGCCCATTAATGGTACAGTAAAGAGCTGCAAATTCGGCTGTGAGCATCCGCTAAGGAGGCTAGCAGTCTACTCCAGATTGTTACTGTCGAATCCCGGATTTTCCACTGTTAAGCGAAAGCCACCATATGACTAACGAAGGATCAGATGAAATTTGATTGATGTTGAAGTGTCAATATAAAGGAATTTGCCAACTACCTGATGCTAGACTGGCTGAATCTTCAATTAACTAAAATTTCTTGTATTATTTCCTAGGGATACAAAATACCACCACAACACTGTATTTATTTGTTGAAGAGGCAATTTCAACTTACGGAGGCAACCAAACAATGAAAACAAGGATATCTGCCTGCCTCTTAAAACTACATTTGTTTCATGCCAAATACTTATCAGCCAAGTTTTCTATCCGTTTCTGACAGTTCAACAAGTTATTGGTTTTTACTTCATGGCAGATTAACATATTAAATCTATGCTATTGCCAGAAACAGACGTTTTCACGATAAGATACACTATCTTACAGTATACAAGATGTAATAATCCCTACACACTGCTGTTAATTGTTGAGCAATACTATACATGACAAAACGCCAACAAATTAAAGTCTACTAATGTTTTGCTTATGAAGATGAACACATATTTACATGATCTTATATAGTTACACTTCGTTTTGTTCTTCGTAACACTCTAGGTCATAATGTTATTTCTACTATCAAAAGCACAGTGATAGTCAATTACTTGTCTTTCCTACCTGTACCGAAGTCTCCTTGGAATTTGATACATGTTCGTTTATTAGAAGAAACGACTCGTTCAGTTTTTGAAGCACTGGAACTGTGAGAACCAACAAACTATGTCCACTACAGATAGCGTCAACATTCTCACGCAAGAGAGTAGTCAATTTCTGTATATCGCACATTTGTTCAATCTACATAAGTACAACTGTCAATAACATAAATACGCGTAGAGGACTGATAACATTCCTCACTAATATCAACATGTCCTTAACATATCACAAAAGATACAGGTTCGCATTATTAATTAGATCTTATACAATGTTTATAAAAATATGCGTCATCTCGCGAACAAATTTGAATCACTTGCAAGTGATGGTGATCAGCTGATGACAAACGATTATTTTCGTCGTCTCCCTAAATATTGCGTAATATCTCTGCCAGTTATGATATCTACTTGAATTAGTTATCTGGTGCCATTTAATATATATTTACGGGATTAATTCAATAGTTACATTATTTAAACTCTATCCTATCACACGATACTACGATTTGTTTTATTTAAGTAAGATTTATAAACACGGTTTTAGATATTTTAGAGTCACTAGGTTCGTTCGAAGAGTTGCCAGAAAGTTACTTGGAGAGCCAGCAAACAGGCGCTACTACGCATGCGCGGCAATGGTGACGTCATGTGTCCGTGCTTGGTGTTTGGACTCTTCGAACACCTATCGTGTTTTATTTAGCCTTTTTGCCACCTTCGGTAGTATAGCGTGAAAAGACAGCAGAAAGAACAGTAACGGCGCGAATGTTATTTCCTTGTTTATTCACCACTTGCCTTTACAAAATTTTAGGAAATATGTTTAGCAAGATAATTAAATGAAAGATACACTTACAGAAAAATATATACAATATAGCAGAGTATTGGCCTCCTACTTACAAAGGAAAGTTGTTCCTACTTTTTCTCATATTTTCTTTAAATATTTTGGCCATATAATATTTTTTTGTAAGGAGAAACATTTTGGCAACTTATTGTACAATATTGTCCTGAGTTCTCAATTTGTGTTTTCTTGTCAGGTCCAAGTGCTTCCAAATTCGTGTATTATGGTTATTATAGAGCTGTTCCTCCCACACAAGAACCACTCGTGTTACGCACACAGGAAATTTTGTGGTGTAGAAACTCTACATTGGCTGTTAATAGAGTTTTGCACGAACCACAGCCAGAGATTTAAACGAAAACAGCAATTGCTGGGAGACAGGGGGGCTTATTTGAAAGCATTCACCGCAGTGCAATGCGAGAACAAATGTAGATGACTGTTAAGGGCATACAAAACATCACTAATAATAATAAGTCCTATTTTTGAGAGAACAACGTTCATTTTATACTGTCTCGCACTGATAAAAGCTCAACGAGGTCAACAATACGTCTCTTGCGGAAACCATCTGCAAGTGAATGGGAAAAAATTCTGTATCTTCTTTGGGCCTATTTATTATGCCATGGGTCCCATCTATTGCACCTGGCATTCCTTTATTTCGCAAATGGGATTCGATGTCATCTCTTTTCTCTTTATAACGTCCACTCCCAGACTACTAAGAAATTTCGCATTTTCTTTTCTCCTTTTTTTCCCCTCCAAACACAACGAGCCGACAAACGTTTAACATGGCTGTTACATTACAGAAACCTGCAGCTTCATGGCCAGCAAACCACAAAAAGAATCAGATTATGTTGTAATAGGAGTATCTCCCCCATTTCCGCGTCCTGGTACTTAAAAGAAACCAAATTTCTAAACTATTCTGCCAGAAGCCACCACACCCACAAATGTTAGACAAATTCCTTATATGAGAAACGTGGCACAAAGTTAAAAAAAAAAAAAAAAAAAATACAAAATAGGAAATAAATTCTGATTTTATTTCGGCGCAACAACATTGCGTGGAAATCGACGTCACGGGATACGAAATCTAAATTTTGAATTCTGTCATCTTCTACAGGTGATATTATAATAATAAATAAGACCGTACAATTACAGAAGAAACACACAGTAGATATACGTCCACATGTAAGATAACTTCCATTTTGAACAAGGGAGCGTCGTGTATCCCCACTACAAGTAAAAAGAGCCACGCGCATGCGCAAATCTGGCTGCCAGAAAAATTTCATCGGGCACCATCTGGCTACTTGGCTCTGCTTGCAAGCAACTCTTCGAACAGCTGGCGCCCCACTTCAAGTAGCCAGATTCGGAGCCAAGCGCTCTTCAAACGCGTACTTTCGTACTGCGCATGCGTGGTAGCCAGAAAACAACTCTTCGAACGAAGCCGATATCATAGCAATCTCAGGTTCGTTCCAGCAGCTGCAAGACGGCTACTTTCAAGCGCTAAGAAACAGTTGTTACTGCGCATGCGCAGCTACTATGACGTAAAAACCCTTGTTTGATACTTGTACTGCTGGAACGCTTTCTGGTTACAGGCAAAGGTGAGGTTAAAGGAATAATTAAAATAATTTCCTTCCTAATAACGAAGTAGTGTAAACAAGAAATATCTGATCTCAAATCGGATTGCAGTGACTTCGGAATAACCGAAAAACACGCTACAAACACTCACGTATCACGTGATGGCTACTCCCCACTCCAGCTCAGACCTTTCTGCGCATGCGCAAATTGTCTGCTTGAGCGCGCCTGAAATATTTTTCCGGGTAGCATCTGGCTGCTTGCGGCAACTGCTGGAACACCAAACAGCCATACTCCAAGTAGCCAGAAGCGGGAGAAGGCACTGCTGGAACACAATTTCAGCGTTGCGCATGCGCGTCAAGCAGTCTGGCAGCTGCTGGAACGAACCCCTCGATATACAATGTCGCTGACATCGTAGCCTTTTGCGAATTGCAAACAAACACTGTGTTCGAATTGGACCAATGTGTTTTTGGAAGACGCGACGTGATTTCGTGAAGGAGCATTTTTGCTGTTAACAATGAGTGGCTGTAAGTAATATGGAAGCACATTCTTCTTTTGGGTATCTAATGTTTCCTTATAATTTCGAAGTGACTATTTGTTTCGTTCATGAATACAGACCGAGCTCCATCACTATGGGTGTTGCGGCTTAGTGTGTGTTTTAAACGTAGTGATTGATAAATGAATTATGAATTTTTTACAGTGGCTTAAAAAACGTTTCGTTTTTGTACTCTCCAGAAAATTGTAGTGAGTCTTCCGCTCCCGTGATGACAAAAACTGCTAATGTAAAAGTGCCAACAGTAACATACATTAAAGCCGGCTTCATTGCCGTTCGTTCACTCTAGCAGCAAGTACAGAACAGGTAGAAGCTGGACAGCAGTAGAAAGTGCCGTTTCAGGCTTGAGCTGATATTTATTAGTAGTGACTTCAAATTAAATATAGTTTCAGCAATATCAAACTGACCGGACAGGACTTTACACTCTAATCCGAATTTGACTGAGGACTCTTTAAAATTGTTTTAACCATGAATAATAATAAACGCAAACTGAGCAAAGCGAGGAAATGTAGGATTGACGTATAGGCTGGACTAAAATTAATTTAAGGAGACTGTCTTCATAAATATATTAAATCCACGCAAAGAAAGCAAAACAGGATGGACTAAAAAACAGCCGTCAGGCCATTAATCGATGTTCCTCTTGTATCCTTGCAGTCTCTGTCCTGTATGATCTATAAATTGAATTTAGTCATGTCTATTCCTTGGACGTAAAATGACAGCTCATTGATGACTGCCCCCTGTAATAATCTATAGTTTAATGAGACTACTGCTACATGACTCTGCTTCCATGAAGGAATTCATTATCCTAACAAGCAACACCCCTCGCACAAATTGGTCATGTGGAGCCTTACAGACAGTAACTCGTATCCTGGGGAATAGCTCTCCATGTAAATATTAGCCTTCTGCATATTTTGATTAAGGCATTGGGTTTAAAGGTAACTGTTGTTCAGGCTAGTTGTTGGGGTTTCTCCCAGTTATGGTGGGTGTGGTGTACTCAGTCATATCTCCTTTGCGCACTGTTTCTCTCACATCTGCACCTGCTTACATACTCCAGTCTGCCAGTACTAATTTCCTTTTCTGTTTCCATTCCTCGTACTGGTATGCCTTTGTATGAGCTCCAGTTTTTCTTATCTTTGTGGTCTTTACCTGAAATATAAATTTGTGGCAGCTTCAAACTCAGGCCCAACAAATTTCCTCTACAGTGTTCATCGAAAAAAAGTCTCTATCCCTCCAGCAAGTTCACAAATCATCTCTGTAATACTTGCATGTTGATTGATGCTACTAGTAATACTGCTAGCAGCCTGCTTCTGAATTACTTTTATGCCTTCCTTTAAACTTATCTGGTGGGGTTCTAAAAAACTTTATACCAGATTCAAGGAGGAGTTGCACAAACATTCTATATGCAGTCACCTTTACAATTGGATTATGTCTACATCTGCACAAAATTCTCCCAATAAAGTAAAGTATTGCGTCTGCCTTCCCCACAACAGTCGTTCCATGTATCGCTCGGCATTGTTATGCCTGGTATTAAATTACCACAACTGTGTCTAGTAGCTCCCTGCAGAGACTGTATTTGAAATATATGCAATTGTTTGTCATACTCATTAGCATTACTTAACATATTTATACATTATGAGCTACCTACCATTCCTGTCACCAAATCAAAATTCTGTCTGTTATCTTGGCTTGTACTACAGTCACTCAATGGCAACAGGCCCCCCCCTCCCACACACACACATACACTAAAACATCACCACCAAACAACTGTTTTATTTGCTCAGTTTCTTCCCTGCAATGCCCTATTTTTTATTGTAGAATTTTAGCACTGTCTTAAGTAGTGAGTGTTCTTACTGCACTCGAGCTGGCGTAGGATGTCTGCGGATTGAACATCTGTTGCATGCAGGCCCCAGGGACACCTACAAGCTGGCTTATTATTGATGGTTTAATTATTGCCCATTGCATTAATTTTGATCTCTCATATTTACTGTTTTCAATCGGCTAGATTATTTGCTGTTGTGGGTAAAATTTTACGACACTTCTCGCTGGGATCCAGTGCTTATGTTGGCAACAGGTGAACAATGAAGTATAGAATTGCGTTAATATTTTTTGCGAGCTACACAGTAAATGTTATTGCCACTCGTATCACTCACAGCTTAATTAATACTGTACCTGCTCTATGGTTGACAGGTTCTTGTATGTACCCTTGTCCGTTCAGAAAAAAAACTAATTTTCTTTTAATGGAAGTTGTCACAAAAAACATTTATTGGTTATCTGAGTTGCCGTCATTACCATTGGTGCCAGCATAAGCACTGGAGCCCGGTGAGAAGTGTCATACAATTCAACCGTTGTTGTGGGCTAGCCATGGGAACCGAACGGACGTTTGTTGCATCCAGCGTGTCCACCGATTGGCCTGCGGCTGAGACAAGCCATGTTACTACTCACAATCCTGTGGTTGTGTGTGAGGTTGCCCCAGACTTCCTGGGATACTGACCAAGAGGTCTTTTTGGTTCATTTTACCAACAGGTTGAGGTGCTACCTGTGCTAAAATGTATCTTAGCTGTTTCGTGTCACTTGTCCACCCAGATTCCAGGATCTGGTCTATTAGAGAGAGTGGGTTTGCTTGTAGTTGCGAGCTCCAACATTGTGTGTGATGGAGCCCTTTTTCTTTTTATACAGCCCTTTTCGGCTAAATCGAAGGATGTGCCCGACGCAACCTAAAATGAGACTATTTCCGCTGCAGTTGGTGTTTCCTGGCACTTGTCGGGCTTCAAAACCACAATTAATGAACAAAAATAAAATCAGACGCCTTCCCTGACATTTGTTTATTCCTGCCGGTGCAGTGGGATGGAATAAAAAAAAGAAAAAGCAAGGCATAATAAATTCAAAAACATGGATGTGAACAGAATGTCTGTTGGACATGAACCAAAATGCATTCTGCCATATCGTGAGTGGGTGCTTCTTGCAGAAAGTGAGTACGGAATTAAAACAATTAACTAAAACAACATACATGTGAAGAAAAATTTAGTCTATACTGTTGTCACGTTCAGCCCTGGACACAACATGCGTTACCGAGGACACATCTTTACAGCACAAGATGTTTGCTATTGGCCTGTGGCTTGGTAAAATTGCACTTCTATAAGAACAAATAAGTCAAAGAAAGCAAAGAAAATGGCTTCACGTGCAAAATGAACAAAGGTCCTTGAGAAAGTACATATTTCCAGTTTCCGACTGTCATACTCTGAGAGTTTTTTGGTACCCAAGTATCAGTATCACCATGAGGAATTTTGCAAAAAGGTCACTATACTTTGAACACTTGGTGACAATTAGCTGGCTATCCCGTATATACGCCAAGTAAGAGATGGCATCATGAAGTTTGAACTGGATTATGGTGAAGACCGTGTGACCGAGCATCCAGATTGTAGCATTTGCTTGGTTCGAGGAGAGGACTTGACATCAGGCACCAGATCCAAGCTGGTGGCAATCACTGTCGGTGTCGTCCCATTGATAAGGGCCACCATTCCGCAACAACAAAGGTCCCATACCGGTGATACAGAGTGACACGGGAACCGATGGTCACAGGTATTGGGTGCGTCACACCCCTACAAGCTGCTGTGGTGCGAAGGCGGATGTTGGCCAGGCGTCGATTCATTGCCAGCATGTTGTTGACAAGGCAGTACCAGATAGACAACACTTCCAACGGTGAAATGGGGCTATTAATGTGATCCCACACCTGGCTCCAATTAGCAGTATGAAACATTCCCGAACATTTCTATGTCACTCTGGCCAGTAATAAATTTGCTGCTGATGAACAGTTGTCTTAAGGGTTCATAATTTGTCAATAATGGCAATAGACACAATTTTGAACTGTACGGTAACTAATTTTTTATATTTCTGAATAATCGCAAATATGTGAGGCATTCACGGCTCTCACAGCACATTCTAATAACGGTAATTTACACAGGTCGCCATATTAGTCTTCACTCGCCATTTATTACTTTTATCTCACTATTGCACAACAATCTGTCACTGCATTCCACGTGGTTTTTAGCCTGTGCGGTTGACACGATTCGCGGCGCGGAAATCTTACACAGTTACGATCGGCACAAATGGTGAGAAAAATCCACCCATTGCGCTGTGGGTGAGCTCAATCCAAAATACGCACAATGAACGGACTTTCACCATCACTCTTATTACTCACTTACGCGGCTTACAGGCTCGTAGCCATTCCACACTTGAGTCGTACCACTGCCAGGGCCCCAACAATAGACTCACTATGCCGACTATCAATATAATGCATAGTTTGACCTGTGTAATGCAACTAGGGCAAGAATATAACCATAAGAGGGCTGACCCCTTACAGGTGGAATGGCGCACTTCCAGTGCAGAGCTGCATACAGTTGACGGACCACGTGGAGTCTATCAGTGGTCACATCCAACTTGTGGCTTTTGTGGAAGTAATATTCCCTCACATATTGCATCTTAAAGGGGAAGTCCTTTGTAATGAGATGGGCGGTCTCCGGCAGTGGGCGGTAGCACACCACGATTGCCGCTGTTGGATCGACTGGCACATGAGGTCGCAGTTCAACCAATTGGCAGTGCCGCACTTGCTAATAACGTCCACCAATCCAAATCCCTGTGCAGGGAAGCCAAAACAGTTTTGGTCCAACCCACAACTGCCTGCACCGAAACTAAGTTTGTGCGGTATCGCTCCCTGTATATCTAGTAAAGCCAACCGATGCCCTTGAACAGTGCAATGAGTCCCTTTAACAGTTCTTTATTGGACACAATTTCTTTGGGTCTGGTTGTCCCAAATGTTCTGTGCCTTTTACTCTCCAATGCAATGCATTCAAAGATTAGATGTGATGCAGTTACATCATCGTCATCACAGATCCTACATTTAGGGGCCTCTTCTGTTATTCCCATTGTTTGTAGATGTTTTTTGAAATTTCCGTGGCCTGTCAGCAATCCAACCATGAGTCTAATCTCTCCTGTTTAAGTCCAGGATTGCAGAGCTTCTTTTAAAACATGGATTTGGCATCATTACCTTGCCATGTTTTTGTTGGTAGACTTTGGTCCAATATTCTACATGCTGTCTTCTGAGCCAGTTACGTAGCTCCAATTTGATCATTGCCTTGGTGATTGTCAGGACAGGTTCTGTCCAATAAATGGAGTCTCTGCCCCCATCCTGGCTAATCTGTTGCCATGTTCCTGGTTCAGGTTTATTGATGATTTATTTATTTATTTATTTTTTTTTTTAATTTGGACTTGATTGAGAATACCTTATCCTATCCTCATTCCATCACACCTTCAACTCCTCCTCTCCTAACTTGACTTGGCCTTACTCAACATGGCATGCCACTCTTGGACGTTTACCTCCACTACACTTCTGTGCCCATTAAAACCAACAATACCTGCATTTTGACAGCTGCCATCCATTCAACACTTGAAAAAAATCCCTCCCATACGGCTGTACTCTTTGTGTATTGTTGTCTTGTTGAGAGCTGCCTTACCCAATATGCTGAAGATCTCACAAAAGCCTTTACAGGCAGGCATAACCCCCAGACCTAGCCCACAAGTGTATTTCCTTTGCTGAATCCCCCCACACCACCAATCTTCCCTCAATCCGCAGTACCATTGCGGACTGGAACAACTGAACCAGATCCTTCATTGAGGATTTAATTAACTGTTATGGTCTCAAATGCTAGACATTCTCTCAAAGATCGTCCCATTTTGTACCCAACCACCTTAACATCCCAGTGTCATTTCCAATTCCCACCCTTACCACAGGAATCATACAGCCGTGGAAGCCCCGACGAAGGACCTGCCCGATCCTCCCACCTAGCACTTGTTATTCTATTCATGTCAGAGTCTTATCTTACCCCATCAGAGGTTGGACCTCCTGCAAAAGCAGCCATGCAATTTATCAGCAATTACACAGCTTTCTAAATTGGTGCAGATAGATGTTGTCCTTCATCTAAATACATATATACATACTCCTTAAGGTGTGTGGCGGAGGGTACACTGTACCACTACTAGGTATTTCCTTTCCTATTCCACCCCCAAATAGAATGAGGAAAAGAGTGCCTATATGCTTCCGTATGAGCCCTAATTTCTCTTACCTTGTCTTTGTGATCATTACGCATAATGTAGGTAGGCGGCAGGAAGATCATTCTACACTCAGCTTCAAATTCGGGCCCTCTAAATTTCCTATACAGAATTTCATTAAAAGAACTTTCTTTCCTCCAGCGATCCCTATTTCATTTCATGGAGCATTTCTGTGACACTCGCGCATTGGTCGACCCTACCAGTAACAAACCTAGCTGCTCGCCTCTGAGCTGCTTCTATGTCTTCCTTTAAATTGACGTGCTGCGGATCCCATACACTTGAGCAATATTTAGACGTGGTCGTACAAGCATTTTATATGCAGTCTCCTTGACAGATGAGGTACATCTTCCCAAAATTCTCCCAATAAACCGAAGTCGGCTGTCCGCCTTACTCACAACTGTCATTACACGTTTGTTCCATTTCATATCGCTCTGCAATATAACTCCTAGATATTTGAACAATGCTACTGCGACTGGTGAGTAGGATTGTTTTACCTACTCATGTACATCACCTAACATTTTTCTACATTTAGAGCTAGTTGCTATTCTTCGCACCAAGAAATTTTGTCTAAGTCATCCTGTATGCTATTACAATCAGTTAAAGGCAACAACCTCCTATACATCGCAGCATCAGCAAACATCCACAAGTTACAAGCTACTTCATCCATCAGATCATTTTATATAGATAAAAAATAGTGTGTTCTCATGATACATTCTACAGTCCCACAATCATCCTCACCTCAACCTAAGATAACCTATCCCTCCAAATCTCTTCTCAGTTGATTGTCCTCCTCCCAACTATGTGCCTCATCTTTTTGTATAATTTTAACCTTCTGCAACTTCCCTTCCCCTCTTTTATTGCCTTCCAAGCAACATTTCACATTCACATCCAGGCTTGTCTCTGTTTTTACACTTCACCATTTGGCGCAGAATGTTCTATCCCCATCCTTGCCCTACATCCTCTTTTCCCAAGTCACTGTCAAAATGCCACTGGGTCATAATGGCAAGAAATGGCAGTCTTGTGTGTATCCGTTGTCTGAGTGATTGTGTGATTGTTCCATATTTTCTCTCTCTGATGAAAGCTGTGGCTGAAAAGTTAAAAATTGCGTGAATGTTATTGTCTTTATTTACAGGGCTGTCTGTAGCACAATGGTTATCTTTACTGTTAGTTGATGCTATTGTTATGTTATTAACATCCTAACCTTGACTTTGCATTGCTAAACTTAATAAAGAAAAATTATTCCTGAATTAATTGTGCTAAACTTTCTTCCATAAAAAATTTAAAACAGAAAGGGGGAACAACAAAAACTCTAGGCCTGTGCTCATGTAGTGGTGTAGTGACTGGTTCTCGATTTAAACTTCTTAAGATCTTCTTGTTTAATTATTGTCCATTGCATTGAATTTATTTATTTACATTTTTAAACATTTTACATGCTGTTGATGTTAGTTGGTACAGTTTAATACATCATTATACATATAATGATATTTACAAGAAAAGGGAAAAAAAAAAGAGAAGACATCTGAATATTGCATTTAAGAATACACTGAGTATTTGTTAAAATATTAAGTCCTCTTTTTCAGTAATCAAAAAGTTCCTCTATGGCATATAAAGCTTTATTTTTGAGCCAGTTTTGTATGGTTTATTAATTTATCTCTCTCATATTTACTGTTTTCCTTTCCAACAAATCTGCAACCTGTAAATTTTATTTCTTGGTGGGGCTAAATTTTACTTATGATGTTGGTGGCCTAGCGTTTTGATGATGACAGCAGATGACAATGGGTGGAAATGAGTTGACCAATGATGGAGTAGATGCAGGCAGCTGATAACAGTTCAACAGGTTTTAATTGTTTTGTGAAAAAGTAATTATAAGAAACAGGAGGACATAAAAGAATGTCAATTTGTCATCTCTCTCACATGTTGTGACGAATCCCAACATAGCTAAGTTTTATGTTGACAACAAAAATTTCCTTTACGATGATCAGAGCTTTCCAAGCTGGGTGTCGTGACACCCTGGGGTGTTGCGAGACTCTAAACAAAAAAACTTGTCATAAAATAACACAAAATATCCTTCTCTCCATACTACCCTGAAGACTCGCCTGCAGCTAATCTTCCTTCTCTTCATTTAGTGCACTACAGATCACGTATTAAAGGAATGATCGGTGCACGTTAATTGCATGCTGAGCCGCTAGGTGGCAGCTCTGCTTCAGCAGCAGTAGACACTCAGGGTTCGTTCAAGCAGCTGCCAGTTGCCAGATTCCAGCAAACTGCACATGCGCAGAGCTGCTGCTGATACTCGATAACAGCTCTTCCCATGCGCAGTTTGCTGGAACTGGCAGCTGCTTGAACGAACCTTCACTGTAGTCTGCTTTTCTTCTCAAAAAGCTGCACCTGAGCGTTTTTTAATGGATTTATCAAAGCCACGTCACCCTCGGGAGCGTTTCTTACAATGAAATGTCAATCAATGACTGTAGAAGCTGTCACAGATTATAAAAGCAGTCACAATTGTCCACTGACTAAAGCTATTCAGTAGCGATGTTTAGTATGGAGTATGCAGTAATCATTGGTTCAAACTGTGGTATGCGTTAATATTTTTTATTCTCTCTGTTTCCTGTATGTAATAGAGTCTGGGACCCGAACCGACATTCATATTCTTACTTGTCACAAATTTTTTCCGAATGTGTCAGGACTTCAGAGGTCGTGGTGAAGCAAGAACCTAACAATAGAACTAAAAATAACTTCTCATAAATACATCCTCTTTATTTCTGAAAATAATGTGATAATATTGAACTGAAAGGGAACAGCCACTGTGCTGTCTAAATCAGAAATACGAGCAGCTAATTTCCAGATGCTGTTTTCAATCAATCCACCAAAACCGTATCTGGCCCTGACATGTACACACGACACAAAAAACAGTTTCCAAAATTCAGTTTTCGTGTTTCAAAAGTTGGGTCGCATGTAGAAGAAGCAAGTATTACTGTGTGAGTTACGTATTGTTGTCTGCAGTGTTACTCTGTTGTACATCTCCATAGTTCCTAATGTTTTCTTTTCTTCCGATGAGTGTTCGTAATTGCTGCAGTCAGGATCAACATTAAACATGTCAATGCGTATGAGGATTTCAGTTTCGTTTACCAACTACATTTAAGCAATACTTTATTTCTGCCGCTCCCCGCTAGAACCATCTAAATTCTACCATATGAATTTATATTAGTGAAAAGGTGTCGCGCAAAACTGTAAGCTATAAAAGGGTGTTGCCATGAGGAAAAGTTTGGAAAGCACTGGCCTAGATGATTAGTGCTGTTCCTGCTCTATACTTGAAAGGTTTTTGTATTGAATATTGGATTTCTCATCGTAACTTTTGGACTATATGTTTTTACACTGCTTGACATTCAGATATCTACTCACAATCTAGTAGTAGGGTCATTCCATGCCAAATGGTCTAGAGGCTCACATACGGCCATCCTGGATTTGATGAAATTTTGTATGAACATTCACACATGTTCTCATTGAACACCGGGAAAGTTTCAGTTTCAGAAATTCGATACTTTCGGAGATACAATCACTTGTTTAAGACCACAGCACAGCTTCCAATAGTGTGTCCTTGAATTTTCAGCAACTTTGAGATGACATATCTCTGATAGTATTTGCATGAAAGGAACAAAACTTGGCTATCTTATTCAACTTTTAGAGCTCTGTAAAGTAAAATATTAAGAAAATGATTTCTGAGAAATTTTCATATAGACAATTTGAAGCAAAGCTGCAGTTGCTGGCGGAGCTGGACCTGTCGGGCAACCGCCTGACGGCGCACACCTGCCTGGCTCCGCTGGCGCACCTGCCGGCGCTGCGCCACCTCGATGGGCTTTAAATAAGGCAAACTGGGATGACTTCTGTCCTGCTGCCACTCTTGAACCTCTCCTGAACGATATGATCACGTAGTGGTAGAGAATGTCACTAAGACGATTGTATCTGCTGCTCAGCACACAATCCCCCGTTCATCCGGATGCTCCCGGAGGAAGACTGCCTTGGTGGTCGTCGGAAGTTGCGGACGCCATCTGAGACTGTAGGCGTGCTCTTCAGCGCCATAATACTCGATACTCTAATCGTCTTTAAACGGCTCTGAGCTTGTGCTTGCCAGATAATACAGATCATGCAATGAAGGCTTTCACGACCGGATGTCATAGTTACTGGTAGAACTTCCGGGTTATAAGGCCGTGGTCCATAAAACTTTCCAGTTTCACCTAACGTTTCATCCAGAGCTGCGCTGGACATCCTCAGCGGTCTTCCTACTTGCGTTGAGTCTTGCCGACTGATGAGTCGGGTGTCTGAGAGCGCCATATATACTGTGAAAAAGTGATAAAGAAATAAACAGAGTTCTGCAACCAAATAACAATAGTCTAAAAACAAGTGATCAAACAAAACGATGGAAGAACAAGATTTCCCTGCCATTTATCGGAAAAGTAACTGATCAAATAGGAAAAATATTACGCAAACACATCATCATACCGGTTTTCAGACCAACTAAGAAAATGTCAGGTACTCCTTTCTGTGAAAGATAAATGACCTACTCTTTCTGCTTGTGGCATTTATAAAATTCCGTGTACGTGAGGTAAAGTTTATAATGGAACCACAAAAAGAACTACAGAAACTAGGCTGAAGGAACACAAAAGTCTTTGCCGACTAGGAAAAACAGAGAAATTGGCTGTGGCAGAACATGCTCATCAATCTGGAAATCATATAGTGAGGTTTTCCGAAACATCAGTTTTATCTACAATGACTAATTATTATCCACGACAATACAGGGAGGCTATTGAAATATACAAACATAAAGAAAATGTTAACAGAAAAGAAGAAGCTATGAAACTTAGCGACATACGGAAAGTAGCTTTGAAAGATTGACAAGTTTTATCTCTGACCGATTGCAATCGATAGTGATGTTTTATCTTTGACAAGTACTATCTCTGCTGATAACGTAACAGCTTGACCACGCCTACTTTTTCACAGTATATATGGCGCTCTGACACCCGACTCATCAGTCGGCAAGACTCAACGCAAGTAGGAAGACCTCTGAGGATGTCCAGCGCAGCTCTGGACGAAACGTTAGGTGAAACAAGAATGTTGGGAGAATTACTTCTCCACCATAGGGTCGCATACCTCCCCTCCCCAATTGTGGATGAAGATCCGACGCCTGTATGGATACCAGACCCAGACAGCAATTCCTGGGATCTCTATATGTGGAGCTATCTGTACAGATCACAGCACCATCTCCGAGGCTTTTGCCAAGCACTACACTTGTGCTGCTGCTTCCCAAAATTATCTGCCTGCCTTCCGCACGTTAAAACAATGAACTGAACAAAAACCCCTTTCATTCACCACACGCCACCCTGAGGTGTATAACGCTCTGTTTAGTGAGTGGGAGTTTCTCAGTGCCCTTGCGCACTGCCCTGACACTGCCCCAGGGCCTGACAGAATCCACAATCAGAAGTTGGAGCATCTGACACTTATAAGACACATGTTCTAGCCTTGTTTAATTGTATCTGGAGCGGAGGTGTCCTTCCGTCACAGTGGCGAGAAAGTACCATCGTTCCAGTGCTTAAGCCAGGTAAAAACCCACTAGATGAGGACAGTTATCGGCCATTCAGCCTTACAAATGTTCTGTGTAAACTGCTAGCACGCATGGTAGGCTGGCGGTTGTGTTGGGTACTTGAATCCCTGGGCCTGCTGGCTCCATGCCAAGGTGGTTTCCGTCAGGGGCGCTCGGTCTTGGATAACCTGGTCCATCTTGAGTCCGCCATCCGGACAGCCTCTTCTTGATGTCAGCACCTGGTTGCCATCTTTTTTTATTTGTCAAAGGCATACAACACGACCTGGCGATGCCACATCCTTAGCACCTTACATGGCTGGGCACTTCGAGGCTCACTCCCACTTTTTATCCAAAATTTTTTAACTCTACATATCTTCTGTGAACAGGTTGGGTGCGTTCTATAGCTCCTTACATACCCACGAGAAAGGGGTCCCCCAGGACTCAGTATTGAATGTCCCCTGGTTTTTAGTTGCCATTAATAGCCTAGCAGCAGCAGTTGGGTCCTCAGTATCACCTTCTTTGTATGCTGACGACTTGTGCATATATTTTCTCTCTTCTAGCATGTGTGTTTCTGAACGCCAGCTGCAGAGCGCCATACGCAAGGCGCAGACATGGGCCTTCTCCCATGGGTTTCAGTTCTCGGCTGCCAATATATGCGTTATGCACTTCTGTCGGTTTTGGACGGTCTACCCACATCCGGAGCTTTATATTAATGACCAACTGCTCACTGTAGTAGAAACTCACCGTTTCTTAGGACTGGAATTTGATGATCGGCTAACGTGGATACCACATATTCGCCAGCTTAAGCAGAAGTGCTGGTGGCACTCGAACGTCGCCCTCGGCGCTACATCTTCTGGATGCTATCCACCACTGCGGCATTCAATTCGCGACAGGGGCTTTCAGGACAAGCCCTGTGGACGGTCTCCTTGCTCAGGCTGGGGTGCCTCCTCCGCGAATCAGGCGGCAACTGCTGGCAAATTACGTGGCCCACATCTATGGTACCGTCTCCTTTTTCCAAACAGAGTACTCCAGATACCAGAACGGTGGCCGATATCGGGCTTGACAGTCGGTGTCCGTGTTAGGTCTCTTCTGAGTGAATTGGAGTCTTCTCCTCTACCATCTTTGTTCAAATTCCAGTCGCGTACGCCACCACAGTGTCTACCTCGACCACTACTTTGACTGGAATTGACACACCGCTCCAAACGCTCCATTCACCCAGAGGCACTTCGCGGGCAATACAGTCTGTCAATTCTAGATGGGTACCAGGACTCCACAGTAATTTTCACTGACGGCTCGAGGGCAGATGGTTGTGTCGGCTTTGCATATGCGCCTGCCGGACATAAGGAACTGCATTGCCTGCCGGATGGCTGCAGAGTATTCACTGCTGAGCTGGTAGCCGTCCTTTGTGCAGTCAGTCACATTCGTTCCTGCTCTGGGGAGTCTTTCCTCATATGCAGTGACTAGTGACTCCCTAAACAGTCTACAGGACCTCCATCAGTGCTTCCACCATCCTCGACACCAACTGATGTGGGCAGTCAGTAGTATTTCTATGGGGCACCAGGGCGTGTTGCGATAGACGGAAATGAGATGGCTGAAAAGTTAGCAAAAGTGGCTACCCACAAACCTACCCTGGATATAGGTATCCCAGCTCCTGAAATCCCTTTGATATTACATACTCGCGTTCTTGGTTTGTGGAGTGCAGAATGGCGTACCCTACGGACGCCCAACAAATTGCGACTGATAGAGGAGACAACCCACGTGTGGAGGTCCTCTTTGCCAAAGCCTCGCAGGGATTCTGTCGTCCTCTGCCGACTCCGCATCAGCCACACTTGGCTTATGCACGGTCACATTTTCCGTCGCGAGGACTCTCTTCACTGTCGATGTGGTGCGCCTTTGACAGTCGCCCACATCTTACTCGAGTGCGCAACCTGCGCCCCCCCCAAAGGCTGACTTTTAATCTTCCTGACTCCTTACAACTTATTTTTAGGTGACAATGCCTCTGTGGCTGATTCTGTTTTAACAGTAGATTCTAAAATTCCATCTGATGTTATTGAGTGTACTTTGTCTATTTATTCTGCGCCTGCTTAATATTATTAGGCAAGTGATTTTAATGTGTTGCATGGTGGCTGGACGTTCTATAATAATAATAATTATTATTATAATTATTATTATATTCCTTTTTTCCCCCTATGAACACCCAGCCTGGTCTCTCTGGTCTTCTCTTTTAAATCTCTTCTTTCTTCCCTTTAGTTGATTCTTTGATTTGACATTTTCCATCTATGGTTTGCTGTAGTTTAACACATTATGTCCTATTTTACCGATCTATTATGTTGTCTCTGCGATTGGAAACAGGGACTGATCACCATAGTAGTTTGGTCCCTTTCAAACCCCAACAAACCAAACAAACAACCATCTGCATGAATATGTGTCAGGACTTGAAAACAGAGATTGCACGTGATCCATACTTATTGAACACAGTCATTACAGGGGATGAGAGTTGGTTTTATGGGTATGACCCAGAAACCAAGAAAGCGTCAAGCCAGTGGAGGACTCCCAACTCTCCCAGATCAAAAAAGCAAGGCAACTGAGGTCAAATGTGAAGATGACAATCATTGTCTTTTTTTTGTGGAATTGTGCATCGGGAATTCGTACCACCCCCCCCCCCCCCCCCCTCCCCGGACAGACTGTTAACCAGCACTTTTACTTGGATTTTTTACGGCGTTTGCGAGAAGATGTGAGGAGGAAACGCCCAGAACTCTGGCGATCAGCTGACTGGTTTCTCCATCACGACAACGCTCCAGTACACACGGCCTTAAGAGTGACGCACTACTCGGCATCTCAGAGGTGATCTGTCGTTCCCAACACTCTGTATTCCCTGAACCTAGCTCCATGTGACTTTTTCCTATTTCCATGAATGGGGGGGGGGGGGGGGGGACCACACTAAAAGGGGAGCTTTATGATGATATGTAGGCAGTAAAACAGCTTCGCAAAGGGCACTGGACAATATCACACTTGAAGAGTTCCAAACATGCTTCCAACAGTGGGAAAAGAGACTGGACAAGTGTATCACATGTAATGGAGAGTATTTTGAAGGTGATTGAAGTAATTATGTGAATAGGTTAGTCCGGTTAGTCCCCGGTATATTCTAGGAAGAATTCCCACTTGTGCAATTCAGAATGGCTGGTGTTTGTGGGGAGGATCCATATGGCACAGGCTGCGTAGCAGTCGCTGAAGTGAGTCCCACTATGTAGTGCTGCATGCTCTGCAAGAAGATGGTCCAGCTGTCTCCTGGACACAGTTTGTAGATGGCCGTTCGTTCGAACAGATGGCTTCAATCACTTTAATGAGTCGTGTAGTATTTGACAGACAGGGACTTGGGGTATCTCTTCTCTGTAATTGTGTTGTTTATTTATTTTTTATTTATTTGTTTTTTTCTGTTCCATAGGACCCACTTCAGGAGTAAGACTCCATGGTCATGGAACAAGTCAATACATTAATTGTTACACAATAATGGTAATAGAAAAATTTTAAGTAGTCCTTTGCACACGACAATCTTAAGACAAAGTGAAAAGAATCAATAAAGAAAAAATAAATTAGCTTAATTCTTTAACTTTTCTAGGAGTTCCTCGACAGAATAAAAGGAGTGAGCCACGAGGTAACTCTTCAATTTAGATTTGAAAGCATGTGGATTAGTGCTAAGATTCTTAAGTTCTTGTGGCAGCTTATTGAAAATGGATGCCGCAGAATACTGCACCCCTTTCTGCACAAGTGTTAAGGTGGTGTGGTGCAAATGTAGATTAGACATCTGTCTAGTATTCACCGAGTGAAAGCTACTAACTCGTGGGAATAAGCTGATATTATTAACAACAAACGACATTAAAGAAAAAACGTATTGTGACGCCAGAGTCAAAATTCCCAGACTACTGAAAAGGGGTCGACATGACGTTCGCGAACTTACACCAGATATTGCTCGAACCGCCCGTTTTTGAGCCAGAAATATCCTTTTTGCATCAGGCGAGTTACCCCAAAAAACAATGCCGTACGTCATAAGTGAGTGAAAGTAAGCGAAGTAGACTACTTTTCGTGTTGAAAAATCACTTATCTCAGATATTGTTCTAATGGTAAATATAGCAGAATTTAGTTTTGGAACAAGATCCTGAACATGGGCTTTCCATGACAGCTTACTGTCTATATGAACACCTAGAAATTTGAACTGTTCAGTCTCACTTATCACATGCCCATTATGTGTAATCATAATGTCAGATTTCGTCAAATTATGTGTTAGAAATTGTAAAAACTGAGTTTTACTGTGATTTAACATCAACTTGTTTTCTATTAGCCATGAACTTATATCCTGAACTGCATTATTTGATACTGTGTCAATATTACGAGCAACATCCTTCACTACCAAGCTGGTATCATCAGCAAACAAAAATATTTTACAATCACCTGTTATACTCGAAGGCATATCATTTATATAAATAAGAAACAGCAATGGTCCCAAAACAGACCCCTGGGGCACCCCATACTTAATTGTGCCCCATTGGGATTGCACGTCATAGCCATTTTCTACACTGCGGAGAATTACCTTCTGTTGTCTATTATTAAAGTAAGAGGTGAACCAGTTGTGGGCTACTCCCCGTATTCCATAATGTTCCAACTTCTGCAACAATATTTTGTGATCAACACAATCAAACGCTTTTGTTAAATCAAAGAAGACGCCTAATGTCCGTAGCCTCTTATTTAACCCATCAAGTGCCTCACAGAGAAACGAAAATATAGCGTTTTCGGTTGTTAAACCACTTCTAAAACCAAACTGTACGTTTGACAGGAAATTATGTGAACTGAAATGATCAATTAATCTTGAATATACAGCCTTTTCAATAACTTTGGAAAAAACCGATGGCATAGAAATAGGTCTATAGTTGTCTACATTATCCCTTTCTCCTTTTTTATAAAGCGGTTTCACTACTGAGTACTTTAATCTGTTAGGAAACTGACCATTCTGAAAGGAAAAATTACAAATATGGCTTAGTACTGGGCTAACATATGGAGAACAGTACTTTAGAATTCTGCTAGATACCCCATCATATCCACAAGAGTCCTTAGTCTTTAGTGATTTAATTATTGACTCAATCTCACCTATGGAAGTATCATGAAGGATCATTTCAGGCAACAGCCTCGGAAACGCATTTTCTAAAAACGTTATATGATTACCTGTAGAAACTAGGGTTTTGTTTAGTTCACCTACTATATTCAGAAAGTGATTATTGAATATTGCACATATATCTAACTTGTCAGTAACAGAAACATTCCTACTACGCACTGACGTTATATCTTCTACCTGCTGCTCCTGACCAGACACTTCCTTCACGACTGACCAGATAGTTTTAATTTTATCCCGAGAGTTTGCTATTCTTTTTGCGTACCACATACTTTTTGCATTCCTAATGACATTTTTCAGAACCTTACAGTACTGTTTGTAATGAGCTACTGCATCTTCATTCTGACTGCTTCTAACATTTTGATACAACTCCCGCTTAGTTCTACATGATACTCTTATCCCCTTTGTCATCCACCCTGGCTGTCTGTTACTGAAAGTACCCTGTTTTGAGCGTTCTAGCGGAAAGCAACTTTCAAACAGCATAATAAATGTGTTCAGAAAAGCATTATATTTATCATCTGCATTATCAGCACTATAAACATCCTGCCATTCTTGTTCCTTAATTAGGCTTAAAAAGGTCTCAATTGCAACTGGATTA
The DNA here is from genome assembly GCA_026315105.1 of Locusta migratoria. Classification (NCBI taxonomy): domain Eukaryota; kingdom Metazoa; phylum Arthropoda; class Insecta; order Orthoptera; family Acrididae; genus Locusta; species Locusta migratoria. The sequence goes on along the minus strand of CM048754.1, from coordinate 54,914,312 downwards.
ACTTTTCTGAGTAGTTGATATTTATGTTTAACATTTGTTTGAGAACAAATACTTTTTAGAATTAAAAGTTGGGCATCGTGGTCTGATAGGCCATTTACTATTCTGCTGACAGAGTGCCCCTCTAATAATGAAGAATGAACAAAAATATTGTCAATGGTAGAACTGCTATTTCCTTGCACTCTCGTTGGAAAAAATACTGTTTGCATCATGTTATAGGAATTAAATAGATCTAACAGCTGACTTTTCCTTGAGCTATCACCTACACAATTAATGTTGAAATCTCCACACACAATTAAATTTTTATACTTCCTATACAGTGAACCCAGAACCAATTCCAGCTTGGGCAGAAACATTTTAAAATCTGAGTCAGGGGATCTATAAATAACAACTATTACTAGTTTAGTTCCATTAACATTAACAACTCCTGCACAACATTCAAATATCTGTTCTGTGCAGTGTTTAGAAAAATCGATTGACTCCGATGAAAAATCGTTTTTTACATACATGGCCACTCCCCCACACTGCAAAGAACTCCTAGAGTAGAAGGCAGCTAACCTGTATCCTGGCATAGGAAGTCTCTTAATTGTCACACCACTTAAAAAGTGCTCTGAAATTCCAATAATGTCAGAATCAGTATCAATAAGCATTTCATTAACTTTATCTCTGATACCCTGTATATTTTGATGAAAAACAGTAATTCCCTTATTACTTATATTCTTAGACTTTGTCAAAGGTGGTTCATCATTTCTTAGAGGGACTTCCTTTAAGCAGGAATATCTATCAGCTGTCTTCAGTCTAAAAAAGGTGCAGCCCTAACACCAACTACTACAGGAATTTTTCCATGAGTGAAACCCCCACCCCCTACTACACTGTCACCTATGAGCTTTGCCAACCTCCCCTTCCCATACCTATTGAGGTGCAGACCGTGCCTAGTAAAATCCGACCTTTGGATAGTTTCAACTGGCACCACTGCAATGTGATCCATGCCCTCCGTCATCAGCGCCTTCTCAAGCCCCATGTTAAGACGGCTGACAGCCGTATTAAGACAAGGCCTATCATGACGCTGAAACAGCTGCACGAAATGCACATTCGTGCCACCAGTCTCAGTTGCTATCCTTTCCAGATCACCACCTATATCATATTCCCCGTCCCTATCAAGACTGTTCCCGGCCCCACCCACTATAACTACCTGATCCTCTTTTGAAAAATTCCTACATAAGTCCCCTATGTTACAAGTGACCTGAGCTAACCCTGCACTAGGCTTCACTATGCTGGTGACCTGGTACTCACTCCCAAGTACTTCCTGCAACTGTTGGCCAACACCTCTGCCATGAGAACTACCTAGCAGCAGAACCTTCTTCTTCCTAAGAGACCTCTCTACAGATTTCGGCTTACCAAAAGCTGAGGTCTGCTGCGTACTTCCTACACCTACAGCTACAGGAGGTTCATCTCCACTCAACTCTGACAGTTGGTCAAACCTATTTGCAACTTGCAATGTAAAGCTATCTGAATACCTTCTCCTAGCTGCCTTCTTGCCAACTGCCAGTTCCCATTCCCCAGCCCCCCTTCCCCTCCTCAACCTACCTAGTTCCTCTTCAGCGTTTTTCAACTGCACCTGAAGGGCGCAGATCAAACGCTCCTGCTCCTCTATCAACTTATTCCTGCTGCAAATCCTACAGTTCCAGGAGAGAACCTCACCACAATGCCCACTGTCTTCCCCACTGCACTCCCCCCCATGAAAATACTTACTACAAATCCCACACTGCAGCCCACTACGCACGACCCTACGACAGAGCCCACACTTTTCACTCATGGTAAAATTTTACAATAATTTGTTATAAAAAACTAGACGTCTACGTTATGAAGTTAAGTTTCTACAAAATAAGTAGGAAGTACCTCTTAACTACAGCAATCAACAAACCTCAGTCTCTACAAATCAAGTAACAACAACTAATAGTATCAGAAAAGAGCAAATAACACTACCACAGAAACTTTACACTGTTGCTTGTATAAACAAGTTCAAATTCAAGCGTCACTAATAAAACAACTAAACACTGTGAGAGTACAAGAGTTATCAAATACCGTAACTTAAAGTTTCCCAACCTCAACTACGTTAAAAACAGCAAGTCACCTGTTGAAAAGTACTAAAGTTAATAAACAACTAGCGCGATAACACCTCCTGAAATCTAAAACTTTAATAATTTAACTACAATACACAAACACTTATTAGAACTTAGCTTTCGGAGACCGCTACGGCTGGAACCACTCGCCACCAGATGTAAACAAAGCAGTAAGACGTCGATGCCGGCGCACACGCGAACACAAATAACACCACTTAAAGCAATTACGGCACAACAAACGCTAAAAGAGCAAAAGAGATAATTTCTAGTAATGCTTTGCTTGTGTTACAGTTGAACGAGATCCAAATAAGCGGCGTGTGAAACCTGTGGACACGACTCAGCAGTCACTGCTGGATTTTGACCTCGGTGAGAGCTCTGATGACAGTGATTTCCGAATAGAAGACCACTGTGAAGAAAGTGACGACGATTCTATTGACTCGGATGACGATGCAGGAGGAAAAGGTAACTGTTTGCGGAGCTATTGTCCTTTTGTTTTTATTATGATTCACTAGTTTAATTCCCACTGCTTCACACACATAGATTGTATGATCTGCCTGGGTTTTTTCTACTTCTAAATATAGATTTTCATAGATTTAGCTTCAAAATTCTTTCCTACTCAAGTATTTTGATACAACTGGCCACCCCGTAAGGATAAACAACCTCTATAAATTTGAAGTTTCTATCATCTCTAGATTCACTTTTTAGCACTGTTTTTGTCTTTTAGAAATGGATCAAGAATGCGAAATTTCTTTCTTACACTCTGGCATCTTTTTTTATTTTATTTTTTATAATAATAATAATGGAAAGTCCAGGTTGAAAATAATAATATAGTAAAGACAGTTTATAACTAACCGCAAAGATGTGGCGACAAGCTATGACAGGCACATACAAAAGACACACACGTACAACACTTCAGCTATCAGCCATGGCCTTCTTCAGAAAATAGAACACTCATGCCTGTGTGATTGCGTGAGTGTTCCATTTTCTGTAGAAGGCCATGGCCGATAGCTGAAATGTTGTAAGTGTGTGTCTGTTGTATGTGCCTGTCTCAGATCGCCGCCACGTCTTTGCAGTGAGTTGTAAACTGTCCATACTATATTATTTATTTTTCTTTATTCATATGGTTGTTGCAGAAAAACCAGTGAAGAATGTGCATCACGTTTCGCTATATATAATCTCTTGGCTATTGTAGTGTCAAGTCATCGCTGCTCTTCAGTCCCAATGTTATATAAGATGACAACTTTCAACCACCATATCTTCCACCCTCTTATAGCTATCGGCACAGAACTGCTATGATGTACAACGGGAGACTTTGTACTACATGAACACAGAGAGATCATTCGTCTCCATTGTGTAACTTTTACTGAAGAGCACAATATTGGCACAGAACTGCTATGATGTACAAAGGGAGACTTTGTACTACATGAACACAGAGAGATCATTCGTCTCCATTGTGTAACTTTTACTGAAGAGCACAATATTGACACCCATACGTAGAATTTTATATAAGTCGGTGACTTTAAACTTTCACATCTTCCACCCCCTTATCGTTATCAACCCTCTACCGCCATAGTGCACAATGGGAGACTGATACCTAGTACCACATGCAAACAGTATTTGTTTGTGATTTGTAGTTTTGGCTGCAGAGTGAAAATAGGCTCAAAAACCTCAATTTTTTGTATACATTAAGATTTCTTGCCACACTCACTGTAACTGGAGGGGGGGGGGGGGGTAAAGAAAGGAAAACTACTCTATCTTAGTACAGTGCTTTCCAATGAGTTCTTAAAGGAGTACTGTTTCCTGTACCCCTTCTTGCAAGGGTCTGTACAGAGTATTGCTTATCTCAGTCTGAAAGTCTTGTTAGAGGTATACAGCCTCGTGAACCATAATTTAAAAATGATTCTAATAATACTTCATGCCTTATGTCATTACATGATGTGAACACTAACAACTGTATCTTTAAAAGGCAAATTTAAATGCCTTATTACTCTGTGTATGTTGTATCTGTCACCAGATGATGGGATATGCCCAAAACATGTTCTGAAGTCAAAATAAATAATCTACTTTCAACAGCTATGAGATTATTGCAGCAACCTAAAAGCATTTTAGAATCATTTTTTATATTTTGTCTCTCATAGTAGTTAGGTGAGTATAGTAGACTTCCCTCTGCTTCTCAGCCTTGTGTGTTTCACACAGATTCACAGCCTCACAATTCTAAAATGCGCCAGTAAAAATCCTTTAACAACAGTTTAGTTTGAGTGGAATCTTCGGTAGACATTTAACCCATTTTTGTATTAACTAATTTTCACTTTTGAATCTTACATATTTCCTATTTTTTCCCTCCACTCCCCACCTCACTCACATTCTAGCTTGTGTTGCTGGAGTGGCCGGACGTGATGGATGTGTGTGTATAGTTGTCTGAGTGATTGCGTGAATGTATGTATTTTTTTTTTTTTTTTTTTTTTTTTTTCCTGACGAAAGCCATGGCTGAAAATTTAAGTTGTGTGAACGCGATTGTTTATTTTCGTATCTGCCAGCAGCTCATCGAGCCTCTTTACGGTGAGTTGTTACCTATCCTCCATTATTGATAGTCCTATCAGATTTTCCGTTGTTAAAATTTTACATATTACTTGCTTATTTTCATCAAAGAAACATTTCACAACGTGCTAACAAAAAAGTAATTAAGTTTCAGTGAAAGCGGTTATAACTTGTAATGTGAGGTTTGGCAAAATACAGAATTAATTCAAATACACTACAGTAAATGATATCATATAGCATCATAAACTGCCTTCTTCCTGTATCTTACTGGCAGAAACTACATAAATAGCAACAGTAGAGTATTCTTATCTGAGAGCCTTACGTTAACACTTTATTTGGAACACACAGAAATCACACAAAGAAGAAATATTAAGTGACATAACCCAGATAGTGCAGAATTATTTTTTGTTTTAATTGTATTTCAAAAGGTATAAATTACTTTCATATGACTGCTGTTTTGCTTTTGTTAATGTTAATGTTAAATGAACCTTTCAACACACTGTCCATTCTGTTCAACTGCTCTTCCTGGTCTTTTGCTGTCTCTGACATAATTGCAATGTCATCCGCAAAACGCAATGTTTTTGATTCTTCACCGTAAACTGTAATTCCTTCTCCAAATTTCTCCTTGCTTTCCTTTATAGTTGCTCAATGTACAAATTGAATGACATTGGAGAAAGGCTACAACCCTGTCTTACTCCCTTCTCAACCACTGCATCCCTTTCATGCCCTTCAACTCTGATAACTGCTGTCTGGTTTTTGTACAAGTTGTAAATAACCTTCTGTTCCCTATATTTTACTCCTGCTGTTTTCAGAATTTGAAAGGGTGTATTACAATCAACATTGTCGAAAGCTTTCTCTAAATCTACAAAAGCTAGAAATGTAGGTTTGCCTTTCCTTAATCTATCTTCCAAGATACACTATAAAGTGAGTATTGTCTCCCGTGTTCCTACATTTGTGTTCTATGTTCATTTTATTACACTGGGCATTAAATTTGTTTGTGGCCAATCTTAGCCATCTCCATGGGCTGGAACAGAACTTCACCACCCACAGAACTGTTCCTCCTCCACTCTTCATCCACTGTCCCACCCAGCTTCCAGAACATTTTTCTGTCATTTTGGGTGCTGCATCTATCTGTACGGCACTCGGTGACAACTAATCTTGAACTGTAAATAGCGCTAAAACATTCATTTCTAAATTTTCTTTGAGCAGATGAAGACGACGATGACGACGATGATAACGAAGAGGATTCTGACGACTCAGAAGGTGGCCAGAAGAATAACACTTTGTCAGAGGGAGTCACCATTGGTGACGTGATAGAGAGGGCGAAGCAGAGACAGGTCGAGGGGAAACAAGTGAGTAAACTGAGTGATTGTAATTAACTTTGAACTATAACGGCTGCCTGACCCTGATTTGAATAATTTTCAACATAAGCAGTGTGTTTGTTACTTTTGAAGATGCTTAGTAATTCACCAGTTAATGAATTCCAAGCTGACAGTTCTTCTTTATGAAGAGTGAAATTCAACAAGTAAATCTGCCATTCAGGTTCAAAATATGAAAGTCTTGAAACAATGAGGTCAAGCAATAGCTTTGCCTCTAAGTGCTTTTAGTCATGAATTAATTACCAAATGAACTTGTCATTTCTCATTCATCTATGTAATTTGTAGAATAAACCACTCATTTATACATTTAACTCCATATTTATTTATATTCAAGGAGTTATTCTACCTATTAATAAATAGGAATATGACACAGATATCTTGACAGACGTCAGATACCGAATACAAATCAAAATCAACAACTTTTTCTTCTTAGCAACCGTCTAAGCATACACTTTCTCCAAGGAACTGCAATATATACCTTTAACTGGGCAGACATAATATCTGAGGCCACTTACTGCTGCCACCACCTCCAGAATCTGAAACATACAAATTCTGGCGGCAGCTGCTGTTCCTATCATGCCTAATCAATTCACTAAAATAAATTGATAACTATTGCGTATCTCAAGGTATTGGAGAAGTGGGGGAAGTGGCTTGAACCACTACAACTTCTACTTCACATTAAGTGGTGTTTCAGAAGAAATAATTGTGTAAATATTGTTTTAAATTTGAAAGAGGTATCTTCATTAAAAGAAATTTCTTGTCAGTGGTTCTATTTAATTTTTTAATTTATTTATACATTGGTCAAAACAATTAGGGAATCAATTGAGATATCTAGGTTATGAAGTATTGTCATTGTCAGAATGAACTAAAAAGATTTGACATCTTGGAATATAATATCAACTTACGACAAGTTTCAGTAACACGGACAAATAGTTTTGTTGTAATACTTTAAGCTGAAAATCACAACAATTATTTTATATTTTAGTAAGCTCAAAAGGGTTAAATTGGTCAAAGGGGGTGAGCTTATCAGTCATGCAGAAGCCAGCAGGGGCTTCTGGTAGTTAATTGTGTTATTACGAACACAGAAATTTAGAAAGAGTACAAAATGATTTAATCTAGACCTCCAGCTAGGCTCTAGACGGGTTGACATTATGTTGTTTCGTGTAAGTAGGATTCTGCCTGTCTGATAGTGATAACACTTTGTTATCCTAATCATAAATTATCACATAATTGAAAATTTCAGCTGGAACAAAAAAAAATGAAACAGAGAAACTACTGTTCACCACGTAGACGAATGAGTCAAATGCTAAAGGAGCTCATCAGAATAATCCTCTTTTATACAAGGCGCGTTTTTTAAGATACATTTGAACAGAAGTACACAATGAAAGGTTATTTCAAAAAAGTAAATTTATTTTTAGAAAGTACATACTTTACTCTATTGTTTGACATAGTTGCCAAGTTTATTCAAACACTAATCATGCCTCTCAACCAATTTTAAAATACGTTCTTCACATTTCACATACGTGTCATAAATACCTTCTCCATTTGCCGAGGTCTGATCACATCTATATGCAGTTTTTTGCGTGTACAAATTTTATTTAAAATTCTGTATATGAAGAAACAGTTTCCATTTGTCCAATGTTTTAAATGTCTTGTCCCAACAGTTTAAAACCAGTTGTGAAAAAGAAAGTGAACTTTTATGTCTTGAACAGAATACCTGTACATTGTTGCATAAAAATGTATGTAGCCTTGGTCTCTCCAAATCTGCATTACTGTATAGTGTGAAATTTTGAAGCAAATCGGTGAAGAACTTTCAGAGATTTTTGGAAATGTTTCGTCTTTGTGACATACATATTCCTCTTGAAGAAATAATTAGGAACTATAATCCTATTCTGTACTGATTCCCACAACAGTAATCATTAGTGTTGTTTGCACTCCAAATATCAATGTTACTCGCCAACTCTAACATGTTTTGCAGTTTGACGCCAAGGACGCTCTGAAAATACTTATCTGCTGCGGCTGCCTTGGCGATCGGAGTGACGACGCCAATGAGATTGTGGAGTGTGACGGCTGTGGCGTGACTGTTCATGAAGGTAATTTTAATTGAGTTTCACGCTCTCCACATTATCAGGAAACTCCTAAAATTTTATTTATAAATATTGTGACAAATGGTTGCAGAGAGGTTCTATTTCCTGATTGGGTGGGGAGCAGAAAAATTGAAAATTTAAATTCTTTCAGGTTTTATCACTATAGTTTTGATAACTTCACTTAATCTTAGAAGGTGAGGTCTGTTGCATCGGACAGGTCTCTAACTCGGTCCCATGTAACCAAAGGATCAAAGGAAGGACTGAGTTGGTTTTTCATTCACTTATACCTAATTGGTGGACAGTTTACACAATGTATTTCATCTGCAATCAGTAGTGCAAATTGATAAAACCCTTTACACATACAATTAATCAGAATTTGCAGATTAAATTCAACAGGCCCAAAGGCTTGATTTACCATTTGTAATTTTAACCTGCGAAGACTCGCGCTTGAGCATTTGGTCACAGTAATTTTAAAACAATCGGCATTTTATCAGTTTTAAATAGTCAGATTTTTGCGTTTCCTTATAAACGCAGCCTTGGTGTATATGTGTGGGTGTGCTTGTTTACCTTTCCTTTTTTCCCCTAACGTAAGTCCTTCCACTCCCAGAACTGGAATGACTCCTCATCCACTCCCGTAAAACCTGCATCCTTCCCTTACCCCCCTCCTTCCTTCCTCTTTTCCTGATGAAGCGGCCAACGGTTGCGAAAGTTTGAATCTGTGTTTTTGTGTGATTTTATTTGTTATTTGTGTCTGTCAACAAGCTTGCACTTTGGGTAAGTTAAACTGAAGAAAACACTGTTCGTCGTAAACACAATGTTGCTCGTTCCGTATTCACTCGTCGAATGCCTCGGCTGTCACTCCGGCCGTTTGACAGTGCGCCGCCAGCAGCTCGCGTCAGCTGTTTTGCCGACCATGCCCTCCTGTGGCTAGGCTGGGAACTATCACTGCCGGGCCCGCACCTGCTACGGAACACAATACAGGCGCGCGCGATATGAATGGCCCTTAGGCCATAACATCCCTCCCCCCTTGGGGTGAGGAGCCGGACTCCTGAATGGCAGTGCAGAAGTCTGGCTGCTGGGACTCTTCCACCTCCATCCGATCGTCTGGCGGCTCCATCCACTCCCTAGCTGGAACCACCTCGTACAGACAGAACCCCTTTGAGCGATGAGGGGTTCGCCCTCGCGAGCGATGTCTTGCTGCTCCCAGCACTGGCAATGGCGGTGGGTCCTCCATTCCCCCCTCCTGTGGCACCTCCATTGGCAACGCGGGGCCTCCGTCGACTGGCTGCAAGGTGCCCCCACTGCCGGTGGTCGGAGCTGTCCACTCCTTGGAGCTGGCCGCTGGGACTGCGGCATTGAAGTGGGCGCCGGACCCCGACGGTGGCGGGAAATCCCCTCAACCCCCCAGCCAATGCCCGTGGAATTGAAGTCAGTAGAGGACTGTCCCCTGATGGTGCTCTCGACATGGGGGGAGGGGGGGCGGGGCTGGACCTGGAAGAGGAGGAAGTACCGTAGGTCAGCAGCAGTAGTCTCCGCGATAGGGAAACCGGAGACTACATCTACAGCTGACTCGTCAACTGCAAAACACAAAAGCTCTTCGGCATCAAAGACGGGGTCGGGGCCTACAGGGAGGTGCGATAGGGCGTCTGCATTGGTGTGATGAGCCGTTGAGCGGTTCTGTATCTCGTAATGGAAACGAGAGAGGTAGTAGGCCCGGCATTGAGACGATGGGCTGCCTTGTCCGGAAGAGCCGCTGACGAGTGGAACAAGGACACTAATGGGCAGTGGTCCGTGTATAGTGTGAACTTTGACACATAGACATAAACGTAAAAAAATTTTTATAGCAAAAACAATGGCTAGGGCCTCCTTGTCCACCTGGGAATACCGGCGCTGCGCATCCGTAAGAGTTTTGGATGCAAACGCCAACGGGTGCTCTGACCCATCGGGAAACCGATGTGCCAGCACCGCCCCCACACCATGCTGGGAGGCGTCGGCAGCCACCACAAGCGGGACCCCCGGGGTGTATGCAGCGAGGCATGGAGCCTCCAGGAGGGCCGCTTTAAGTGATTGAAAAGCCCGCTCACAAGCTGGAGACCAGTGAAACGGGACACCCTTACGCAGCAATTGGTGCAGGGGATGAGCCACTGTGGCTGCCTGTGGGAGGAAGCGATGACAATAGGCGATCTTGCCCAGGAATACTTGAAGTTCGTGAACGGAAGGAGGACGGGGAAGATCTGCGACCGCACGCACGTGCTCTGCCACGGGACGTTCACCCGACCTGGATATCTCTTAGCCCAAGTACTCTATAGTCGGTTGGAAGAAAGATGATTTCTGGAAATTACAGCAGAGGCCAGCCCCCTCCAGAACGGAAGACAAGGAACAGAGGTTAGCAATATGGTCACAGCTGTGGATCCCGTCACCACAATATCATCCCTGTAGTTCAGGGGACCGGTGCTAGCAACTGCTCCAAAAAACGCTGAAAGAATGCGGGGGCACTGGCCACCCTGAATGGCAATCTCTGATATTGATAGAGGCCAAAAGGCGTAGAAATCACCAGCGCCTGCTTGGAGGCATCATCTAAAGGCAACTGGAGATAAACCTCTGTCAGATCTATCTTCGAAAAATACTGGCCCCCTGACAACCGATCTATCAATTCCGCTGGGCGAGGCATGGGAAAAGAATCGATGATGGATTGAGAATTTACAGTTTTCTTAAAGTCGCCACATAAACGCAGTGCCCCTGAGAGCTTGCGTATGACAACTGGATGGGAGGCCCACTCGCTTGCTGTGATAGGACGCAAAATACCTTCCGCCGACAGGCGATCTAATTCAGATTTAACCGCGCCGCGGAGGGCGATCGGGAGTGGCCGAGCCTGACAGAAAAGTGTAATAGTGGCCCTAAAATTCTTAGCGCACCCAAGACCCGGCGCAAACAAGGACGAGAACTCCGCACGGAGCTGCGTGAGACTCTCGTATGGAATTTGATCGGAAACCAAGCAGACAGAATCGGTAATAATAAAGCCAAAAGCGTGGAAAGCGGATTACACATGGATTACACATGGCACGTCTGTGCGGGCACGATTCCCGAGAATGGGACGCCCCACACGAAAGACATGAAATCAGCTCGCTCTCTGAAGCGGGCGACGCGCACCGCTTTTCCCCCCGCCCATACGACACAGGCGAGCGCCGCGGCATCATAAGGGAGGGAGGGGAGGGCGATGCAACAACAGCCAATGAAGAAACCAGCACCGCGGATAACTGGACTGAATCGGCAACTGAGGATACCTCGCCCCAAGCGAAAAGTTGACTCCCCACAGCCTCAGAAATTTCAAATGCGCACGCAATACGCAAATCCTCCGCTAATGAGGGATCGTCCGATAGAAGAGCCTGCTTGCGAACGTCCAGGTCGGTAGCAAAACAAATCAAAACATCGCGGGCCATAGTCAGCATACGAATCACCTTGCGGCTCAGACCGAAACATACGACGACGGGACAGCCCCTGCAGTTCCGTGGCCCACGCGCGGTACGACTGACCCGGTTGTTTCCGCGAACGGTAGAAAGATATGCGGGCCAACACCACGTGAGAGTGGCGGCGAAAATATGCCACAAAGAGAGAACAGACATCTGGAAAGGACAGGGATGCCTGCATCTGATGCGCTGCCAAATCGCCCAGCAAACAAAAAAGACGAGGCGAGAGCCACGAAAGAAAATAAGCTTTTTGCTTACCTTCATCACACACCTCGAAGGCCACGAAGTGTTGGCGTAAACGCTGTTCGTAGTCGGACCAATCCTCGGCATTGTCGTCAAAGGGAGGAAAAGGAGGAATGGGCACAGAAGACCGCAACCTGACCTGTTGTCACAGCCCTAGTTAAGGTGTCAATAGACGCCGTGAGGGGAAGCATTCTGTTGAGCCAAAACTTCCGGTAACGGCTGAAGATTCGTCAGCAACGCGCTAAGCTGCTCTGTCATGACTGCGGCAGGAAGACCACGCTACCATGAACCTCGTCGCCACTGAAGAAAACACTGTTTGTCATAAACACTGTTTGCCGCCAGCCAGATGGCGCGCAGCTCGCGTCAGCTGTTTAACCGACCATGCCCTATCACGGCCGGGCCCGCGCCTGCCACGGAACACAAAGAGGCGCGCGCGATATGAATGGCCCGCTAGGCCATAACATAACCGACCTCTATTTTTTATACGTATTTTGCCTACCAGGAAAGTTTCCTTCTATAATACTAGAAATACTTAGACATATTAAGTACATTACAAACTTTTCTTTCAGTGTCATAAAAATGCTACACACGCGATCAATCGCATAACTTTTAAATGTGCGAGTTCTTGTGGGTTAAGGTACCAGAAGGGGGGGGGGGGGACAAATAAAAAAAATAAATAAATAAATAAAAAAATTAACGTCTGGTTTTACTTATTGTGTAGTAACCTGTGTGAGGTCAGTGAATGCGCAATAAAAATTGTGCAGTTGACATTAATATTATTTCCTTTATTGTTCCCCTTGAGGTGTCTTGTGAATTCTTTAACACTTACCTATTACACCTATTCGACAACACCAGACAGTTATGCCAAAGAGTCGCATCTGCTGACACCGAATCCGGAAGTCTTGCTGAGAAATTGTGTGTGCAGAACCAAGACAGTTCTAGACGTGTTTGTGTTTGCACGCCACAAGATTTAACTACCTTTTATGACGTGGCAATCTGCCATACAGGAAGAGCTTCAGCATATGAGATCGGTTATCCCTCAGAGAAAACAAATGCATCCAGTGACAAGAGTCCAGACAAGGAAACAAAATGAAGAACTGGAGGCAACAAGTACCTGTGGTCTCCTCATAATACTTTGGAGATTTTTTCCAAGAATCTATGAAATCCTCAAAATATAAAACTTCAAACACACTTTCTGGCCACCTCTAAATCTTGTGTGTACTGCCAAAGCTGATCTCAGTTGTGTGACAACATTTGTGAAATCCTGTCAGAAAGGTCACAGTTGGAAATCAATGGTGAGAAGCAGTATGGTGAAATAGTAGCGACGTCTGAATTACTTCTCATAGAGTAAATTGTGTTGAAAACAAGTTTTGCAGTCTGGCCCTGTCTGCTGCATTCTTGACCTACAGAGGAGAAAACACTTCCCAACAATGGGGTACTCTATTAAATAACAATCAGAGACACATTCATTATTACACGATCGGGTGGCCGTGCCGCTTCCCCCACGATAGCTCACCACCCGCTCTTATGTGTTGCAGGCTGCTACGGAGTGTCAGATGCGGCGAGTGTCTCCAGCACGGTGTCTTCGTGCTCGACGGAGCCTTGGTTCTGCGAGGCGTGCCGAGCAGGAGTCATCGACCCCATCTGTGAGCTGTGCCCGAATTCCGGTCAGTTGCTATCTTGCCTGTGCTAAATATTTTCATATCTTTAAGCTTTCTTTTATACAAACTGTATTTTCAAATGCGTATGTACACTCTTTGACAAAAAACCTGGCCGCCGGCCGGCCGCCGCTGAGCCTAAGTCCGAGCCTATCGCGACATGGGACAATAAAAGTGGCCGCGCTGATTCGCTCTAAGTCCAGCTATCTGCACAATCTGGCAACAGAGCAGACTGCGGGAGTTCATATAGTACTTCTTGTGTGCAGTTAGAATGTAACTGGGTCAGCTACATCCGTGGTCTTGCGGTAAAGTGCGCGACTTGCATGTTCAGTATTAGCGATCGAAACCGACTGTTCACAAAAATTTTAAATTCATATCACTCGTGCATGCTGATGCCACATGTGTAAGGGGAGCATAAGTGTAACGTATTTCATTTTTTGGTACACTGGTAATAACATTTTGACCCAATAACATTGCCACCTCTGGCCGCAACACGTGGCAGAGCTCTCCGCGGCCCACTCGCCGGCAGCAGCGGTGGCGGCGCTACACAGCACTGCCTCGCCCTCTGCCCACAGCGCCTGCTGCCGCTCATCGCCCTGGATATGTAAAATGCTGTAGTGTTACTGAGTGGTGATCCACAAAAAAGGTTGCGATTCGTATTTCACACAGGATATAACGAAGAAGACCACCTATTTTGAATGATGAGCATATAATACATGAGAGAGGCAAAACATTGTGATTGTCCAATCCAATGGCACTCTACAATGGTTAACTCTTATTTGTGGTTTAAATCTTGATCCTTTTCCTTTCAGAAAAGCCTTTCATGTAATTTGTTATTGTCATCAGTTCATATGTTTTCATCAAGATACAATATGTAACTCACTGAAATGTTTTAGTGTCGTTGTTTCATTCCTTACGCTAAATGTATGAGCTAAATTATGTGAATACGTTTTAGTGCACGTTCTAAAGCAACACAAGCACACTGCAAGGTTCGTGTCTTCATGCCTCATTTCTACAGGAGATATTTCGCATCAATGGAGGTGAATTCGAATTTCTTCGAAGGCGTTTGTATGGTGAAGCAAAGAAGACATCTAATACCATTTCCATAATTTCTGAAAGACTTATTGCATAAAGCTTTTCTTATGATTCCGATAAAGAGTTTTTTCTTGCAATCTGCAGCGTATAAAGTAAAATAAAACGAAATTCCATCCCCAAACGCAATTTCTCCAACCAGGATTAGAACTGCCGCCTCCACGAGGCTTGCATCAGAAGACACAAGCAGAACCACACAGCCAAACACACACTGCCCCGTATTGCCCTCAGTCTCTCACATACTCAATGCTGAGCCTCTAACGAATCGCGAAAGATAACCTGAAAGTCACCTACACAAATAACTACATTCCTTGAGTGCAAAAGTTAAATTTCTGTCTCTCATTTGACGTGGGCATTACACATCATGAGTCATGAAAGTAGAAGAGGAATGTCAAATGAACTTAGTGAGACAATTCAGTACCCCTTGCGGAAGTAACTGCACTATCATAGTGTTGCCAAATATCAGCAACGATGTTGCCAGTTCTTAGCTGTACTAGGAAGACCTGTGTAGCGATAAGCGACGCAAAATCGCGTACGTCTCATGCGGGCTTCTAGAGGGGATTCGCGCATTTCGGTTAATATGCGGCGCTCTCTCCTGATAGTTTCCGCCGTCACATTTATGATGCAGATATTAAATTCGTCCAATGATGCCGAAACTAGCGTTTAAATTTTTTGAAGCTTTACTGCATTATGATATTTCAGCAAATTACTAGAGAAGTTAAAAATACTGATATTGTGCTTGCAACATATGGCAGATCAAAGACTGAGATGTATAAACTTCCATCACGATTTCAGTTTCACCCCCCTCCCCCCAAAAAAAGACTAAAACAATTACTTTTTTAGATATCTACAAAAGCTATTTTTTATGAGTTACTGGAAATGAACGTTGCATCATCCGTCACTAAACAATAAGGTATCAAACACTTCGCATCTTGAAAGCGACAGCCCACAATATTCTCAATCCTACTAGCATCTGGCCTCAACTGGCTTTTAGCCATGAATTGAGAAGAAATGCTGATGAATTGATAACTTACCCTCATCAACTTTCAGTGAGAGCTTTTTGTAACAAAACGAAAAAGTAATGCTAACCATCATTTTCTCCAATGATACTAGGCACTGTTGTCCGAAGATGGACTGTATCTATGTTGAGTCTTGTCAAACGCGTCTAAACGAATTTAGTCCTCACGAAGCTGTAACAAAACAGAGAATCTGGGTGGTTGTGCATATTCGTAAGTTTTCTTACTTTGCCGTAATACTTGATGCGAAGATGAGCAAAATACGAATGCATCATCTACCGGTTTCTTCGATTCTTTGGGCAGTATTCTTTGGTTTGTACTCCTTCACTTCGTCGGCGATCTACTGGTTTTATTGAAAATACAGTAATCAAAATTACGCGACTGTTTGTCCCACATCTTAATGTCCTTGGTTTTTATTCTGAATGACAGTGATGATTTCTGTTGGACTGGTTCCATATATCTGAGCCTAATTAATGAAATTTTATTTCCATGACAGGTGAAGCAATTAGAACCTTGTGTCTCTATAATGAATATTCATATGAAGAAAATTAACACCTGAAGATGGGTCTTTAAAAACTTGAAAACGGTCGTGTACCTGTAAAGCAACGTTCTTAATATAAAAAAAAAAAATAAATAAAAAACAACTGATGCGGCGTCAGAATTTATTATTTACTTTATGGGATGATTGAACTGATTTCAAAACAAGTTGTTCTATCTATATTTAAAATTTTACCATTATTTTAGAACAATTGATAAATTCATTTAAGAAAATATTCTTTCGTTTTGTTTGTGATGTCACTTGATATTCTTGAAGTAGGTGGCTACAACATCTGCTATGAGGTTTCCAGGAGACAGTTGGCACGGATAATTTTGTTTGACAGTAAGCGGATAAATTTAAGACGTAACGAAACGAAATGATGAGATCCAGTTTTAGCAACAAAACGGACCCGATTTTCAAATTGGCTAGGTTTACAGAAAGTGACTATTATACAGCTAGACATTACTGCTATAACCCCTACCTCATTGATTTACTCACAGCTGAGGCAGATTGCTCGCAACGTGAAAGAGAGTAGGAGTAGTTAATGTATGAAACGACCTTCTTGAACACAAATTCAGTTAACTACGACAATGAGCATATTATGATGTTAATTTTTCAAAATATTTAATGTAGGTGACAAGAAAAAGTCAACTGACTGCAGAATTACATATCAGACACACAGCTACATGATGTCGAAGTTGCGAAACAATAGGCCCTACTATGACGTTGGAAAATCTTGATTACATTGATGGCCTGATGAACGAGTTTTTGTAGCTGGCGTCCTGCATGTTAGGATCCGGATCCGTAATTCCACTCAGGCTCGAGATACTGTGCTCTCCAAATTGCAAATATATCACGTGGCCAGCTATTTAAAAAAAAAAAAAAAAAGTCAATGAATACCTCATTGAGCGTATTACCCTTTTGGTTCTCGGTTTATGGTTGATTCATATGCAGGACTTATAGTTATGTTTACTGTACTCCATTAACTAACAATAACACTCAATTTGTCGCAGAAAAGTCTTCCTAAATACTCAGATTTTGTCCAGTTTCCTTAGAGTTTGCTTCCTGATAAAATAAAATGTCCGCAAGTCAATATAGAAATTACAAGGGACCTGTTATTGACAGAACATCTTGATACGTTAAATAGCGTTCCATTTGAATTTTTTGAGCACGTTCCTTGATGAGGTGGTGTCTTTGTTGCCTGCCTCGTTGATTTCATGAAATGTTGTCTCATGGCCGGATGCGATGCAGACATAGTTTTAATTGCAGTGTGTTCATTATAGCGCGGTGATAGGTTTCAAAGTAAAAACTTAATTGTGACTTTTAGGTGCCAGGTATCTCACGTCGATCGGTGTCGTCGCAGATAGCGGACGACATTAATTTACTAACCACTGCAATGTTCAATACAATTCGTGAATTTTATTTATTACTTATGTTACAGTCAAAATGAGTAAGTTCCAAGAGGTCTACCGAACATCTGTTAGGCTCCCTTTGATGGCTTCCTCTGTTCAGAACGAAAACTATCCCTCCAGCAGGCGCGCTCCGCCGTTTCCAGACGAGCGAGCCTTCGCTCGCTCGTTGTGCCGCATTTACCAAAACGACTGTGGCTGTCCCCACCGCGTCATACCTCTTATCGACTTCAGGAAGGTAATGAAATAAATTACCCTTCAAGTTGGTGGTCACTAAACGCTACTGTTAGCATTACTCATGATGCAAGAACACTTTGTGTTCCAGTGTTACTATGATGTCTGACATAGCTCTTAAAAATTCAAAAATTTATTGGAACTATCCTTAACGCGGTAGCAATTATTGAGTGGACAACGTCTTAGTCTATTTTAAAACCACGTTTATATGCATTTTCCATTTGTATGATTATTTTACACTTTTCAAATTTTGTATGTGTGAAATTTTTCATTCAATTTCAAACGTCTTTATGAGAATACAACAGAGACATTCGATACATTTGTTTTATTTCTATTTCACCTTACCCCTCTTATGTATTAGTCACGAAAAGATCGTGAACGTAAAAAAGATAGGGCGATATGAACTCACACTAAGTCTTACCAGAATTAGTTTTAACGGTGAACCATTCACAACTGGAAGAGAGACAGGTGGAAACAGCAGTTGTATAAAAAGTGCCCTCCACCACACACCAATTAAGAAATGGCATTAATGAAGCAGTGTCATCCAGTTCTAAATTAAGTTGAAAGTTCAAGGTCTCTTGTTCAGAGGAAAGTTGGTTTGAAATGAACTGCAAAATTTGTACCAACACACGGGAACATGAACAAAGTAAGCTCTATTGCACACGAAACACGAATCAAAGAAGGAAGGTTACGATTTAACGTCCCCTCGACAAGGTGTCATTAGAGCGAAGCAGAAGTTCGGATTTTCATGATAAGGATGTGGAAGGAAATCGGCCATGTCCTGCCGGAGGGACCATTCCGGCATTTGCCTAGACTGATTTAGGAAAATCATGGAAAACCCAAATCCACATGTCCGAAGGCCAGTTCGATGCGCCGTGCAGCCGAATATGAGTCCCGTGTGTTACCACTGCACTAACTCGCTCCGTAGCAAAAACGAATGCGAGTAAATATTGCATTATCACGCAGTTCTGAGTTACGTTAATTAAGTTTCTGGCCTATCGTTAGTATAAAATCAATTGTAAAATTTGTAACAAAAACACAATAGACAATAAAGCAACCTAATAACACGTGCTACAACGATTAAAATTGATCGATGAATTGTGCCTTGGTTTAAAACATTAGGGAAAGAAATTGCACTGTTGCTTGTTAAAAGATAGTAAATAAAAGTATTGGCGTATCTCTTATTCATTAATTTTTAACAGATGCCGTAGAATGCGCAAGGCTGTAATTTTACCGCTATTATAAAAATTAAATGGACTGAGTTCAAAATTTGTAAATAAATTTGATCCAAATTATCATTATGAATGACGTTAATAAATGAGCAATCCGTGAATGTCCTTTGCCTACGTATTGGTTTCAAATTAAGGGTGTTAAAAGAAGTGTTCCAGATTTTCAGAGGAACTTTTACGGATGAAACAAGACAATAATGACCGTTATACATTAGCTCTAACTCGCTTATATTAATGGATATGAGAACTTGTTGATCTTCAATATTGTGAAACATATTGAACAAACAGTTGTAACGGTAATACAAAATAAAATTCAGGGAGCAACTTGAAATAAAAATTAATGGTACTAACAATAATAAAGCACAGCAGCTCAACCACTTCACGAAGAGAATTACAGGGAAAATGTGTGTTTAATAATATTAAGGAGATGAACAGCAAGAGAAAACTGTTTACGGTTACGAACAATATTCGTACTGCCCATGGACGATAGACCTGAAGTAACCAAACGGTTTGGTTTATAGGACAATTCCACTTTTGGCGGTTGCAATTACTTTACAAATAATAGATCAAATGAATGGAGTAATTTGAAGGGAAACAAATTATTACAATTACTTTGAATCACCTGCAAAGAAATAAATATTTAAGACAAAAAGTACTTCTGAAGCAACATTAAACACTAACATTATAATTCACCTAAACAGGGGCATCACTATACGAAGAAAACAGTTTCTTATTGGGAAAGGGTATGCGGATGTAATAGAAGTCACCATATTCTGCAGCAAAAGCCGTCTGGTTAATTTTATGATTATCGGTAAAAACTTGCGTAATAGCTGCTCTAGGACCCAGATGTTCATTTTGGTGATATTCCTGAAATGTGAGCCGCGTATGACAAGATTGAACGTATATATGTCCAATTTGGGACAAAAATGCGTAGGAAATTTGGAGAAAGTAGTCAGTTCACACTTTATTCGTTTCGTTAAAAGAAATTCTCCCCGGAAGTTGATGAAGGTAAGTCATCTGTTCATCAGCATTTTCAATGATGTTGTCGGACTGAAGCCTTACTTAGAATGGGCTTTGGCAGCGCAGCATGGATAAAAGCCAGTTGAAGCAGGCTGTTTGTAGGAATGAGGATATTGTGGAATGGCCAAGAAATTCTTCCTATAGCTTAGCAGTATTGGTTACTAGGCAACTCTGATTGTTCCCTTAGTTTCAGAATTCGAGGTATTTTCCAATATTCATGAGGATATGAGATTAGTCATTGCATTTAAATGACTCTGTTATCCTGAATTAAATATTCGACCGCAGAAAGGTCTACCCCTGCTTAAATTGCAAACAGTTTTGTGTTTTATGTCGGGACTATGTGTATTAACTGCCAACAAATGTCAGATAATTGAATGAGTAATCTCATTTTAGCTCGGTGGCGCCATTCTCGTTTTCTGATCTACAGCAAGCATAGTTGATTAGTGAGGTATCGTTGTACTAGTGATGTGTGTGGCTTCATGTCTATTTTTCTCCTCTGAAAAATGTCCTAAATGGTATTCAGCAACGAAATACCAAAACTCAAGTGTGTCAACCAAGAGATCGGCATTTTCTACTGTTATTGTAATCTTTATCATTCTGCTGTAACGCCATAAACATCATTGATTACTATCATTATTATCATTAATTCAGTTACAAAAGCGTTCTTTCCTATGTGGCCAAGAGACCAGAAAGAATGTGTAGTTTGACGAAAAATAGGACCATAGGAGAAAGTAGGTAAAACGTTTGTAACAATTTCTGTTAATTTAACATCGTGACCACATATACTACGAAACAACACATGCAAGTCATAGGTTGCAACATTCGAAAAATCCATCAGACACATGGGTTCGGATTCTCATCATCATTTGTTGGCCCAACAAGGCTGTAACACTATGAAATAAAAAGCTACTTAGTAGTCTATAGATTATATGTATATGTTTGCAGAGGAAAAACCTCAGAATTGCACGTTTCCCATATATACAGTTTAGTTTCTGTGGTCATGGACGTAATTTTAAATATCCAGTATTCTGAATACTCAAATGAAATAATTACTGTGTTGCACAAATAGTCAGTTAACTATGTTTCTTCTGGCTTTCAAGCAAACCAACACATATATGTATTCACGTAGAAGACATGAAATATTACTTGCACAGTCATAAGGCTGCATTTTGAAACGCAGTCGCTTTCCAGTAGCAATGTTTTTCGAGACGGATGAGGCATCATTGATTTCCAGTAACTTTTCATCAAAAAAATTATCTTTTGTCAAATGTAACAAAACAATTGTTTTAGTCTTTTTTTTGGGGGGGGGGGGGATGAAACTGTAATCTTGATGCATGTTTACGTATCTTAGTCTTTGATCTGCCGTATGATGCAATCACAATATCAGTATTTTTTCTCTAGTCATTTGCTGAAAATCTATCACAGTGCAGTAAAGCTTCAAAAAATTTAAACGCTAGTTTCACCATCATTGGACGAATTTAATATCTGCATCATAAATGTGACGGCGGAAACTATCAGGAGAGAGCGCCGCATATTAACCGAAATGCGCGAATCCCCTCTAGAAGCCCGCATGAGACGTACGCGATTTCACGTCGCTTATCGCTACACAGGTCTTCCTAGTACAGCTAAGAACTGGCAACATCGTTGCTGATATTTGGCAACACTGTGATAGTGCAGTTACTTCCGCAAGGGGTACTGAATTGTCTCACTAAGTTCATTTGACATTCCTCTTCTACTTTCATGACTCATGATGTGTAATGCCCACGTCAAATGAGAGACAGAAATTTAACTTTTGCACTCAAGGAATGTAGTTATTTGTGTAGGTGACTTTCAGGTTATCTTTCGCGATTCGTTAGAGGCTCAGCATTGAGTATGTGAGAGACTGAGGGCAATACGGGGCAGTGTGTGTTTGGCTGTGTGGTTCTGCTTGTGTCTTCTGATGCAAGCCTCGTGGAGGCGGCAGTTCTAATCCTGGTTGGAGAAATTGCGTTTGGGGATGGAATTTCGTTTTATTTTACTTTATACGCTGCAGATTGCAAGAAAAAACTCTTTATCGGAATCATAAGAAAAGCTTTATGCAATAAGTCTTTCAGAAATTATGGAAATGGTATTAGATGTCTTCTTTGCTTCACCATACAAACGCCTTCGAAGAAATTCGAATTCACCTCCATTGATGCGAAATATTTCCTGTAGAAATGAGGCATGAAGACACGAACCTTGCAGTGTGCTTGTGTTGCTTTAGAACGTGCACTAAAACGTATTCACATAATTTAGCTCATACATTTAGCGTAAGGAATGAAACAACGACACTAAAACATTTCAGTGAGTTACATATTGTATCTTGATGAAAACATATGAACTGATGACAATAACAAATTACATGAAAGGCTTTTCTGAAAGGAAAAGGATCAAGATTTAAACCACAAATAAGAGTTAACCATTGTAGAGTGCCATTGGATTGGACAATTACAATGTTTTGCCTCTCTCATGTATTATATGCTCATCATTCAAAATAGGTGGTCTTCTTCGTTATATCCTGTGTGAAATACGAATCGCAACCTTTTTTGTGGATCACCACTCAGTAACACTACAGCATTTTACATATCCAGGGCGATGAGCGGCAGCAGGCGCTGTGGGCAGAGGGCGAGGCAGTGCTGTGTAGCGCCGCCACCGCTGCTGCCGGCGAGTGGGCCGCGGAGAGCTCTGCCAAGTGTTGCGGCCAGAGGTGGCAATGTTATTGGGCCAAAATGTTATTACCAGTGTACCAAAAAATGAAATACGTTACACTTATGCTTCCCTTACACATGTGGCATCAGCATGCACGAGTGATATGAATTTAAAATTTTTGTGAACAGTCGGTTTCGATTGCTAATACTGAACATGCAAGTCGCGCACTTTACCGCAAGACCACGGATGTAGCTGACCCAGTTACCTTCTAACTGCACACAAGAAGTACTATATGAACTCCCGCAGTCTGCTCTGTTGCCAGATTGTGCAGATAGCTGGACTTAGAGCGAATCAGCGCGGCCACTTTTATTGCCCCATGTCGTGATCGGCTCGGACTTAGGCTCAGCAGCGGCCGGCCGGCGGCCAGGTTTTTTGTCAAAGTGTGTACATATCAGCTTGTCAAGTACTAAATAGTAGAAAGTAGTTTGTGTGAGTGTGTGTGTATTTGTAATAATGTTCTACTGCTATTAGTAGTTGTAAACTGAATGAAGCACATTGTGTTATATTTCCTGTTGTGCAGCTGGTAAATTTGTTAAAACGGAATCAACAGATGAATGAAGCAGCAGAGAAGCTTGGACGAGTGTGGTGGTCATAGTGTTCCAGTTGTTATGTGCTTATTGTTGACCTAAAGACAAGTGTATTAGCTTAAAGGGGTTTGAGCTATCAGTTCCGTACTTTGCTTTTCAGGGTTAAAATGTCCTAGGTGTACATGAATTTAACAAGGATAAATAATAACCAAAGGAAGCATGTGAGCTGGTTTGAATTCTAATTTCCTTAAAGCCAGCTACTACAACTGGGCTTGGGCACAATGAATTTAACAGAAATTGAAAGAAGATTCATTTCAAGGCATGCTTGGTAGTGAAAGGTAATAGCTGTGGATGAAATGGATTACTGCAAACTCATTACCGTCCGACCTGACAATGACCCTTGAGAATATGGTGTGAGATCTCCAAGCTAAATGAAAGCATGTGAAACATGCACACACTATCTGGTCTGCACTGCTCAGGAACGAATGCTGTAGCAATGGATAGCAGGTACTTCTCTTGTCGCAGTCCCCCTTCCATTATCGGGGGAGGAGTTTGGAAGGGGAGATGTTTTGCCGAGTGTCTTCCTGTGTGTTTTGTAAAGGTCAATGCGTTCAAAATATTTGGCAAATTTAGAAGGAACAAAGCATTCAGTATATGTAACATAATAATCATTATAAAAAATAGACGAAGATTACTCACCAGGCGAAGGAGCACAGGTGTGACAGCATCACAAATAAATAAAATTCACACATTCACACAGACGCAAACCAATGCAACATCTGTGTGAATGTATGGGTGTGTGTGTATTTGTTCACCTTCCTTTTCTTCCGCCAAAGTAAGTCTTTCCTGTCCCGGGATTGGAATGGCTCCTTACCCCCTTCCTTAAAACCCTCATCATTTCCTTTTCCCTATCCTTCCCTTCTGCCTGAACAAGCAACTGGTGTTGCGAAAGCTTGCGTTTGTGTGTCTGTGTGTAATTTATTTATTTGTGATGCTGTCACACCTATGCTCCTTCGCCTGGTGAGTAATCTTTGTCTATTTTTTATAATAATTTTTCCTGCTAGGAATTTTTCGTCTTAATATTCGTAACATAATAATCACTTTGATGTCCGTCGAAAGCTCACTTTCACTGTGGGGAATGTCACAGGGGAAATAAAAATATGAAACACGATTTCATTGAAGTAACCTGTTTGAAGCATGTGATTTTTTACTCGTAGCCCTTTTCAAAAGGTGGCAGGTATTGTAGTGTCACAATTAAATGGTTGTTACAAACGTTAGGGCTTCCCAACAGAAGATAATTGCTAATAACAATGTATTAACGAAATAGAAAACTGTGCACCTGTAATGTTTGCAGGGCACAAGAGTCTTTTAGGCTGGCACGTAAGAGCAGACGTTTTGGAGCAGTAGAAGAGCAAAGTAGCTAAGAGTGCACAGTCTTAGAATTACCATGAAGCTGCACAGACATTAGAAGACGCAATATCTGTGGTGATGTTTTGTTTTTGTTAGTATTGTTATGGGAAAAGGACAGTACATTTGCCTCTGATACGTGATGCACAAAACTTGTTCTCATATTTAAGATGATATCACATGTCCAATGTATAATTAATATGTACTTTTAACTCATAAAAGGTTTAAAATATAAAAGTTTAAACCAGACATGTGCCTGAATTAGTAGTAGTCTCAATATGTTTCAATTTTGAGGTATTTTCCCTGCAAGAGGAAAGTAATGTGATGCCGAAGATTGGAGAGCGGAAACCGACTTGTGGGTTTCTCAAATCATGTTACAATAAACCTTAGACGACTGACAAAGTAAACATGTAATACAATTCCTTGAGACAACATTGTCTCATTATACCGAAGGTATTAAACATGAGGAGAGGCATTGAATTAAAATTTATGCTGAGGCCAGGATATGCATTTCACAGGGAAACGTGGTTTAAGACAGTCTGTGTAGTCACTTTGGCTGCAACGCTGTGCTAGCTGGGTGGTCTAAAGTGCGTACCTAGTAAGTAGGAGGTCCCAGGTTTGAATCCCGGCCACAGCATAAATTTTAATTCAATGCTTCTCCTTATGTTTAAAGGAAACATGCTTCAATGTATGAAGGTAAGAAATATTGTTGTATTTGGTGGTGTGGCATAAGCGAAGGACATATAAGCTTTAATCAAACAGGCTTGTTATTAAATTCATACTTGTGTAATTCAAACACCACTTGCAACATCGCAGTATGAGGTCTGTTAGCTCAGAATATCTGAGTCGGAGAAACCTGTCACGATTCGGACAGTGAAAAAATGGTCAGGCTACTTTCTGTCGGCTATTTTGTGACACCGCTCCGGACTTCAGATTTTTCATTTGTCGCGTTTGCTCCCGCTTTGCAGGGGGCATCTTCAAAGAGACGGACGTGGGCAAGTGGGTGCACCTGGTGTGTGCGCTGTACGTGCCCGGCGTGGCGTTCGGCGAGGTGGACCGCCTGTCGAGTGTGACGCTGTTCGAGATGCCGTACAGCAAGTGGGGCGCGCGCGCCTGCTGCCTGTGCGAGGACGACCGCTTCGCCCGCACCGGCGTCTGCATCGGCTGCGACGCCGGCATGTGCCGCCAGTACTTCCACGTCACCTGGTGAGGCACCACTAACTCTGTGTTGTGGCAAATTTCTCTAAAGTCTTTAATCACGGAATGCTTATAGAACACCATTATTTCATTATAATTATAATTAAACCAATCGCTGCTATGGAGTGTTTTTTATTTTCACCACTACAGATCTGTTTGCGCTTATACTGCCATTGTTTTAATCTTAATGTTACCCATTTAAAACGCAGGTCATTTGACAATGGGACTATTAGCCAAAACGGATCTGTAGTGGTGAAAATAAAAAATACTCAATAGCAGCAATTGTTTTATTTATTATAATGTCACTTGCTGACCTTTTTAATGCTGCAGCCCCTATAGAACACAAACTATTATTTTAGCAGACATTTTGTTTAGAAATTATAACTGGTCTACACACACACACACACACACACACACACACACACAGAGAGAGAGAGAGAGAGAGAGAGAGAGAGATTGGAATATGGTATCTCATGTTTGTGATGGATTTAGCTATTTTCGGACCAATCGGTTATTTGATGTATTCAAAATAATTTTTACACATTTGTGTGAAATTCTGCAACAGGCCCCTCAGGGGTTCAGCACTAATTTGCTTGGTATGGGCTTGGCAAACCTGGGGGCCTGAGCCAGGGACTGCATCGTGCCAACAGTGCCCAGTTCACGAGGACAGTAAAAACCTCTTTAAAAAAAGCTCTTATTCTCAAATTGTGCTTCATGCTGAGGAGATGTGTGGCAGCCTCTGAGGATCAGCCACCCCTCAGTTATATTAGGCTTACCCAGGCGTGAGGACCTCTGTCTGGTGGACCACATATTTCTGTAGCTCTTCATGGGACCGACATGGAAAGAGCGCCTCACAGTGCCAGATCCAGCATCTCTGAGAGAGGTAGATCTGACTTCAAAGCACCAAAGTCTGACACCCCGAGTTTGCCTCCCTTGCTACACCGTGGGAGGAACAATAGGCTAAATGTAGGGATGAGCCACACTCTCCCAAATTTCTTGTGTGTAGGAGAATCAATGAGGAATCGTTCATAACTAAAACTCCTCTCTTCTTTGTGGAAAATTAGGAAGATTAATATGGTGAAGTCTCAGGAATGTCAAAAACAAGGAGCAGCGTAGTCATAGAAACAGCATCCCCTTCACAGTTATGGGTGCTACTGATCTACCCATAAATCCCTTCTGGAAATCGGTATACTACCTACTGACCTACATTCGATGTTCCACAGTTGAGATTGCGGTTTGTGGAATACAGAATGGTGTACCCTCCAAATGCCCAACAAATTATGGACTGTCCCTCACAGGGACTCCGTATTGGCCATACTTGGCTGATGAATGGTCACCTTCAGTGTCTTTGTTGTGCCCAGTTAACAGTTGCCCACGTCTTATTGGATTGCCCCAATCTTGCCGCCCACAGGCAGACTTTTAACCTGACGTCCTGAGTCTGGTTTTAACTGACATTGCCTCTATGGTTGCTTTGGTTTTAAATTTTATTTGTGTGAGTGGATTGTATCAATCCATATGAAGTATAGTCAATGCCAATTATCTATCTGTCCTCCACCTTCTTAACGCTTTTAGGCAGGCGGTTCTAACATGTAACAGAGTAACTGGATGTTCTATGATAACCCAGCCAAAACCCTTTGGGATTATCTTTAAATATTTCTTTCCTGTCTTCATTTGTATTTGCATCTTTTATTTTTGACATGATACATCCTAAGCTTGATGTAGTCTGCAACTGTTGTATGAATGTTTTAGCGGCTTGTAGGGCAATCTCTGTAGATTGAAAAAAAGGGCCTGATGACCTGTGAATTTTAGTCCTTTCAAAGTTGGACCAACCATCTGGAGGATGGTAGATTAAACTTGCTGGTAGATCTAAATTGTGTGCTCCAACTCGGATTCGAACCTGGGACCTTTGCCTTTCACAGGTAAGCACTGAACTATCCAGGCACGCTTCGTGGTCCGTCCTCACAGCTGTGGCTAAGCCATTTCTCCACCACATCCTATCTTCCAGGAGTGCTATTCCTGCAATTTTCGCAGGAAGGTCCCAGGTTCGAATCCTGATTCCAGCACACAGTTTTACTCTGCCAGGAAGTTTGATACTGGCGCATACTCCGCTGTAGAGTGAAAGTTTCATTCCAAACCATTATGTCTACTCAAAAACATATGCATCCATAAAGCCCAATTTTACTTGTGTTTGTTTCTGATTACATTATTACTTGCACATTTCTGGCCAAGAAATCTGTTGCCGCAAACATTGTTGAGCAACAGTTGCTGATATGTTGTCATTCATGTGACTGATATGTTACCTGGTAACATTGTCAGGATGTATTCTCAACAATATGCAATTTTTCAAGGTCCTTCTAAACATGCCTAAATGGTCAGAACAAAAATGTAAGAAAAAAGATGAGCCATTGGAAGGATTTTAGGCTCTTAAGAAATGTGCAATTTTTATGTTAAGCGGCCTTTAATGGCTGTTATGTTATTGATTACATACACACAAACAACTGTTATAATGTTTCATTTATTACTATACACATATAGTAACAACATTTTCCACACTTTTGTAATTATTGAACTGTAATCTGTGAAATGTGTTATTGAATGTTCCTGTATGTTTGTGCAGTGCCCAGAGGGAAGGTCTGCTGTCAGAAGCACATTCTGAAGAGGTGGACCAGGCAGACCCATTCTACGCACACTGCAAGATGCACACGGACAAGATGCTCATGAGGTGAGTCACGCAGGCAGACTGAGGCCTGCAGTTTGTTTTGCTGTGCTGGCACATGGTGGAAATTAATATTATTAATAATAGTGGAACTGGCTGACAAGTGATTTGATCATTTTTTCTCAAACAATATCTATAATTGATGGAACACAAATTATAGAAGGAAACTTTCCTGATGGGATAAATTTATATAAAAAATAGAAATCGGCTGACTTACTCCAAGCACAGGCCCGTCGACAGACACAAATAAAATCACACACACACACACACACACACACACACACACACACACACACACACAAGCTTTGGCCACTGTCCTGCACAGAAATGGGATTCATCCTTCATGACACCCTTCCCACTCCACTGAGAGTGTCTTTCCGCCACCCACCTAACCTTCGTAACCTCCTAGCCTGACCCTATGAAATCCCCAAACCACCTTCCCTACCCTCTGGCTCCTACCCATGCAACTGCCCCGTTGTAAAACCTGCCCTATGCATCCTCCCACCACCACTTATTCCAGTCCTGTAACCCGGAGGGTGTACACGATCAAGGGCAGAGCCACTTGCGACAGCACCCACGTGATTTACCAACTGACATGCCTGCACTGTGAAGCGTTCTATGTGGGAATGACCAGCAACAAACTGTCCATTCGCATGAACGGTCACAGGCAGACAGTGTTTGTTGGTAACGAGGCTCACCCTGTGGCTAAACACGCCTTGGTGCACTGCCAGCACATCTTGGCACAGTGTTACACTGTCCGGTGATCTGATACTTCTCACTGACACCAACCTTTCCGAACTTCGGAGATGGGTACTTACCCTTCAGCATATTCTCTCTTCCTGTTGCCCACCTGGTCTAACATCTTTGCCTCGGTTCTCTGGACAGAGCCTCTGCCAAACTGTTATCTCTGTCCAACCAATTTGCTTTCTACAAATGTCTACATTGTTGTGTTAGCGTGTGTATGCGTGTGGCTGTGTGTGCGAGCTTGTTTGCCTTTCCTTTTATCCCCTTAAGATAAGTCCTTCCACTCCTGGGATTGGAATGACTCCTTTTAGACTTCCTTAAAACCCGTATCCTTCCTCTTTTCCTGAAGAATATGTCAGCGGTGGCAAAAGCTTGTATGTGTGTGATTTTATTTGTCTGTCAATTGGTCCGTCCTTTGGGTAAGTCATCCGATTTCTAAAAAATATCTATAATTGACTACTTAATCTACTTACTTAATAAAGCAGAAATTCCAGAATATCTGGTTTTGTAGAAGGATTTAACTGCAGGAATCTAAGTGAAACGTAGTTTAAGACATTGACAATCAAAAAGAGAGAAATGAATAACCTTGTTTATTCCCACGTGTGGAACAGTGTCAGCAGAGGGTTGTCCTAAATCAGAGGTTCGCAAGTAATCTTAGATGGGATCCAGATACCTTTGAAAATTTTTATCGAGGTCCAGATGTAAAACCTCATGTTACTTATTAATTTATTATTTTAAGTTTCACTAACAAAATTATATAAAACACAACTGACAGGCATACTTGTATTCAAAAATCCAGAAAAAGTTTTTCACTCTCAAACTAAAATGAAATCCAACGGCTGTAAAATAATAATGTATAAAAAAAGGCAGAAAAACTTATGTTATTTGCTATTTATTTATTTTTATTTTCACTCACAAAAAGTATGAAATAAAATGGTTAGTCAATCTTTTATTGAAAACTCCAGAAACAGTTAATACATTATACATACTATTGTTTTATTTTCACTAAGAAAGTATGAAATACAATGAAATGTGCGTATATCTGTTGGGGGGGGGGCATGGGAAAATTTACATTAGTGGCCTTGAGGAAGTTAGGTTCACGTGCAAAGCAGCTTTTGCGATTAGTGTCTTCATAGTGGGTGAGCATTAATCTTAAATGACAATTATTCTCCAAGAAATTCATTTTTGAAAATGAAATTTGTGGAGCCAAACATAGCAGCCAGGTGGATCGCTAAATTTTTGCAATTTTCATATTTTTCCCAGACATGTTGACTCCTAAATTCTTCAGTGGATACAGTTTGATACGTTTGCAAGGTATTGTCTTCCTGCAAGTCTGTTATTTCCATTTATAGTAAAAGCTTCAAAAGGTGGAACAACTTCGCAGACACATCCCGTCCATTCTGCTACAGGAGTACCGTCGAAAGGTGGTTTTAAGAATTGTGACAACTCGTATAATTCTTTGAATCTTACTACAAATTTCTTCTTAAGATCTGCCAAGAAATTTGATAATAGGAAAATGTCTATTTCAGGATTGTTTTTATATTAAAAAATTGAAGAAATTCTTGACTTAAAATGTCTCTTTCAAAGAAGCAGATTGCGACGGAATGATACACTTTGTACCAAATTACATATTAATTTTCCATTTCCTTGAAGCTCAGTGTTGTTTTCTAGATACTTTATTTATTAATAATTAGAGACACTTTGAAAATACATTTGGCGGTCCTGTTTTTCACCTGCCGCCATCCGAATCTGGACCGCGGTGCGCCAGTTGCCGACCGCTGTCCTAAATCGTAAATATAGGAGAAACAAAGGAAATAAGAGAGAACTTGGTGAACTTGGAGGTGGCACTGTTGATCGGGGAGCAGCAGGTGGGGACTCAACTCATTCTTGTATATGGGTAGTGTAGTGACAGAAGAGGGGATGATGTGAAGAACCACCAGGCAAATACAATAGTATCCAATGTGGAAAAACATAAATATCTCGTACAAAACAAAAATATGTATTTTTAATACAAATGTGATAGCCGTTCTTCTGTACACCAGTGAAAGGTGGAGAGTGGATAAGAAAATAACATAATAACATCCCTGTTACAAAACTTCATAAATAGATGTCTCTAATGCATTATGAATATCTGGTGGCCAGGAAAGAAAAAAAAGTAATGAGGAGCTCTGGCGAATAACAAATCAGATACCTATAGAAGACTATGGGAGAGCAAATGGGCGTGGTTGGGACATACAGTGAAGAAACCAGATGGAGCTATTGAAAAAAAAGCCTGGCGTGGAACAAGGAAGAGAGGAAGACCTAGGGGCACATGGAAGAGGGTTGGAAGGGGAAGCAAAGAGAATGGGCAATACCTGGGCAGAGCTGAGGCAAATGCCCAAGGACAGAGATGAATGGCGAGCTCTCCTGGATGCTCTACACCCACTTAGCGGCCAAGGGAATTACCTTTCCATGGTTTGCGCTGCACGACTGTGACATGTTTCCAATATTCTGTGATTTTTTAGCTATCAATCGATCTTTTTTTAAAATTCTTTATTGGCAAATCATGATTTCGAACAGTAACTGGCCATTATCAATGCATATGTTTAACTATAGATGTTATTAATGTGGAAAAACTCACACCACGCCCCATTCTCCACATTAACAACATCTATAGTTATGCACATGCATTGGTAATGGCCAGTTACTGGCCGAAATCATGATTTGCCAATAAAGAATTCAAGGGGGGAAAAAAAAAAAAAAAAAAAAAAAAAAAACACCATTGGGAAAGAATTACCATATTTGCTCGAATATAGGCCGCATGTTTTTTTTTCCAAATTTTGGCATACAAAATCGTGGTGTGGCCTAAATAGAGATTCCATCCTTCCCCCACCCCACCCCCCCAACTCCTCCTTTCCTCAACGTTATTACTTTCAAAAATTACATGCTCACGTTTGAGAAATGTAATAAACTAGATAATCTTCAAAAATGCTACAGTAACTATTTACTGCATTTAAGTTTTTCTGCATGTTCATGTAACCGGTGCGACAATTCGTGGAAGTCGATATTGCAATATAGATAGAATGGTGTCATTCTCTACTGCAGCCAACAATAACAGACAACTGTTTTTAACACGTCTGAGCAGTCTTAAACAATAGCAGTACTTAACACACGCTTCCTAAGCACGGAAATGATTTTAATTTGATGTAGTCAGTAAAGTTAGTCTTTGTGAGAAAAGTATAGTGTGTGTCGAGAGATCTTACTGTGACATTTACGTTGATCCGGTAACACCTACCATGAGCGCTGATGGGAGGTTAAGATAGCGGAACAACTGCTTTGTGTAGCTAATACCGATGTTGAGTTCAAATGCTACATTTTAAAATAACGCTGGGTTGACATTCATTGGGGGTAGTTTCGATGAAGTGATGTACAGGGAACTCTATTTTGCAGCCTCACAATTGAATCATTACTGTTGTGATGGCAAACCAGTTCCTTTTTTGAATTACAAAGTCAACCAAGTATTTTTCTACATGGGGATATTTACATTTTAGCCCTCGAAACACATTACGACATTTAGAACAATTTAATAGTTTCTCCTCATTTACACACTGGCATCAAACATATTTCCATCAGCGTCAGATATATGTACAATTTCCTGCTTTCCATGCCCGTTACTATGACTGTGCAACCCAAAGCTTACATTTGGCGGTGTAACTCGTACGTTGTATCCCTGCTACCACTTACAAGCCAAAACTTCGTGACACACACACACACACACACCCAAAAAACTCAGTATTTCTGCAGGACACACCTACACTATACAATACTTGAAACAACCGGTAACAGCCTTGGTGCGGCATCCCCTGACTTGGGGCGCCTGGATCGGCCTGTCATCTCTTATTCGTTGATTTACAGTTTTCCATATTTATTTGAGTTCATTGAAAAGAAAACTTGACTTCGTTAACATTGTGTTTCTGATTACTAAAACAGTTCGATTATACATCATCATCATCATCAGAGACTGATTATGTCTTTCAGCGTTCAGTCTGGAGCATATTACCTGTAATAAAATTCCTTCATGATCCCCTATTCAATGCTAACATTGATGCCTCGTCTGATGTTATGCCTTTTACTTCAAAATCATTCTGCACTGAATCTAAGTACTTTCTTCTCGGTCTACCTCGACTCCTCTTACCCTCAGCTGCCGAGCTCATGAGTCTCTTAGGTAACCTTGCTTCTCCTTGTCTGTAACATGACCCCACCATCTCAGTCTGTTCGCTCTAACTGCTTCATCTATGGTGTTCATTCCCAGTTTTTCCTTATTTCCTCATTATGGACACCCTCCTGCCATTGTTCCCATCTATTAGTGCCTGCAATCATTCTTGCTACTTTCATGTCTGTAACCCTTACCTTGTAGATAAGGTAACCTGTATCCACCCAACATTCATTCCCATACAACAAAGTTGATCAAAAGATAGAGCGGTTCACTGTTAACTTAGCCTTGGTACTTACTTCCTTCTTGCAGGAGAGAGTAGATCTTAGCTGAGCTCTCACTGCATTAGCTTTGCTGCACCTCTTCCAGTTCTTTCCCTATGTTGCCATCCTGTGAGAAAATACATCCCAGGTACTTGAAACTGTCTACCTGTTCTAATTTTGTTCCTCCTATTTGGCACTCAGTCTATTTGAATCTCTTTTGCACAGACATTACTTTCGTTTTGGAGATGGTGATCTTCATATCATAATCCTTGCAATTAAATAAATAAAATAAAAATAAAAATAAAAACTGCGGCCTTTACTTGAGATTTCTTTTTTCTATTATCTTGTGTTAAAAGTTTAGGTGCAGCCTATATTCGTACGCTGCCTATATTCGTGCAAATGCAGTAAGTAAGTCAATTATAAAAAGGGTATCGTACTTACTGAACATCGCTGGGAAAAGTGTACAGAGCTGAAAGGAGTTAATGTTGAAAAATAAATACATTTATTCCAAGATTTTTTGTTTTCTTTGTCGTGTCTGGTACTTACGGGAGCAGCCCGGTACCTGTAGATTTTTGGGGGACGTCGGCTAGTGATTTTTATTGGTGCGGTGCGTGTGCAGGCGGCGGCGCAGGAACTGGCTGGCCCTGCAGCTGCGCACGCAGCAGCGCCGCCTGGAGCAGGAGCGGCAGACGCAGGCGACGGCGGAGCAGCAGCGCACGCAGCGCAAGCTGGCCAAGTACCGCTCCAAGTACCTGCAGCACAAGAGCACCCGCATCCCACCCTGGGGTGAGTCTCGTAAACATTTTTTGCAGCATTCTTTAATATTATAGCCTGGGTAACATGTGAAAGGGACAGTTGTTTGAATAAATTTCTGTATACTAGAACAAAAATTAGAAATTGTCAAATTTTTGAGACATTTTAACCAAAGAGGAGAGATCTTTCCTCTTTGGTTATATTTATCCTCTCTGGCTTGGCTCAGTACATACGTGCAGGATCTCTGACGTCCACACTCCCGAAACACCACCTTCGTGACCTAGGTCGTGAACTACCTTTCCCTTTTGTTCCCATCCTTTCTTCTTCCTTCTCTCCCACATGATGAAGGAACTGTGTTCTGAAAGCTTGTCCTTTTTGTCCCCTTTTTTTGTTTCTTCATTTGTGTTACTATCGGTGGTACAGCACAAAGGTAAGTACTGGCCAGCCATTCTATCTCGTTTCAACAATATTTAACTTCGTATTTACTCACTTCCCCCTTTGCAGTTGCGCTATAATTTCTTCAAATTTAAGTCCGTGCAGTGTGTTTTCATCCTCTTGAAATCGTAAAATGTGGATGAAGGAAAATCTCATACAATGTAAGCAAATCAGATCTCGAAAATGCTTACAGTTGCATATAAGACATTTATACCCTAATAAGGCACTTCAACAAAGTACTGCTAATGTAATATGCTATTGTCCCATTACTGGGACACACAAAATAAACTGAATCGCATTTACTGCAGAATAACCGAGAAATATTGAATTTAACATGGCTTTCCGTATACTCAAACACACATAAACCACTAAATAACAATTCGTTGCTGTACAGCAGCAACCAGCATACATAGTGCTTAAGAGAAAGTACAGAAAACAGGTAAGTTAAGTCCTTTCCTAAACCTAACTGATCAAAGAAAAATTATTTATTTGGTATTTTGAGGTATTGTACAACTCAATTCGTCCTTAGAGTACCACAGTCAAAGCTAAAAGTTATATTGCTCATACAGAATTAAATAAAATATTTGCGTGCCAAAAAAGGGACAATTGCCAGTAGTGGGTAAAACCACCAGCCTGCAGTACGTAAACCTCTAATATGTGTAAAATGCGTGCTGTGATAAGAATTGTAGCTGTTCTTTTGATGTCACCTCTGTTGCCTTCAGCACCTACTTATTCACATTCTCAATGTTAACATTGAACTGGAATTCAGATACCAATTATTTGATGCTGGCACGGTTTTCACCTTCAAGTATAGTGTTAGTAAGTGTTATGCAGTCAAGTTTCTTGACACTTTGAATAAATGCAATCTTATATTTTGCATTTCGTTGTTTGCAATACTTGCCTAATTTACTCATGATGTGGTGGCTGATGGGATTTGCCCATCAGCCACTGCGCCGATCATCGGCATAGCTTTGTTTACACAGCTGTTAGTTTTTCATGCTTTGCATGCTGCATTTTGACAATTTATTCTTTTTGTGAAATGCATATATTTATCAAAGTATTTTTTATGAAGTTTCATAAACAGTGAGACTGGGGCTTTGCTTGTCTGTTTTTCCGCACATTGAGGGGGGCACGGTCTGTGGTAACCTCAACAACATTATTGCAGTGTGAAATGCAGAACCTGTGCAAATGTCACAAAAATACACAAATGTTTGAATTTAAGAACATGAATATATTCTTCAATATGGTCATGCAAAACATAAAAGAAATATGAAAAGAATAACTTGTACAGTTTCACTATGTAAATAATAAATGCCAGTTAAAGACTTGCTCACAAAGTGTATTATGATGAATGAAATTACAAAAAATTTCTACTTCCTATAAAGTTACCAGTAACAGTTCCACTTGGTGTTTAAAATGGCACAAAATTTAGATCACTTTTATAACACAATAATAAACTTCCTGGTGAGTATTGTGGTGCCTATTATGTACATATATGGTAATTATGCTACAGAAATGCAAGGGTGATCCAGTAAGTATATTTTACCATTTAAAATCTTATTTCCTGCATTTTACACCATTTTCATTGAAGCCTCTTGAAGAATTTAAAAATGGGAGTCTACTGTAAGTATTTAATTAAAATTCTCCTCTTCTGTTCTACTCTCGTCTATGCCTATATTACGTTGTAAACACCATCATTGTAAGGTCAATGTCGCACAAGCACGCTCGTGTCCTAGAAGGCAGCCAAGAACCGCCTGAGAAAATTGGGCACTACATCAGGCCGTGCAGATGCTGCACAAAAATTTTCAGGTCCACCATTGAACTGCCAGATCGGACCATTTGTAACTGCCTCTATCCTTACAGGGCTCACTTACCAAAAGAGGGTACACTGACGATGAATCGGCATTACTCACTGTGTTCTGTTCGTCCCACATTCTAGGCCTCCAAGAGGCCCCTACTTCTGCACTTACTCCTCTCTCAAATACTGATAGAATTATAAGGACAAAACTGAAATGGAAAAAATTCTTATGAGGATAATGAATATTCCAGGAAGGACTCGACAATATTATTGAGAAGGATAGGATGCTACTCACCACAGAGACGTTTGATGAGCCGAAGAAAGGTACACACAACAGAATACAACTACAGTAGAACTTCATTTTTACACTTCAGTAAAATGCAGGAAATAATGTTTTAAATGGTAAAATATGCTTACTGGATCAGTCTTGCATTTTCGTAGTTTATTTTTGATATATGTACATAATAGGCATCTAAATACTCGCCAGGAACTTTAATATACAATAAAGGTTATTCAAATTTTTATTATTTTAAGCGCAAGGCAGAACTGGTACTTTTATGGGAAGTAGAAATTTTTTACTTCATTCCATTCATTACAATCAAGGACGCCGCTATTTTAAACGCCAGACAGAACCGGTAATTTTATGGGAAGTAGAAATTTTTGATGTAATTTCATTCATTATAATTGAGGACGCCGCTGCTGGGCTATGTAAAACATCTTCAAAATTACTTGAACCGCTGCTGGGCTATGTAACACATCTTCAAAATTATTGCCTTTTACCGGCATTAATTATTTACGTAGTAAAACTCCTAAAGTTCCATTCTTTTTGTATTTTTTGATGTCTCATACGAAAATATTAGAATTTATTCGTGTTCTTGAGTGCAAATATATGCATAAGAATTTTTGTGATGTTTGCATAGGATCGGCATCTCACACTATTATCGCTTTTTTTGAGGTTGTGGGTACTGTATTATGATACCCAACTTTGACAGATAATGTTCTTTATTAATCAGAAATGTGTATCACAAAAACAATGCAACTCTTTATTCTCGCATCAATAAAGTAACTGGTTCTGATTGTTTGAGTACACGCCAGCTGCTCTGGCAAAGAAGCTAGTTGAAAGAGGAACTACAGTGACACAAATCAGCATTATTCTTACGTCAATAAACCGTTCTGTTTGAGTACACGCCAGGCACTCTGGCAAAGAAGCTGGTGGAAAGAGGAACTACATCGCCACAAATTGGCACAGCTTAAGTCACCTAGCTGCGTACTGCCAACAACGATACACAGAACACACGTTTTAATTAATGCAAAGTGTCAAGAAACTCGATGGCGAATAATTTTTAATCGCTATATTTTAAGGGGAAAGCCATGCTAGTATCAATTTATGTAGATTACGTCATTTTTTTCTTCACGAACATTGCTTTCGGAAAGCGTAAAACGCGGGAAAAGTGTAAATATGTTAACGCAAAAACGAGGGCGAATTAACATTGTGAACATAGGAAATTTGACAGGACCGACAAAAAATTGTGTAAATGGCGGGAAAATGTTAAAACCGGGAACATAAAAGCGAGGTTTAACTGTACTTAAAATACTTTTTGGATGTTACGGTCTTCATTGGTCAGAGAAACAAAAACACACACACACACACACACACACAACCGTCTCTAGCCGTAATGGCCGAAAGCTACTTTTTAAGTAAGTTGTATTCTGTTATGTGCACCGTTCTGCGGTTAATCAGACACCTCTGTGGTGAGTAACAGCCTATTCTCCTCAAAAATGATATGTGAGGATAACTAGGTGAGGGTGATCTCCGTTCGCAGTGCCCACGCAGAAGATGCCGCGGCTGCTGACGACGAGTGCGTCGGCGGTGCGCCGGCTGCTGCTGAAGGCGGAGCTGATGGGGGTGGACACGCGGGCGCTGGAGCTGCAGGAGGCGCAGGTCGCCGCCCTTGTCGACGTCCGCAAGAAGTGGCACATCCCGCCCGCATTCAGGTACGGAAACGTCACAGCCGACGAGTACGATTGCAGATCTCTGCCAAATGTCAGACGGAGGCTCGGAGTGTGATGCCTAAACTCTGTGAGAGGGCCGGCTGGCTTTGTGACAAACTGAGTAACTTGCACCAAATGAAAAGAAAGGAGGGAAGATGGCACTACAGAATACACTGTCTGGAATGTCCCCTATATGCAGCCGTGGCCAGTGCCGGCTAGGGGTGGTCGAGAAATCTCATATCTGTGAATGAGAAGTTGCAGTTTTCACAGTAGCAACTGTACAAAATGTAACTGCGATTTGAGTCACAATTAGAGGTAGCAATCTCAATTTAATGCTGTTGCCGTATGTGGTTTGTAATTCTGTATCTCCTTTGTGACATTGTCAGCTTTGGCTATGATAGCAGTAGCAATTGAGGCTGTGTGACACTGATTCTGACTTGTTGTTCAATTTCTGATACTGTCGCTCGTCAAATAACGCCTTTAATGTTTTATCCAAATATCTGCTGCAGTAACTCTTTCACAAGCAAGGGATTTTATAGTTATGATTCATATGGGTGCACCAGTTGCTCCAACATGCAGTGTTCCCAGTGAGATAAAGTTTCAATGACCGTGCTGCTACAATCGTTCTCTTCTCTCGGGACACAGCACCCAAATTATACGTGGTTTGGTTTCCCACGCTTCACTTCTCACCGGATTAACTTGATTTATTTAAATGGTAATCTTCCCTCATGTGTAATATTAAGTCTGTAACTACACCTAGGCTGGACTTCATCTTGTTGCATTAGGGGAAGCATATTCAGTGAGAAAACTACTTTTCCACAAAATGAATAGAACTCAGAAATACACTTCAAGAAATCATATATTTTGCCACATAGGCCAATGTTGCAACAGGTTCTACAACTCAGAGTTCATAATCTCGTTTTTTTAACATTCGTCATAGAAATTCCACTGAACTCATTCTTTTCCAGGATTCAATTACGGTTTTTTTTCCGGTGTCCTCTTCTGTAGCCACAATACTGTCTTTGGCCACCTCACCTGCTCACGCCCTCGTACCTGCGCACACAGCACACAGTAAAATTCTTTTATATCTACTTATCTATATATAGTGAATCCGCACATCTCGTGGCGAAACAGTACCATAGTATACAGCTAAATTAGCTGTTACACTACAGACATCG
The DNA here is from genome assembly GCA_026315105.1 of Locusta migratoria. Lineage (NCBI taxonomy): Eukaryota > Metazoa > Arthropoda > Insecta > Orthoptera > Acrididae > Locusta > Locusta migratoria. The sequence continues at coordinate 54,874,353 of CM048754.1, read as the reverse complement.
TGAGCAGTATTGGCGAAATGGCAGAAAATGTCTAACAGCACGCTCTCCCCAATCTGTCCCCCCTTCATCTTATATGCACCTTTCAGCACACTGTCCATTCCGTTCAACTGCTCTTCCAGGTCCTTTGCTGTATCTGACAGAATTACTATGTCGTCGGCAAAACGCAATGTTTTTATTTCTTCACCCTGAACTTTAATTCTTTCTCCAAATTTCTCCTTGCTTTCCTTTATAGCTTGCTCAATGTACAAATTAAATAACATTGGAGAAAGGCTACAACCCTGTCTTACTCCCTTTCCAACCACTGCATCCCTTTCATGCCCTTCAACTCTGACAACCGCTGTCTGGTTTTTGTACAAGTTGTAAATAACCCTACGCTCCCTATATTTTACTCCTCCGTGCTTCAGAACTTGAAAGAGTTTATTCCAATCAAACTGATCTTCCCCGAGGTCAGCTTTTCCATCCTTCTGTAAATAATTCGTGTTAGTATTTTGCAACCATGACTTATTAAACTGATGGTTCTGTAGTTTTCACACATCTGCATCTGTTTTCTTTGGAATGGGGATTATTACATTCTCTTAAATTCTGAGGATACTTCGCCTGTCTCATGCATCTTATACACCAGGCGAAACAGTTTTGATGTGACTGGTTTTCCCAGAGGCTTCAGTACTACTGAAGGAATGTTATCTACTCCTTAGGCCTTGTTTCGACTTAGGTCTTTCAGTGTTCTGTCAATTTCATCTGTCAGTATAGTACGTATTCTGTATGTTTAACATATGTATGTCACCTACAACCTCGGGTCTGAAAGGGTTATGACTGTTAGTGCAGTAAAAGGAACAGGTGTGGCAGAACCTCTGTTGGACATTTGCAGTGTGGAGTTCATCGGCTACTACCTGGACCGCAACGTGCGGCTGACGTCGATGAAGCACCACCTGGAGGAGCTGCTGGATATCAACAAGGAGCTGCAGGCGGAGCAGCAGGAGTGGCGGCACAAGTACGACAAGGTGAGTTCGCGAACTTGTAACAGATTTAAAGTTAGAGGTGAAGCATTGATATTCACTGACTGTTCCGTCGGTTCTTGACAGAATATTTCGTACATTATGAATGAAACACATAAGATAATTGTGAGACATTCTGCAAATTTATTGGTTTACCAACCAGTTTTCGGCTGTTACGCCATCATCAGGTAAACATTACAAGTTTAAGTTTCAAAGATCTTAACTTGCTATATATCTAACTTTCAAAGGAGACTGGTGTTTTGGTTTGTAATTAACCTGCGGGAAATATTACAATTCAAGTTGTGGTGTAAATTCCTGACATTGGTAAAATAAGTGACAATATAATAAGATTATGACATTGTCCTAAGAAATATAAAGTGAAACAATAGAAATTGACTGAGAAATATTGATCAAAACGTATCTTATCTCAAACAGGTCACATGTCTAGAAACATGGAAGAGTTGTGAATATATGTTAAAATTTTAACTGTTTAATTTAATCTTGACAAAAAAATTATCTTAAACAGATGTCATAAAAAAAGGTAAAGCCGTCAACAATCCGAAGATTGGTTTGAACACCACAGTGCTTTACTAGGCATGGTCCTGTTTGGAGGTGGTATGCCGTTGCCTTCCTCCGACCTTGGAACTGACTTACCCAGCCAGTTATAGGGGGACCTACAGTTTAACGTGGGTTCCGAACCACGGTGCTACTCAGTATATTTCACATGAGCAATACTGCCAGAGGTGAAAGAAGTGGAAAGTGACAGATAAAAATCCTAGGACCTGGCGGGGATCGAACCCGCGACCTTTGGATTTGTAGTCTGGCACTCTACCACTGTGCAACCGAGGAGCGGGAAACAATCTATTATATTCTCAGGGAAATTTTTGCAGGGTGTTGAGTAGCCACCTCCTCTATGTAATTGTTTGACCGCACGGTCGTGACATTGTGCCTTCCCGTACACTCTGCGCAGCTGGTGAAGGAGAATGCGGAGCTGAGCCGCATCAACGTGGGGCTGAAGCAGGCGATCCACAAGTACCACTCGTTCCTGCTGCTGGCCTGCCCCGACAAGGGTCTGCCCTCGGTGGACGAGATGGAGAAGCGTGCGCTGCCGCCGCCGCCGTCGGCCGCGGGCAAGGGCGGGAGAGGCTCGGGAGCCGCGGACGCCGGCGCTCGGAGCGCGCAGGCTCACCGGACGCAGCACCACGGCCGCGGTAAGTGGGCACAGTGTATTTAGCCGAGGTGCCATTGGTCCCTAAAGTCACTTCTTTCCAAAAGTACCTAAAAGGTACCTACTTCTTTGAATTTGGTCCCTTTTTTATGCCTGCCAATTCTCCCGGTTTAGGCAGCAGTCTCCTGATTTTTCACTTTTTCTCTCGCCTCCTGATTTTGCCATTATTTCTCCCAATTTTTAGCTTTTGTCCTGGAACCCAAGATTTGTTTTTCTGCCAATGGTCAAAAGTCCTTTGTTCATTTATCAGTTAAAAATAAATACGTATCGAAATTCATAGAAATTAAGAGTTGCGCTTGACTTATATAACGATTGTTTCTGCTCTTTGCACGTATTTGCAAATACGCAGGTAGTGTTTCGATGTTGTGCTGTTTTTGAATGTGATGTTTTGCCATTGTACGTAAGTGAAATCACTTCAGTGGTTTTTAATCACTGGTAACCTTTTGATTGGATAGTTAGGAGCATCAGTTTCATAAGCGAAATGCAGAAAGGCAACTTTCGTGTAAACAGCTATTTTACATGATTACGGGATTTCAATTCGGTGGTATGTGTTCAGTATGTCAAAAAATTAATCAATTTTAAGTAGTATTGGCACATTTTTTGTATTTTGTACTCTTTGTCGATGTGATATTTCCACATCACATGGTGGAGAAAGCGACGTACCGAAATGTGTGTAGAGAAAATGAAAAGTTTGAGTAACAATAAAAGACTGAAATTGCTGAAAAAGTGAAAGTGATACATGCAGAGTGCTTATTTACATTGTTTATTATAGAATACGGTTTACCAATTAAATGCAATGACCATGTGGGTCATTTGTTCCATAACATGTTCCCAGGTAGCTGTATATCACAAAAACACAGCAGTGAAACTTTTTGTTTTAATCAGAAAGTCAATCACTTTACCTGGACTGGCTACAAAATATAAGGATGTAATTAACATTTGGGTTAACGCATGTTTTTTCTGTAGCCATTATGTAGCGTTATGAGATGACAGGAAAAGACTAAAGTCAGTTATCTCAAGGTTAATAGTAAAATGTGCTGCAGTTTTTGATAGAAAGTATCTCCTGATTTTTTGAAGAATCTCCCGATTTTTTAAACTGGATCTCCTGATTTTTACATTTTGAAGGTTGGCAGGTATGTTTTTTTTCCAAATTGGAACATACATTTTGTCGTATTTTAATAACTCCAATAAAGCTTAATTGAGACACGTCTCATTTTACATCTTGTTTTAACTTTTGTCTCTGAATTTTTGTCACTTCTCAGCTTCTGCACTTACAAAAGTGTCCCGTCAATGGGAGTGCAAGGAATGAAGGTAGGACATCGTCGTCTGCAGGGCTAGGAAATGTACATGGAGAAAGTGCTACGCAGTGCCAGAAACTTCTGTGTGACTTCCACTTTATCTTTTATGGTAGAAATGACGCACGGAAGTAGTTGGCATATGTTGGCAGTAGCCCCAACGAGGATGACTTGCGACTCCTACTGACAAAAGAATATCGATCGGAGGCAGGACGTACTGAGAAATGTGCAGTTACTGAGATCGATGGCGGTACTACGTTATTCTCGGCTACTGTATGTATGTATGTGTCAGTCCCGCCACACTGAATTTGGTAGCTACGCCAAAAGCAATATGTGAGCAAAAGAATTACATCACTTTGGTAAGCTGTCGGAACGAAAGGTCGTTAGCTGTGGCTGTGAAAGTCACGACAATACACTTGAGAGAATTAATTGGTATAGTAAGTACTTTCATATTGGCATTGTCTTACGATATTTTATTAATGATTAGGTGTGAAGATGAGATTTGCATATGTGAGTACTTTTAAGTTTAGTGGAGCAGGCTGCGTCGGAGTGGCCGAGCACATTGAGGTGCCATGTGTGAACCGTTCCCCGTCAGGGAATCCAATCCTCCCTCGGGCGTGGATGTTTGTGATGTCTTTAGTATAAGTTATTTTATAAGTAAATTTAAGGACTGATAATCACACAGTTAAGTCCCATAAGCTTAACAATTTTTGAACATTAAGTGGAGCAGTCAAATAATAAAAATTAAAGTTAACAAACAATTTTTAACTTGTAGATCACAGACAGTTGAATACGGTACTGTGTATTTCAAAACAATTTTTGCTTCCCCCCTCCCCCCTTCCCCCCTCCTCAAGAGTTCTTGTTTTGTTCTTCCCAGCCTATCTTTTGGCTATATCTTTCACAGACATTTCAGATCTTGCAACACGCACATTATCTAACTTCTTCAACAGCTTCTCGGTGGAGCAACCAGCAACAAATCCTAGTCCAGTAAGGGTCCTTCTTCTTCCAGTGTTACCATCATTAAACACCAGACATGCATCATATGTGGCAATTTTAACAGTAGTAGATGAGCTAAATGTTGTTTTGGGGCATCTCTTCCAAATGAGACTGTTGAAGCTCTAATTTGGGTTTTGTGTTCCACCATGGGTACATTTCATTAGCAAATATGGATGAGCTAGAAACTGGAATGTTGGCTTTATGGCAAAGATAACACGACATAAACAGTTCCACAGACTTCTATACTCTTCCGATGCTTAGCAGGAAGTAATAAAACATCACAAACAAGGAGTGTGCCGTCTAGAAAAGTGTGTGTGGCGCTGCGCAGTGATTGAAAAAAAAAAAAAGACAGCTTGAATTAATCTGTGAAAATTGGAGATAGTATTTCTAACATGCTACAGAATTCGAGAAAGGCAATAGGAGTGATCCCCAAAATTACAGGCCAGTCTCATTGACGTCGATTTGCAGTAGGATTTTGGAACATATACTTTGTTTGAACATTATAACTACCTTGAAGAGAATGATCCATTAACCAATAGTCAACACGGATTCAGAAAGTATTGCTCTTGCGAAACACAGCTTGCCCTTTATTCACATGAAGTGATAAGTGCCATTGACAAAGGATCTCAAATCGATTCCATATTTCTGGATTCCCGGAAGGCTTTTGATACTGTACCCACAAGCGGCCTCTAATGAAATTGCGTGTGTATGGAATATCTCCCCAATTGTGCGATTGGATTCTTAATTTCCTATCAGAAAGGACACAGTTCATTGTAATTGATGGTAAGTCATTGAGTAAAACAGAAGTGATATCTGGCGTTCGCCAGGGAAGTGTTATAGGTCCCCTACTCTGCCTTGTGTTTATAAATGATTTAGGTGACAATTGAATAGCTCCCTTAGACTGTTCACGGATGATGCTGTCGTTTATCAGTTAGTGAATACAACAGAGGATCAAAAGCAACTGCAAAGTGATTTAGACAAAATTTCTACATGGTGCGAAAATTGGCAATTGACACTAAAGAAAATTGTGAAGTAATACACATGACCACTTAAAGAAATCCACTGAGCTTCAATTACACAATAAATCAGTCAAACTTTAAGGTCGTAAATTGTACCACATACCCAGGTGTTACAATTACGAACAACTTAGACTGGAGAGAACACTTAGAAAATATTGTGGGGAAGGCGAAGCAAAGGTTACGTTTCATTGGCAGAACGCTTCGAAGATGCACCAGCTCTGCCAGAGAGACTGGCTACATCATACATGTGCGTCCTCTTGGAGTACTGTTGCCCCTTGTGGGACCCTCACCAGGTGGGACTGACAGAAGATATTGAGGAGGTTCAGAGAAGGGCAGTTCGTTTTGTTTTATCACGTTACCGGGGGGAAAGCATCACGGAAATGTTGCACGAATTGGGGTGTAAATCATTAAAAGAAAGATGTTATTCATTGCGATGTGATCTGTTTGCAAAGTTTCTAGCACCCACCTACTTAAGGAGATATAACCATCCCAATAAAATAAGAGAAATCAGATCAAAAACAGAACGATTTAGGGTGTTCTTTCTTCCTGCGCACTATTAGAGAATGAAACAGTAGAGAAATGTTATGAAAGTGGTTAATGAACCCTCTGCCAGGCACTTAAATGTGATTTGCAGAGTATCTATGTAGATGTAGAATTATATGGAGGCAAAAAAATATTTTTTAGCATTTTTGACCAATTTTGTCTGCTTCCCACAGAGGGCGGCGGCAGCCTGCCGCTGAACGAGTGCGGGACTTGCCGGCAGACGACGGACCAGCACCTGCTGGCCAAGTGCGACACCTGCCACCTCTACTACCACCTGGGCTGCCTCAACCCGCCCCTCACCCGCATGCCCAAGAAGACCAAGCTCATGGGCTGGTAAGTACCTGCTGTGCTAGTTTTGCTAAAACACAAATTACTTAGCTGATTTGAATTTTTTTTCCTCACTTTAAAACAGGGATTTGGGGGGGGGGGAGGGTGGAGGAATAGGGGAAAACCCAAAGAAATATAATAATGGAAAGTTGAAACGGGACAGAATGATTGTCATGTTTTAGGGCTTTCGCAAATGAGATAGCCGCAGCATCTTATGTTTCAAACTAAAGCGCACCAGTACAAAAAAAATTAATTATTTAGAAGAATCATATTAAATGGTAAACATTTTTCCACAATATTGTATTTAGACGCTGTGACTAATGTTTCATGTAAATACGTCGCTTGGGCGAGTATCTGGCAGCTGGTCAACGCAAGATGGCGTCCACTCCACTGGTCGACCTGATATGGTGAAGGCACAGAATAAATGACGTTCCTTCGAAGCAGACTACGACCAGAGAAATTTTTTTAGATTGTTGTAGGGCAAAGAGTTGAATACGGTACAACCTTACAAGGTTTTCTCGCCTAGAAAGAATTCGTGTAATGCACTGAAAAATACTATATGTGAGTTATATGGATAGATATTAGCCACATTCATATAATGGAAAGGAAGGCGCGATTGTATGACTGATTTCGGAGTGCGGGAATTTATAGCAAGTGAGTAAAATAATACTGTAGCTATACACACAGTATTGATGGATCTTAATTTTTTGTATAAGTTGGTTTCCATCTAAATGGTAATTTTTCGAGTTTATTACTCGTACTTATGTGTTGATAGTGATCTTGACATGAAGGGAAGAGTTTTTCTAACGAAAATGGAGAACTTGTAGTTTGCTGTTTAGATTCAGCCTGATGGGAAAATTACACACAGCTGTTATTTTTTGGTGGGATATTTAAAGTAAATATAGAATAATCGTACATAGCAGGCAGTCGTAATTTTTAAGAGGAGAGAGGCAGAGAGGTTTGTGGTCATAAAGGATATTGTCGGACTCTGCGGGAGATCTGAGGTATCCGGGAGTGTGACTGGGGGTCCACTCTTTTATTGTGATTGGTGTTGGTATAGTAGAGACTGACCAGAGCTAAGTACCTTTTAATTTTGAAGGTAGAGATGGCAAATATCCCACAGGCGTGGTAATTAACCCAGTGATTTTGAAAGAAAATAATTATTGAATTACCTTCATGACCGGATTGCAATATCTTGTGCAGAAGGTTGCTTAATAAAATTACCATGTGTTCGCTACTCTAAAAGAATTTCTTTGAAGGTGAAGTTGGCATGAAACAATTGAGGTGGCTGTAAAAGAAAAAAACTTCGTATGGGAGTTACTAAATTCAATTCTTACCCTAGGCTGTTTCTCGTATTGGCATGACTCTTAGTTAAAAGGGGAATTAATATTATCTGGAGAGATAGGTTAGCAGCTAACACCTGAAATGCGGCCTCACTTTTTTATATAAAGTTATTCATAGAGGTGACAGCCAAGTGGTGATAGCAACAGTAGATTTTATTTTTTAATTTTTTTAATTCAAGAGAGAGTTTTTGGAGAGTATAATTATCTGATAGGACGAGTCTGCCATAAATAATTTTGTTGATTGAGTTACTGATTGAGTATATAAATAAGTAGGACCCACGAGTCCTGGATAAAAAACAAATTTGACTAACATTTTCATTAGTAGTTTGTGGTAAATTTTGAATCACGACCGCTCATGATATAGCAAATAACATTAGCGATCGTATAATCTCAAAGCTGAGAGACTTAAATTTGCGGCATTTATCGCGATTGATTACTTTCAATCGATAGTGTTAGCTTCCGATATATTTCATATTTACTCTGAATTGGAGAAAGTAATTGACCAGAGATTATTTTTCATCACGAGTGGGAAAGTGTTATTGAGATCTCAGAGTTGCAGTAAAAGGTGTACTCACATTTAATAACTTTTTTTTTTTTTTTTTTTTTTTTTTTTTTTTTTTTTTTTTTGTCAAATGATTAAGCATATAGTCAACTGCCAAATGCTGTGTTTATTCAAACTGTGAGATCTTTGACCAGCTACGACGCTTTACCTGAACAGGAACTTACTGATAGCAGACGCAGTCAGATTTTTTCGTTAACATTGTTGTATCCAAGTGTCGTAGTAAATTATATCTCTGCAGTTACTCATTCTGATTAAGGGAGTGGTGACCACAGGGCTACAAATTACAGACTGGAGTATTACTGAGGGCACCAGACAAAGCCGTCAGTAAAAGTTACCGGGTGTAGATATTATAGTAACAGTTATTTTATACCTGGTAATAAAAACAATATTGTTTATCATCTTCTCCCGCCGAGCAGATTATAACAGTTCTCGACTGGTATCGCCAAGTATGGGTGTCGTAGGCTATCCGTAATTAAAGTATAGTTAGTCACGATAGCTGTACTTCACGAAAGGCTGAATGAATTGTTTCAAAGTCCAGGTTGGAATTAATAATATAGTAAGGACAGTTTACAACTCACCGCAAAGACATGGCAATGAGCTGCGACAGGCACATACAAAAGACACACACGTACAACACTTTCAGCTATCGGCCATGGCCTTCTTCAGAAAATAGAACACTCACGCAATCACACAGGCACACAACACAGTCATACAACTATCACCTCCGGCTGACGCACTTCGAAGAGCGTGATTCAAAGTGTGTCAGCTGGAGCTGATGGTTGTATGACTGTGTTGGTTGCCTGTGTGATTGCGTGAGTGTTCTATTTTCTGAAGAAGGCCATGGCCGATAGCTGAAAGTGTTGTACGTGTGTGTCTTTTGTATGTGCATGTCGCAGCTCGTCGCCACGTCTTTGCGGTGGGTTGTAAACTGCCTAACTATATAAAAACACAAAGAAACAGCTGAAAAATTGGAAAATTAATCTAAAATACATCTTCTGCAGTGTTTCCACAAAGTCTCTCCGCAGTGGCGATAGCCATAGTGGAGTAGCCAAGCATTCTAAGGCGCCTCGCTGTGGAGCACGTGGTTGCATACCATCAGGGGTTCGAAACCACCCCCCCCCCCTTGGGCATGGAGGTTTGTGATGTAAGTTCATAAGTAGTTTGAAAGTTTAGGGACTGGTGAGCTCACAGTTAAGTCCCTTAAGCTTAACAAACATTTGTGCAGTGGCGATCTCTGCATATCTCACTTTGCGGGGCACGTAAGGTTGGCAGCACAGACAAAGCGCCCCTGCACGTGTTTCGTGGACCTGCAGTGACAGTAGGATGGGGGTAACGTTGCCAGAGATGTTACTTGTGTTATTGTCTTGTTCTCGTATACGGCGAGTGTAGTGAGAATGCTTACTGTTGCAGAGAGAGTAGAAGAGGTTTTCCAGGCAGGAGGAAACTTCATGGAGCATGTGAGAAGACAATTTAGATTGCATTTTCCTTCGTCGAGGTGTCCACATTGCGACACGGTACGTGATTACATTCCCAAATTCCGGACAACAGGTTCAGTTCGTGATGCACAACGAACTGGTAGGCTAGGCCCACAGTTTTAACAGGACAGGAGCATCATGTTGTGGAGTCCAACAAAAACAGTAAGGAAATTATCACGAGAGGCTCAAGTGTCTCATAAGACAGCACATAAGGCCGTAACCAAAGAACTGGGACCGGCCGAGCGGTCTGCGGCGCGCCAGTCACAGTCTGCACAGCCACTAGGGTCGGGGGTTCGAATCTCCCTTCCGAAATGGATGTTTGTGTCGTCTTTAGTATAAGCTAGTTCATAAGTATGCAAGACTAGCACTCCTGGAAGAAAGGATATGGTGGAGATATGGCTTAGCCACAGCCTAAGGGATGTTTCCAGAATGAAACTTTCACTCTGTCTTGCATGGTTTGCAGGAGAGTTTCTGTGAAGTTTGGAAAGTAGGAGGCGAGATACTGGCAGAAGTAAAGTTGTGAGGCGGCATTGTGAGTTGTCAGGATAGCTCAGTCGGTAGAGCGCTTGTCCGCAAAAGGCAAAGGTCCCAGATATGAGTCCTGGTTCCGGCACACAATTTTAATCTGCCAGGAAGTTTCATATCAGTGCACACTCCCCTGCAGAGTGAAATTTTCATTCTAGTTCATAAGTAGTTTGTACGTTTGGGGACTGCTGACCCACAGTGAAGTCCCTTAGGCTTAAAACATTTGAACATTTTTTGAAAGAACTGGGGCTGTATCCATATAAAATTACTGCAGTGCAACAATTACATTGTGTGCACCATATGAAATGAATAGCATATTGTGACTGGTTTCAGCAATTTATTAACAGGCATGGATTTGGTATTTTAGATCGAACATTTGTTGCTGATGAAGCTTGGTTTCACTTATCTGGCTACATTAATTCTAGAAATTCACATATTTGGTCATCTGCTAAGCCACATGCCTTAAGAGAAACGCCGTTGCACGCTGAGAAAATCTGGGTATGGGTTGCTGTAACGCTAGTGCGAATTATAGGGTCAATATTTTTCGAAACTACCGTCACCTCTGAAATCTATTGTTCCCAAATAATTTATCCATTTATTGGCTGCTGAATGAAGATGAGATCAATCATTCATTTTTCTAGCAAGATAATGCTACTGCTGTTACAGCACACAAATACTTACGACTTTTAGATGAAATCTTTGGAGACAGAATAATTACAAAAGTCCCATCACTCACTTGATTTGTCTTCTCACGACTTATTTCCTTTGGTTTGCAGCTAAAACATCTTTATCAAAATAACCTAAAGACAATACACAAACTTAAGTCAGCGAAAACTGAATACCTGCATTTAATTACACATGAAGCATTTGTAAAGGTATTCGAAAATAAATGTAAACGTGTTGATATGTCTTCAAGAAACAGGAAATAATTTTGATATCCTACTTTGATAAAACTAATTTCATTGTTTTAACTTTAACAGTGTTGAATCCCATCTTGCAACATAACTGCAGCCAGTAGCAGGGAAACCCGGCTGCTAGCTTATACAGCGACACGAATGTGCTGCCACCCTTACGCGCCACACAAGGCGAGACACACAGAGCTCGTCGCTGCAGAAATACTTCACGGACACATTGGATTATGACCCTTTTTGGGAGTTGCAGCTGCAGTTTTAGGAAGAAAAACTCCTTTGATGCATCATAATACTTAAACACAACAATTTAAATACCAGTTTTTAATCTTATCTTTCTTATATATGAAGAAGAGTTGTTACTTTCTGTGTGTGTGTGTGTGTGTGTTTATTTGTTTATGATTTGTTCAGATCTACAGTTTTATAAATCTCGAGGAAATTGTGAAAATTTGACCATCGCAAGAGGGTACCTTACAGCTGACTTTGACTCTGTTTTACTAAGTATTACAAAGTTAGCTCTTGTATGAAAGTTTTCGTGGGAAAGGTTTTATAAACTTTGAGTCAGTGTATGGTGCATTGGAAAGTGTACCTTGAAATAAACTGTGACAGTGTGTTTCACTGATCACTACAAAAGTTGACAGTTGACTTTTCATACAAAGGGAAGGAAGAATGAAGTGGGACGGGAGGAAATGGATGGGAGGGGGCAAAACAGATGGGCCGAGAAAAGGGTGAAGAGCTTATGAGTAGAAGGAAGGAAGAGACGGGGGAGGGGAATGGAGGGGAGATGTGTGGAATGAATGAATGAATACCTGCGCAATGTCAGGTTTTCAGCTAAAGTAAAACTGTTTACCTAAAGTGCTACAAACACATCTTAGTCTTCAGTGCACCAGAGGGGGGAGAAACGGAACACCTTAAAAGAGTAGAATAGTAAGTTCATATTCACTGGACACGTACAATGAGGGACATAAAGATTACCCGGCCCGAATAATTTAAAGTTCAAGGACAGAGCCAAGTGTTTCCAACTCCAGCAGTTTGTGCAGTTTCAGCTTGCTGTTTACATTGTCAAATAGAAGCATCACATTAGTTAGGATACAGTATATGTCGAGATTCATTGCAGTTTAACTCAAGCATCATTTATTGTGGTAAACATTATTTGAGCACGTACAAATGGTTGAGGTATAAGAATTCCACATAGATACATTTACTACAATGAACCGCTTCTCACATGTGTTTTATTGTGTATGTGCGAGTGTGCGCGCACGTGTGTGTGTGTGTGTGTGCGTGCGCGCGCGCGCCACCCTGTTTAATTCATATCTCTGTAGTACAGTTTCTTTCATATTAATAGAATGCTATCAAATGGGGTGATTTCAGATGGTATGGTTTATCTTCTCTTTCCCACTGCATAACAACAAATTAGTTCTAATTTCCACCTCAGCGCACTGCTTATTTTATGCACGAGACTGTAATTCCTGCGTCCCGTGCTCCTGTGTTTGGATCGATTGTTTACTGATGCAATAATCAGTCAGACAGTCTCATTGTCAAACGTTCTCACTGTTATGGAGCGGAAACTTTCTGTTGTTGTGACTGGCAGAAAAGTACTGTAGCATCAGTTGCCAACGAGATCAGTAGGCTGTGACACTTTGAGAAGTTTTGTACCAGTTTGTCAAGAGTTCTGTGTAAAGTTTCAAAGTAACAGAGGTTTTTACAAAATAGTGTACTTTGTGGGGTGATTTCGGACAATGCCGGGAATGTATCAAAGGAAGAAAGGTGTTCAAGATCAGTGTAATTATGACACAGAAATTAAAAAAAAAAATTAGAGATATTCAGTGTGGCAAATTAATGCATAGGAAAGCCTTTAATAAATACAATTCCTTATCTCAGTCCTTATCCTTTATTTTATTGATGGAGTCCTTATAACATGTTAAAAGTCACTAAAATCAAACAGCAAGAAAGTAGAAATTATATATATATACTCTGCCTAGGTGTGTTTGCATGTGGATATGTGTGTGTGTGTGTGTGTGTGTGTGTGTGTGTGTGTGTGTGTGTGTATTTGTTTACCTTCCTTTTTGTCCCCTAAGGTAAGTCCTTCCACTCCTGGGATTGGAATGGCTCCTTTTCCACTTCCTTAAAACCCGTATCCTTCCCTTTCTCCTCTCCTTCCTTCCTCTTTTTCCCGAAGAAGCCACTAGTGGTGGCGAAAGCTCGAATGTTTGTGTGTTTTTGTGTGTGTTTTATGTTTCTGTTGACAAGCCTGTACTTTAGGTAAGTCAAAAATCTTTATTTTATACCTATTTTTCCCACCTGGAAAGTCTCCTTCTATATATATGAGGAAAAAAGAGGAGGAGAAAGGGAAGGATATGGGTTTTAAGGAAGTGGAAAAGGAGTCATTCCAATCCCAGGAGTGGAAGGAAAAGTAAAAATTACCCCATACAATTTGGAACACTGGACTGGGATTGAAAATACCCGTATGTCCGAAATCACCCCAGTCCTTGGGGTCCCTTTGTCTCAGGCAAATGTACATGTGCATGGACAATCTCTTTCTAGGATTTTTTATTGTTTATACATATACCCCACCACTTCCAATGAAATCTGACAAAACCTACAAAAGTTATAGTGAAAATAATCTCAAAACAGTCTAAAATCATCCCGTTTGATGGTATTTGTATACATGCTTTGCTTTCCTTAATTGTATCTCCAGGCGCCGAGTTCTAGTTGTGGCTCATTTTCAGGCAGTGTTCAGAGTGCGACAAGGAGTCGTCCGGTTCAGAGGTGGAATGCGTGGATACGGACGCGCCCCGCAAGCTGCGCCACAAGGACGCGTCCGGGGGCAGCTCCGGCGGCCGGCAGTCGTCTGCAGAGCCCGGCTCCGGCACTCTAGACCAGCAGGTCACTCCCAAGGTGCGTCGCCAGCTCCGCAGCGCCTCCGCCAAGCCTCTTGGGGTTTCTCGACGCCGTTAACACGCGGGGCGCTTTTGGCTGCCAGTTGTCGGTGCTATTTTATGCGCACCCTTTTGATGAGCAAACTGGCTATCTTCTTCAAATAGCTGAGATCGACTGCTGACTATATATAACGTTGCATCTCTAACCCTGGCAGTAGTCAGTGTGACTGAAGTTCACCAGACAGCGAGTTCGTTAAACCGCACGGAGAACACGGCCGGGTCAGTCGTTGAAATGTGGTGCATAGAATGAAACTGACTTCTCGGCACAATACGCTGAGGCAAATTGCTCATTATGTTGACCATTTGTAGCTGAAATATGATAATGAGACCTAAAAATAGCAGAAGTTGCTGGTGCAAATGTGTTTATCATTCATATCATATTTAACAATTTTCACTGGATCATACTGTTAATATTTACCCACAACAAATTTTCTTCATATTTTGATCCACAATGCTAGTTAATGATTGTTTTCACTACGGCTGTAGCTTTACGTGATACTTTTTTTATTCGTCAGTGTCGACATCACTTTCATTATGAAACTAATGCCTTTTAATGCAGAGTGGCAGAACATGAAATAAACTTGTAATTTCATACAATGAAAAATTATATAACACTAATTATAAAATCTCAGGTAGTACATTTCATTATAATTATATATGTAGTTGCATGTCTACTGGTTGCAGACCGTATGTGATATCAAGAAATAAAAGTTTGGAAAATTTGATGATACTTGTTCCAGCCAGCATTGTTGCCCCCCTCTAAAATTCCGTCACAATTGATCTTTTGATTATAGTGGAAAGGCCGGTTCGGAATGTCAGTAATAAGAGTAAAGGATGAGTCACCATAACATGTTCCCTGAGTTGTAGACAGCCATGTGAAAATTATAGTCACATTCACACAATGTTAAATTTTCGGGCACAGACTGCATCAGAGAGGGAACCTACAACAATTAACTCGTGCATACTTGACTGCCATCTCTGGTGGCCAGGGATGGCAGTAATGAAGAATGAGTTGTGCCCCAATGAAGGCTGTGCCCGAAAATTGAACATTGTGTGAATGTGATTTCGTGTGGCTGTCTGTGACTCTGCAAACATCTTATAAATATCAACAACAATTCAGTGCCACAGTGGATTAGCTGTGCGTACTTGAGCGCCGTGTTGCGGTGTGTGCGGCAGTTCACCGTTGTGGATTCGAATGCCCCCCCCTTGGGCATGGATGTTTGTGTCGTTTTTAGTCTAAGCTAGTTCATAAGTAGTTTGTAAGTTTAGGGACTGATGACCCTGTAGTTAAGTCCCATAAGCTTTACAAACAGTAATTCAGTTCCTTGAGATACCATTGTCTCATACCAGTGCCTCTCTTTATATTTAATATCTTTGTGGTGAGTTGGTCCTATCACTGATATTTAGATAATTGCAAAATATAAGTTGACAAAAAATTAGTTCAAGTATTCCTTTTTAGTGCAAAAAGAATAGCATGGTATTTCAGTATCTGCTTTACTCCTTCAAGGAGAGGTACTACACTCAAACTGGAAGACATCTTATGATTATTTTTCAAAAGAGATAGATTGGCTGGCCAGTACTTACCTATTTGTTGTACCGCTGATAGTGACACTAAAAAAAAAAAAAAAAAAAAAAAAAGTAACTATTGGTGGTACAGCAGAAAGGTAAGTACTGGCCAGCCAATCTCTCTCTCTTAAAAAATAATCTATCATCTCTGTGGAGAATTTTCATCATTAACCAGACATCTTATGATTATGAGCCCAACTTCAGAGCTAACCACTGTTGTTTGAAAAGATCATCATGTTATAGGGCAGGTTTCAGTGGAGAGTGAAAGTTTTCAGGGGTACAACTCCAGCAAAACTAATGTTAACAATGGAAAATCCAGTAGGAATATCAATAATGATGGATAGGTAAAAACTCACTGTAAAGAGGCTTGCTGAGCTGCTGACAGACATGAAAATAGATAATCACATTCACGTAACTTAAATTTTCGGCCACGGCCTTCACGCAATTACTCAGACAACTATACACACACACACACACACAACTGTCATGTCCGGCCACTTCAGCAAGACAAGCTAACTAATGCAACACATCTATGCGATCTTGGTGCTTTCAAATTCCATGCAAGTTTTAAAGTAAACAAAGTTGCTCACCGTTTCAGTAAATAAATTTGAGAGGACCACAATAAATGTAGATTTCTTTTTAATGCCAAAATAAAAGGTTTGGCATTATAGTAATTTTAGATTTTTCTTTCATTAAGTAGATTATTTCCATATTTTCTGTAATTAGCAGTATAATGCGGATAATTAGGAAATCGCCACCAAGATATATGACAAACTATGACAGGTGCATAAAAAAACATAAATATAACAGCTCTGGTGGAATATCTGAGTGTTCTAATTCCTCTAGCTGTGGAGCTCACTGTCAGAGGTTTGAGTCCTCCCTGGTGTGTGTGTGTGTGTGTGTGTGTGTGTGTGTGTTGTCCTTAGGTTAGTTTAAGTAGTTTGTAAGTGTAGGGACTGATGACCATAACAGTTTGGTCCAACGGGTTTACAAACAGACAAAAGAACAAATACAATGCTGAGTGTGGTAGCAGCTCGTTGTGTCTTTGCAATGAGTTGTAAAATAATCTCACTATATGTTGTCTAATTCCAACCTGTTCTTTCCATACTTAGATTTTCTCTAATCACATTATATCTAGTCCCACCTAGGCTGGTTAGACAAGGTTCTTTTGTATAAAAATCAAACTAAGGAAAAATATGACGGCTAACTCAGGACCTTGTTTCACCTACATATTCACAAAGCATGTGAACTCCATGGCAGGTTCTTTTTAATGAATTAATATTTTCACTGTATCGAGATTGTATAGCTATTAATCTTTTACATTCTACAGTTCTACTGGGAATACTGCCTTTGAGAGTGGATATGTGTCACATGATAAAAACACCCCCTGCCCATAACAAACAGGCTTGTCATATATGTTACAACTTAGGTAATAAACATAACCAGTACCATGACCGCACATTCAATTATGGACCCAGGACCAAACACCCCTCCCCCTTCACGATTTGTGCTAGAGTATGCTACATTATGCGTTTATGGATATTTACCGTATATTTCTGCAGATAAGACGATGGCTCAATCATAAAAAAAAGGCCTCAAAACCCAAGGTCATCTTGTACGATGGTACAAAAAAAATAAAAATTAAAAAAAAATTAAATTTAGTCTGTAATTGGTAATTTTGCAGATGTCCTGCATAGCGCGGCTTCGACCTCTGAACGATATATATCGTGCGTTTCCACCCGCATAATATGTGCACCAGCGTGACTAAATGTCAAAGTCGCAGGCATATTTTTAGATCCTGAAAACTGGGGAAAAAAGTTGCGGCATGTTTTCGGGTGAATACAATAATTTGGGGGTCTGCTTATAGGTCAGATAAATGCTTAAACTATAAAAGTTTGATAAAAATTTGTGCCTCGTCTTATCTGAAGGTTGTCTTACTTGTGGAAAAATACGGTACTTTCCATACTTTTTTTAGAATGGAATTTTAACTCGAAAGTACAGATTATAATTACAGTAACTACTTGATAAGTCTAAAATAAATTTGATATATAAAATTATTTTACTAAAAATGACCAGTAAGTATATTTATTTTTTTCAAACTTAGATTAAATTGTAAATAGTTACAAAAATCTAAAATTAGGATCTAGGTCAGCCAAAGACACTGCCTACAAAAAAGACTACTTGATAAGACTTTTCCGAAATTTCTGATGACTCCAATCATCAGTTACGTTTAAAAAGTCAAGAGTCTTAGGATATTAACCCTAGCTTAGTAACATCCATCGAAATGGCGGCTTCTTTCAAATTGTCAGTGAGCTGACACATTTTGAGGAACAGTTGATGAACAAGTGTACATGGGTAGAGTGTTGGTTCGGAATCACACTTGCTGAATTGATGAGTGCTACTAACAAAAGTTCAAAACCCCTCAAAGACGGGTGTTAGTAGCGAGTGTTAAAACCAGATGTTAGTAATGCAGGGTTAATTCTCAATTGCCAAATGGTTAGGATGACGCTGGCAAAGTTTTTAGAGTTCGCCAGTTTACTAAAAGACCTTTCAGCTGTAGTCACTGTTACTGGAATTATACAAAAGGGTATAATTGCAGTACACAAGCTCAAAGTATGTTTTTCAATTTTATTTTTTTTTTTTTTTTTTTTTTCCCCATCTTTGAAGTTTAGATGCTTCATTGGATCTTTTTGTGATCTTCATAGGTGGAATGTCTTCAACTAAAATGTTTGAATCTGTTAAATCTAGAGGATACTTTGAGACAGGATGGGTGCTTATAATTTTCAGTTCAGAATTTTCTAGGTCCATGAAAGCTAAAACTGCTGGAAATGTGACACAAATTTGTTCATAGCTGGCAAATCTTGTTGTCAAATTTGTCATGGCAAAATTATAAACGGGAATTGGGGTTTAAGTAGTTTCTTTCCCCTTGTTAAGTCTAGTCGGACACTTATTGTATTAATACTCACATAAATTGACACAAGACACGTAATGACCACCAATATCTATTTTATTAATACTATATTAATTCCAACTTAGACTTTCCATTACTATATATATATGAAAAACTGTTTATCATAAATAACTATTTTAAATTTTAGGCTGTAATAATTATCAGTACAATCTTCTAAACTTTACATGGATAAAAATAATCAAAATAATGTTTCACGTTTTTATTAAATAGTGAAAATTAAGAAATGAAATTGCATAGGACTGTGCACGGGCCGCTTTTAGGTCTGAACCCTGTGGTGCACCCAGCCCCACCATAGCCAGTGTAATATTATATGCCTGAAAATCAAGACTTGTAGCCATATGATTATACAATTTTACTGTATGGAATGCTTTTTCATTTGATTTGTTTTTTTACACAGCCATTGCTCTACCCACCTAGTAAGTGATGCCATGTGACCATTTGAATATTTTTAATACATGTTCTGCAATAAACATCATGTTTAATACTTCTACTGGTGAAAGCACAGGTAAGTCTTTGAAAATCACTTAGAACTGGGCTGTCAGTGGTGTCCTAGTAGTATGTGTGGCTAAGGCGTCAAATTTCCTTGGTAACTTTGTCATGAGTTGATTGGGAATGATGTGTGGAAATCATAAAATGATATAAACCTTTACATGCTAAATTCCTTATATCATCATTGCTAACAAACTGCTCACCATCATCAGTAGATATTACAATGTAAACGGATTCCAATTGAATCAGTGGAGTTGTAGGTTTTCTAACATTTGTAAAGTAAGGTTTTAGACAATTGACTACTGCGGCAGTGTCGACTAGGTTAGTGGGAAATAATTTGTAGATATTTTGATCACTACACAAACAGAAACGACTCCTCTTCTACATTTTGGTAAAATAAATCTGCTGCTGTTAAACCATTTATTCCCTTAGGTTCTGTAGGATACATCTACTAGCTCATTAGGTTAACAACAATGGAAGGTCCAGTAAGGAATGTTGTTAATAATAATAATAATAATAATAATAATAATAATATGTATAGGGAATAACTCACTGTAAAGACAACAAGCACAAATAACACACACACACACACACACACACACACACACACACACACACAATTGTAAATTTTCGGCCGTGGCCATCCTCAGAAAGAGAACACTCCTCCACACACGTCGGCCATCTCTGGCCACCCGACACAGTCTGTGTTGTGCAGTCACAGATGGTTGATGTGTGTGGATGAGTGTACCTGAGTGATGGTGTGGATGAGTGTTCTTCTACATCTACATGGGATACTCTGCAAATCACATTTAAGTGCCTGGCAGAGGGTTCATTGAACCACCATTATACTATTTATCTCCCATTCCATTCTCGAATAGCGTGCGGGAAGAATGAACACCTGAATCTCTCCGTTGGAGCTCTGATTTCTCGTATTTTATTCTGATTATCACTTCTACCTATGTAAGTGGGAGTCAACAATATATTTTCGCATTCGGAGGAGAATGTTGGCGATTGGAGTTTCGTAAGTAGCCCACGTCGCAGCGATAAGCGTCGTTGTTGTAATGATTCCCATCCCAGATCCTGTATCATTTCCATAACGCTGTCTCCCCTGTATCGTGACAATACGAAATGAGCTGCCCTTCTTTGGACTCTTTCGATGTCCTCCGTCAAACCCACCTGATAAGGATCCCACACTGGGCAGCAATACTTTAAAAATGGACAGACAAGCGTAGAGTGTGCAATTTCTTTTGTAGTTCTGTTGCATCTTTTAAGGGTTCTGCCAATAAAACGCAGTCTCCGGTTTGCCTTTCCCACGACATTATCTGTGTGTTCTTTCCAGTTTAAGTCTGAAGTAATAGTAATTCCTAGGTATTTTGTGGAGTTTACGGCCTTCGCTTTTGATTGATTTATCTTGTAAACAAAGTTTAATGGATTTCCTTTCGTTCTCATGTGGACGACTTCACACTTCTCATTATTTAGAGTCAATTGCCAATTTTCACACCATAGTGATATCTTATTCAGATTGTTCTGCAGTTGGTTTTGTGGTTTTGATCTTCAGATGATTCTACTAGACAGTAAATGACTGCATCATCTGCAAATAACCTAAGAGAGCTACTTAGATTTTCCCCTAAATCGTTTATGAAATAAAGAACAGCAGAGGACCAATAATACTACCTAGTGGAATGTGCGATACCACCTCTTATTTTAATCAATGCCTTACCATTGATTACTACAAACTGTGTTCTCTCTGACAGGAAATCCCCTATCCAATCGCAAATTTGGGGTGATATACCATTACCACGCTATTTGATTAAAAGCCGTTTGTGAGGTACAGTGTCAAAAACCTTCTGGATATCAAGAAATATGGAATCGATTTGCGAACACTTCTCGATAGCACCCATCACTTTGTGTGAATAAAGAGATAGTTCATTCTCATGAATGATATTTTCTAAATCTGTGTTGACTTTTGGTCAATAGATCATTCTGTTCGAGGTAATTCATAATATTTGAATACAGGAGGAAGGCCGTGGTTGAAAATTTAGAATTGTTTGTGTGTTTGTATGTCTTTTATTTGTGCTTGTTGGCAGCTCAATGTCCATCTATATGGTGCATTGCCCCATATACATATTATTATTATTATTAACTCATTAGGTTATTATCTTGGTTTATTTTCTTACATACTTCACGGGTACATAAAAATCTCCTATACTTTTCTACTTGTAACTTAATAGAATTGAGTAAATGCTTAATGCATTTTGTTATTCTAAAATGTTCATAGAATAAGTATGGATACCTCACGATGACATACAATTTTTGTGATGGTGTGAGGTCTGGAGATGATCTGTGCATCTCTCTCTCTCTCTCTCTCTCTCTCTCTCTCTCTCTCTCTGTGTGTGTGTGTGTGTGTGTGTGTGTGTGTGTGTGTTAATTGTTGAGAATTTTTTCCATTGTGTGACTCATCGTGTCATCTGTGTGACACATAGTAATCTGTACTTTTCAGAAGACCATTATTATTCCAACCTGAATCTTGCTATTGTTTGCATATCCTACAGTAGATATCTAAGAAAACTGAATCTATATTTTTACCATTATTTTCTGATTCCTACATTTATGACTTTTCATGTATCTCTTATGATTCTATGCAATACAGTAGAACCCCAATTTTACACTTTTCAGGGGACTTAATGAAAACAGCCTAAAATGCGGGAAATAATGTTTTAAACGGTAAAATATGCTTACTAGATCACCCTTGCATTTCTGTAGTTTATTTGTGATATATGTTCAGAACAGGCATCAAAAGACTCTAGGAAGTTTATTTGTTATGTAATAAAAGTTATCCAAATTTTGTACTGTAAGTGCCAGGCGGAAATGGAACTGGTAACTCTCTAGGAAGTAGAAAATTTTGACGTAATTTCATTTGACATAATCGACTTTGTCAGCAAGCCTTTAACTAGCATTCTCCATTTACATAATGAAACAGCAAGAGTTCAGTACTTTTTGTATTTTTTGATGTTTCACACAACAATATTTGAGAATTTATTCACATAAGTGCACATATACGCACAAGTATTTTTGTGAAATCTGTACAGGGTCAGCATCTGTCACTATAAAAGTGTTTTTGAGGTTATAGTATACCATGCACCCCTTCATTGTGCAGAAAAACATACATAAGCAAACTGTCAGCCTCACAATTTATAAAACTTCACAAAATAATACATGGATAAATATTTGTGTTTCACAATAAGAATAAATTCCTAAAACGCGTCGTGCATAGGATGAAAAACTACCAGTTGCATAAACAAAGCTAAACCGACAGTCGGTGTGGTGGCTGATTGGAGCTTTATGAGTCAACTAGATGGCAGGCGCGTACTGCAAACAACGAAATGCGAAATATGCGTTTGAATAAATCGATAGTTTCAATTACCTCATTTTTTCTTCATCAAGATGGCTTCAAAAACATAAAACACAGGAAAAGTGTAAATATGTTAACCCAAAAACTGAGGCGAATTAACATGGTGAACATAGAAAATTTGACAGGACCAACAACAAAAAATGTTTTAATGGCAGGAAAATGGAAATTCCGGGAACGTAAAAGTGGGTTTTTACTTTAGCACCTTTTTCTTTGACAATATCGTAATATTTGAGTTCAAGAATATGCTTTAGGTTTCTGCAAAAGGCAGAAGTCGACTGTAGTGGCCAGCATCTCTGTACACTTCTCTATAAGCAGCGTGTCTAGTGTTTTTTTCCAGTCATGCAGGACATTTTCTGACCATACCTCGTAATTTATTGGGTGTAGACTGGGCTAGAAACAATGGATTTTATTGCAGCACTGCAAGATAACTTGGTTCCTCTCTTCTACTGTCCAACTGGAATAGTACATGTCTGAACTAATTTTCAAGAACATTTCTCAACTTGAGGTGTGGGTAATGTTGCTAATACTTTGCAATTAAATTTAAACGAGTCACTGGCCCCAAACACCGTCTCCTATTATTAAAAGCTAATAGTTTTTGGTCCATATTAAGACAATCTTCAGATGTTATACATCTGGGAAGGCAAATCTTATATATACGTCCCATTTTCTCCAAAAAATTACTTTAATGTTCCTAAGATGTGTTGATGTGCCCAGTCACAAGGTTTATCCAAAGATTTGTTTCCATATTTACTAATGGTATTAATAAGTGTGCTGCTCAAAATAATTAGGGCATATGTGAGACATCATAAATAATATACATACGGTAACGTATCTTATTCAGGTATTGTGAATATTATAGAAGAAACTTACCTGGTGCGATAAATATATATATAAAAAGATAGAAATTGAATAACTTACGCAAAGCACAGTCTCTTAGTCACACAATAAATAAATAAATAAACACACACACAACATTCAAGCTTTCGTAACCATTGGCCGCTTCTTCAGGAAAAGAGGAAGGAAGGAGGGGGATAAGGGAAGGATGGAGGTTTTAAGGGAGTGGAAGAGAAGTCATTCCATTCCTGGGAGTGGAAGGACTTAATGTCCACCTTGGTGTGTTTGCGTGTGTGGGTGTATTTGTTTACCTTTCCTTTTTTCCCCTAAGGTAAGTCCTTCCACTCCTGGGATTGGAATGACTCCTCTTCCACTCCCTTAAAACTCGCATCCTTTCCTTTTTCCAGTTGCAAAAGTGTGAATGTTGTGTTTGTGTGTGGTTTGTTCCCTTTTTTTTTACCACTACGAGCCTGTGCTATGGGTAAGTTACTTGATTTCTATTTTTCTATTTTTTATTCTTATTCAGATATTGGTTACATTTATAATTTGTGTGAGATACAGTATGATATTTTGCTTTCTCAGTTGTTTACTTTAGGCTTACATGGTGTTTACTTAGAGCCAGGCACCACGGGGCTACCATAGTAATGAAAAGGTCATTCTTGTTTCCCTATAATATCAGCTCTTGAGGCATATTTTGCCATTCTTCCAAGAGCACAATATCCAGCTCTGCAACCGTTGTGGGAGGTGCTGGGCTGGCTACAATGCATCTGCCAAGTCTGCCAGACACGCTCAGACGGTTTTAAGTTCGGGGAACGAACGCGCCATTGCATTCATTTAATTCCTCCAGCTTCAAGCGTGTCCACCAGTGTAGCTCTGTGGGGACGAGCATCACCATTCACCAGGAGTCACCACCTTCTATGGCACCAGCCTAGGGCACGTCAAAAGGTCGAAGGATCTCGTCTCTATACCTCTGAGCAGTCAAAGCACCATTTTGACCAAAATAGAGGTTGGAAAATGCGCCAATACTGACTCCTGCCCATACCATTCGTCCACCACTATGATATGGTGACGTTTCCTGCACATAAGTAGAATTTTTCCAAGTTACATGTTCTCTCCAGATAAGGGAACAACGATTGTCTGGCTGGAAACAAAACCTTGACTCGTCTGTGAACATAACCCAGCTCCATTAATTACAACTCAAAACCTGATGTTCCTTTGCCCAGTTTCTGCTGGCTAAATGATGTCATAGTTTTAATGGGACACACACCATAGGCTTCTATGCATAGAGACCACATTCCTGAAGGCAATTTCGGACTGTTTGTGTTGATATTGCTCCTCCTGTTTCTGGCTGGAGGGTGCATTCCAGCTGAGTTGATTCGGCTTCCTGTCTTGACCGGAGATATCGGTCATTTCTTACTGATCTACATCTACATGGGATACTCTGCAAATCACACCCAAGTGCCTGGCAGAGAGTTCATCGAACCACCATTATACTATTTATCTCCAATTCCATTCTTGAATAGCGCGCGGGAAGAAAGCACACCGGAATCTCTTCGTTCGAGCTTTGATTTCTCGTATTTTATTCTGATGATCATTTCTACCTATGTAAGTGGAAGTCAACAATATATTTTAGCATTCGGAGGAGAATGTTGGCGATTGGAGATTCGTAAGTAGCCCACGCCGCAGCGATAAGCACCGTTGTTGTAATGATTCCCATCCCAGATCCTGTATCATTTCTATAATGCTGTCTCCCCTGCATTGTGACAAAAGGAAACAAGCTGCCCTACTTTGGACTCTTTCGATGTCCTCCGTCAAACCCACCTGATAAGGATCCCACACTGGGCAGCAATACTCCAAATATGGACGGACAAGTGTAGTGTATGCAGTTTCTTTTGTACTTCTGTTGCACCTTTTAAGGGTTCTGCCAATAAAGTGCAGTCTCTGGTTCGCCTTTATCTGTGTGTTCTTTCCAATTTAAGTCTGAAGTAATAGTAATTCTTAGGTATTTTGTGGAGTTCATGGCCTTCACTTTTGATTGATTTAACTTGTAAACAAGTTTAATGGATTTCTTTTCGTACTCATGTGGACAACTTCACACTTCTCATTATTTAGAGTAAATTGCCAATTTTTTTCACCATAGTGATATCTTATTCTGATTGTTCTGCAGTTGGTTTTGATCTTCAGATGATTTTACTAGACGGTAAATGACAGCGTCATCTGCAAACAACCTAGGAGAGCTACTTAGATTTTCCCCTAAATCGTTTATGTAAATAAGGAACAGTAGAGGACCAATAACACTACCCTGTGGAATGCCCGATATCACCGCTGTTTTAGTCGATGCCTTACCATCGATTACTACGAACTGTGTCCTCTCTGACAGGAAATCCCCTATCCAATCGCAAATTTGGAGGCCTTGGCCTTGCCTTCTTTTAACAGTTCTCGTCTGAAATTGTGTTCAGGTCTTGGAAATTACACTTTGGCACAGTCCAATAGATGCTGCCATCTCTCTCTCTCTCTCTCTCTCTCTCTCTCTCTCTCTCTCTCTCTCTCTCTGTCTGTGCCACTTCCAACCTTCCTGTGGCTCTCCTTACCACAGCTTCGGTTAAGTCATGTTGTTGCTACATTGCACTGCCTGCTCACTATACCGTCTGAACCCAACTGCTTGTGTAATTTACTAGAGTAAACACAAGTCAACGCCAACCCCGTCTGTTGTAACTTTCTGTCATTACTGGTATCTCAGTTGCCATAGTGGTGTCGTCTCCACTCCATAAAACCGGCAGAAAGTCATCTGACCGCTTTAGTTCGTTCTTCCGATGACAATACTTGAGAAGCTAGGTATCTCACCTGATCCCCCTTAATTGTTTTGACCAGTGTATGTATTATAGAATTTAGGGAGGTAAATTCTAAAAATTTGATGTGGTGCTGAAATTATTGGGCCATTTGCCAGTAATGACATACATGCCATTGATTCACCATCCCTGTTATACACTAGCGTGAATGGTGGTTCCGTAGACAGAGCAATTTATCAATCATGATCTATGACAGCTTCTCAGTCTGCAATCACCGTCATTCACATTGGTGTGTACAGTCTGAAGAGCATAATATGGGCCGAAACTGTACCTCGCAATAAAGAAAAATATTTTATTTGGTTACAGAACCCACTTTTTTGCAGTGTAGCATAACGTTTGTGTATGTGTCCAGGTCACGATCAAGCCGCTGGATCCCCAGCTGTACGAGTCGGCCGAGGTGGCGGACGTGGTGGGTGCGGGGGTGGATAGCAGCAGCGCGGCGGTGGCGCCGGGCCGCACGGGAAAGAAGCGCCGCCGCGAGAAGCACCACCGCTACTCGCCCGACGGGGAGCCGCGCGAGCACAAGAGGAAGCGCAAGCGCAAGAGCTTTGAGATGGACAACCCGGACCAGCCGTCGCCGCCACTCGCCCAGGGGGAGGCCCCCCGCATCAAAATAAAGGTGTGTGTCGCGATGCGAGTAGCCTCGCCCCCACTTTTCCTCTAAAATGTAGTACGGTGGTGCTTTTATAAGTACCCGGCCTGACAGAGACACGAAATTTGTTGTTGATAAGTACCTCTGTATTGTAAAGTATACGATGTATGAAGCTTATGTTTCAAGTTTGAAGCTGCCACACTGTTTAGTATTTGTTCGGCAGCCATCAGTTGTGAATATTGTGACTGAACTTGTGAAAATGGGGAAAACTTGTCATCGTTAAGTAATACAATTTTTTTCCTTTATGAAAGGCCTCAGCACAACTCGTAATAATACTGAGCTAAATTCTACTTCAACAACTTCATTAACAACAGAAAAAAATGAACATTAACAAAAGCAAAACACAGTAATGGAATGCAGTCTAAGAAAATCAGGTGATGCTGAAAGAATCAGATTAGGTAACGAAACAGACGAGGTGGTAGATGAGTTTTGTTACTTGGGTAGTAAAATAACAAATGATGGTCACTACAGAGGATATAAAATGCAGAATGGCAATGGGAAGAAAAGTTTTTTGAAAAAGAGAAATTTGTTAACATCGAATAGTAATTTAAGTGTAAGGAAGTCTTTTCTGAAGGCATTTATGTGGAGTATACTAAACGAAGGGATACATTCTTACGTATCAAAGAATCGTGAATTTAGTGTTGGAGGTAAGTGTGGGGTAAAAATTAAAGAGGGGGACTAAGAGATGAATACAGTAAGCAGATTCAAACGGATGTAGGATGTCATTCTTATGAGGAGATGAAGAGGCTTGCTCAGGAGAGAGTAGGATGGAGAGCTGTATTGAACCAGTCTCCGGACTGAAGACAACAACAACAATAATTCTTTAGAAGGATAGGTTGCTTACTCACCACAGAGACCTCGCATGAGCTGCAGAAAGGTACAAATAATAGAATAAAAATTCTAGCTTTCGGTCATTAAGGCCCTCGTGGCCTGTGGCCGGAGATGGTGGTTGTCGCTGTGGGTTAATCCATATGAAGTGGTCCAATGAGGGTTGCTTGAGCATTTTAGAATATTTTGATTTTTTAGTATATTGTTTGAATGCCAATGCCAGGCTATGTTACACATCTTCAAAATTACTGCCTTTAACTGGCATTAACTATTTACGTAGTAAAATTCCTAAAGTCCCGTTCTTTTTGTATTTTTCAATGTTTCACACGACAATATTAGAGATTTCGAGAACGTGAATAAGCATTCTCGAGTGCAAATATAAGCATAAGTATTTTTGTGACATTTGCATAGGTTTGGCATCTCACACTATTATTGCTTTTTGAAGTTGTGGGTATTATGGAACCTAACTTCAACAGATGACATACTTTACTAATCAGACATATGTATCACAACAACAATGCAATTCTTTATTCTCAAGTCAACAAAGCAACTGGTTCTGATTGATTGAGTACACGCCAGGCACTATGGCAAAGAAGCTAGCGGAAAGAGGAACTACACCACCACAAATTGGCGTTACTCTTACGTCAACAAATTGTTTCGTTTGTCTGTATACATGCCAGGTACTCTGGCAAAGAAGCTGGTGGAAAAAGGAACAACCCCACCACAAATTGCCGTGCCGTAAGTCAACTAGACGCGTACTGCCAACAACGAAACGCAAAATATACATTTGAATAAATGCGAAGTGTCAAGAAACTCTACTGCAAATAATTTTTAAGTGCTATACTTTAAGGTGAAAGCCATGCCAGCGTCGATTTATGTAGATTACGTCATTTTTTCTTCACGAACATACTTTCGAAAAGCGTAAAATTCGGGGAAAAGTGTAAATATGTTAACGCAAAATTGGGGGCAAATTACATTGTCAACATAAGAAATTTGATGTGTCCGACAAAAAATTGTGTGAAAGGTGGGAACGTAAAAACAAGGTTGTACTGCATTTAAAAAAATATTATTTTGTTCTTATATTGACTACCATTTCCATCTGAAAGAGTATTTCAGCATCTCAATCTTGGCCATCTTTTCTTTTATGTAATTTATTACATACTTTTGAAACACATGGACAAAGTGCTCCAATTAGTCACTTAGAATGCAAACTGAAGAACCTAAAATTTCATCATTCTAATTTTTGAAGTACAGAAAAAAGGATTCATTGTAGCCTAGTCATTGACACTTGTATTTCATTCTGAACCAAAAAATCAACTAGGACTAGACATTAAATTTCATGAATTTCTCGCTTTTCGTCCGTCAAAAAGTTGCTTTGGATTTTGGAAACATGGTGACTCTTGAGATTTTGCAGTTCATCAATTAAAGATTCAAAGTAGTCTTCATGAAATTTAACAAAGTTATCATTTCTGTCCTGACATTTGTGCCCATTGGTTGATGTGACATTGTCGGGCATCACCACCTCATATTTGTTGAATAATTGAATAATGGTATCCTTACCAGAGCATTTATCACACAAATCAATCCATACTTCAGTATAACTACGCTTGAATCCATAATCGGGTTGTTGAATGTAAATGGCAGCTTGTGAAACATACCTACAATATGGCACTGATGATGGCTAGTTACCTAGCCGAAATCAATCTGTGTTTTATTGCGACCAAATGCTGTGTTATTCCCATTAATTTAGCATAACTGTTAGCATCACAGACAATTAAATCTAATAATTCTTTGTAGTTAAGGTCATTGCATTTTTCCCTTAATCATCAATTTGACAATACGATGTTATGAACAAACACATACAGAATGTGTTCTTGATGAGGTGTCTGAAATAAATCACTTATTTGTCACATAATTTTGACTTTCCAGTTTTGCTATCAGGATGAGTACATGAAGCTCATTTAAATTTGATGCCATTAGTCATTTACCCTTTTGTTTCTTCAATTCATAATACCTCAATCACTATCATTGCAACCTGGGCATATTCTACTGTTTTCATCATTTTCAAAAATACTGCTGTATCGTTTCGTTTCTCCACTCGTACCCACTCGCAATGCATCTTGCAAGGACATTAATTGAAAATAACTGTTTTAAATATGTTAAAATAATATAAATAATATAGTGAGGACAGTTTACAACTCACCGCAAAGACGTGGCGATGAGCTGCGACAGGCACATACAAAAGACACACACATACAACACATTCAGCTATCGGCCATGGCCTTCTTCAGAAAATAGAGCACTCACGCAATCACACAGGCACACAACACAGTCATACAACTATCACCTCCGACTGCCACACTTCGATTCGAAGGAGGTGATGGTTGTATGACTGTGTTGTGTGCCTGTGTGATTGCGTGAGTGCTCTATTTTCTGAAGAAGGCCATGGCCGATAGCTGAATGTGTTGTATGTGTGTGTCTTTTGTATGTGCCTGTCGCAGCTCGTCGCCACGTCTTTGCGGTGAGTTGTAAACTGTCCTCACTATATTATTTATTCCAACCTGGACTATCCATTATTATAAAATAATATAAATGTTTATTTCAGTAATGTTTACAGTTTTTGTTTATAATTCAGTACCTTAACTTCAATAATAATTAATTACATCCAGCCTATATCACACATGAATTAAGCAACAGCCATAAGATGAGTTTTAGTGTAATGTGAATTTTCCTCATTTTCAAAGATTCATATATTTGTTCACAGTCAAATATCAATGTTGAAAGTTTTACATTACTTTGCAAAAATTGACGTGTAACAGAACAGTCACTATTTGATTATGTAAACATTGTTAACACTGGTTCTCACACTTCATGTGGCTCACAGTATTCTATAGCTCACAGCCTTCTTAACAGTTTGGCTCTTTCTGTAGTACCATTCATGGAAATATCTTGTTTAAACCATGAAAGAAACACAGTATCCTGACAGGTCATATGCAGCTACCCTCAGCTTTACAATGGTACTTATCACAAACATTTGTAAGGACAATTCACATTTTATATTCTGATGACGTAAAGGAATTAAACAAAGCTATATCCTGCATCATTGAGATAATAACGCTGGAGAATATACTGCCTGTAGCTTTGAAGATATTTTGTAGACCAATGTGTGCCTCATGTATTGTCATAGACTGTTATGCACTACTGTTGTTAATGATTTGGATTCTGCATACCAGATGACATGCAATGCTCTGTTCCTTCTGGAATCTTGTCATTTTGACGCTCTCAGATCTGCAACAAAGGGACCTCAGAGAGCTGCTAAATGTTTATAATAGACAATGATTCTTTATCTGAAATCAATCTAAATTTGCGATCAGTTATGGCTTGCACTCTACTACGTTTAGATGGAATACCAAAGTGTGGCAATTGAAAATTTGTGCCCGACCGGGATTTGAACCGGGGATCTCTTGCTTACTAGGCAGACGCGTTGACCACTCCACCACCGATGACACAGTGACCAGCCCGACAGCAGAGGACTCTTCCCTGCACGTCTCCCGCCACACACAAATCTCCATTCGCCACGCTGTCTCTTCCCTATTACCACAACCTGCGAGCATTACAGAACAAATAGGCTGTGGTAATAAGAATGAAGATTTGGGTATGGCAGGTGACGTGCAGGGAAGAGTCCTCTGCAGTCGGGCTGGTCACTGTGTCCTCGGTGGCGGAGTGGTCAACGCGTCTGCCTAGTAACCAGGAGATTCTGGGTTCGAATCGCAAATTTTTATTCGCCACAGTTTGGTATTCGATCTAAACCTAGTACAGTGCAAGCCACAACTGATCACAAATTGCGATTTATTTCAGTCATTGAAGACTGTAAAGCGGTCAAAATTATATATAATTGTATACAAGACAAGGCTGGGCTTCTGACGACAAGTAATTGTCTCTATACCTCATGGTCTGTTCTTCCTGATGCAGGAATACAGGTTTCAGGCTGCGAGCATTACGAGAACAAATAGGTTGTGGTACTAGGAAAGAGACAGCGTGGCGAATGGCGATTTGGGTGTGGCGGGAGACGTGCAAGGAAGAGTCCTCTGCAGTCGGGCTGGTCACTGTGTCTTCTGTGACGGAGTGGTCAACGTGTCTGCCTAGTAAGCAGGAGATCCCGGGTTCAAATCCCGGGCACAAATTTTCATTCACCTTACTTTGGTATTACATCTAAACCTAGTACAGTGCAAGCCATAACTGATCGCAAATTGTGATTTATTTCAGTTATTGAACACCGTAAAGTCGTCAAAATTATATATAAAGGATTCTCTATCTCTAATTGTTTTTGGAACGGTACCAGGACTTCAATGGACACCTCAGATTCATTCAGCAAACTTTCCGTGCTGTCGGCAGATCAAACCCATCCCCCTACCGCCGGGAGAGGTAGCCTCTCCGACGGGTGCGCAGCAGATGTTTGTGGCCACGTCGAGCACGGAGACGTTCACGGTGACGTCCCCGCCGCAGCCAACGGTCGCCGCCATTGTCGCCCACCAGCAGGCGAACGTGCAGCGCCGCTCCAGTGGGGCGAGCAGCGTCACCGGCAGTGGCGGCGCGGGGGCCGGCTCCAGGCGGGGCCGCGGCGAGCTGGACGTCATGACGCACTGCGACGTCTGTGGTGGGCCGGGCAGCAACCAGAACCTTGTGAGGTGAGGCTCGAATCATCGCCACTGCCCGGGTCTACTCAATTTTATAACTAAAATTATAGAAGGAAACTTTCCTGGTGGGATAAATTTATATAAAAAAATAGAAAACTGATGACTTACCCAAAGGACAGGCTCATGAACAGACACAAATAAATTCACATATTTTTTTACAAATGTCTGTCTAGGTGTGTTTGCATTTGGATATGTGTGAGTGTGTGTGAAATTGTTTGTTCCTTTTTTCCCCCTAAGGTAAGTCTTGCCACTCCTGGGATTGGAATGACTCCTTTTTCACTCCTTAAAACCCATATCCTTCCCTTTCTCCTGTCCTTCCTTCCTCTTTTCCTGAAGAAGTGACCAACGGTTGCGAAAGCTTGTTTGTGTGTGATTTTATTTGTGTCTGTTCACGAGCCTGTCCTTTGGGTAAGTCAATTTTATAACTAAATTTATATAAAACATAGAAATCGGATAACTTACCCAAAGCACAGGCTCATCGACAGATACAAATAAAAACACACGTACAAGCTTTCTACACCGCTGGTAGCTTCTTCAGGACTTACCTTAAGGGGATAAAAGGAAGGGTAAACAAGTGCGCGCGCACACATACACACACACACACAACAAGGTAGACATTTGTAGAAAGCAAAGCAAAGAGATTGGACAGGTAAGTCCTTCCACTCCTGGGATTGGAATGACTCCTTTTCCACTTCCTTAAAACCCGATCCTTCCCTTTCTCCCCTCCTTCCTTCCTCTTTACCTGAAGAAGCTACCAGTGGTGGCAAAAGGTTGTGTGTTTGTGTGTGTTTTTATTTGTAACTGTGCTTTGTGTAAGTTATCCAATTTCTATTTTTTTATATAAATTTTTCCCGCCAGGGAAGTTTCCTTTTATAATTTTCGTTTCATCAATTTTGTAACTACATTGTTTGGTCCCCCAGTTATTGTTTTATGAGTCGAGCAGCAGTCGTGCTTGCATAGACTTTCCGAGGACTTAATTTTATAATCTGTGTCACGGTATAGTGTAGAGTGCTCTGTCATTGGCTATGGCCACTGCATGTTTCCAGCCAGTCAGGTAACAGTGCACAGCAGTCAGTGAAATTCGCTGTATTTTATTCGCGTAGTATTTCAATCTATTCATTTCGTGCCGAGTTTTATTGGCGCTTCTTACACATTAACACTAATGGTTTGTTTTTAACTGTTCCGATGAAGATTGATGTCATTTTACTAAGGGTACATCGAGATCCTGTGAACCGTAGAACAGGAACAGCGTAAATTATTTACTTCATTGTCAGAGCAAAATCGTAATAATTTATTAGGAATAAATAAGGTCAAATTACAAGTCAATTAAAGACCGGTACACAACTCATCGGCTTTGACCAATGACCTCGTATCTGAGATAAAAACAATAATTGCTTTACAACCAGAATATAGATTACAATTTTTTGTTTAACAGTGATCTGTATCTCCACTCTGATGGTAAGGTATAGGTCCAACGAGTGAGCACCAAAAGCGCAAATATTTGGATTGAGACATGTGATCAGTGGTGCATCCTGTTTTTGTAATCTGTAATTTACAAGGATAATCACAGATTATTTATTATCTACAATACATAAGTTTCCAGTTTTCCGACATGTTGACGTCATGGGTCAAAGACAACGAGTTGTATTCTGTCTTCAATTATGCCCAATTTACGCAAATATTTTAGTGCTTCCTTTTCAGTGTTATTCTACTTATGCAAAAATTATTACTTCAGCATCATGACATAAGTAAATAACAGTTGATAGTACTACGTTTTTCGTTCATAGGATACTGCTGGAATTCTTTTTGTGATTGTGTTTGTTTGTGATTATAATAAAAACATCTTCCACTGGGAATTTCACGTGTTTCCATTTTACAATCAATATATTATCTACTGTACTGTGCAGGGAAAACAGCTGTTACTGTGATATCTGATTTGCTGTTATTATCTGTGCTACTATCGGTCTGCTACAGCCGCTGCCAACATTTCAACACTCCACACCGCACCATGACACAGATTGTAAAATTTTACCCTTTCCCACTATAATAACGAATTATATTCTTCTTGGGTATGCAGCTGGATAACATCAGCATCTTGACACAATATTTCAACAGACCAACTGGCTGCCATCTTCAGGTGAGCCAGTGCATTCGGTTTACTCACCTCAAGATGACAGCCAATTGGTCTGTTGAAATATTATCAAGATGCCGACATTATTCAGCTGCAGACTTCATATAACAATACAAAAGAAAAAAAAAATCACAAAAGATGTTGCATCACTTTATCTTCTAACGTCTGTGCAGCGTCCAAAACTTCCACTCATACACGCCAACCTAAAAGTCTCTTGTTCCATGTAAACAACACTACAGGCACACAGTTTTCTGTTTTGTTAATAAATTGTTATTAGCACTTATCGTCTGTCAGAAAGCCATAACATATGTAATGACCATTTAATCATTACATTACAAGCAACCCATTTCAAAAGCGTCTATCATCTTTTTGTCTGAACTCCTTCTTGTTAGAACTCATCTACTGCTTTTATCGTATCCTCTAATTCCTTCAGCATCTCCTGACTTTGTGACACTACATACCATTACCCTCATTTTATTCTTGTTAATGTTCATCTTAGATCTTCCTTTCAAGACACTATCCATTCCATTTAATTGCTCTTCGAGGTCTTTTGCTGTCTCTTGACACAATTAGTATGTCCTCAGCAAACCGCAAGGTTTTTCTTCCCTCTCCCTGGACTTAAATTCCCTCTCCAAATTTCTCCTTACATTCCTTCACTGCTTGCTCAATATACAGCTTGAACAACATTGGGGAAAGGCTACAACCCTTACTCCCCTCCCCATCACTGTGACTCTTTCATGCCCTTCGACTGTGATAACTGCTATCTGATTTTTGTAAAAGTTGTAAATAACACCCTCCGTTCCCTGTATTTTACTCATGCTGCCTTTAGAATTTGAAACGGTGTATTCCGGTCAACATTGTCAAACACTTTCTCCAGGTCCACAAATGCTAAAAATATAGGTTTTCCTAATTTGATCTTCCCCAAGGTCGAATTCCACCAGTTTTTCCACTTGTCTGTAAATAATTCATGTTGGTATTTTGCAACCATGACTTGTTAAACTGATAGTTCTGTAATTTTCACATTTGTCTGCACTTGCTTTCTTTGGAATTGGAGTTACGATATTCTTCTTGAAGTCTGGGGCTATTTCCCCTGTCTCATACATCTTGCATACCAGATGGAACAATTTCTTCATGGCTGGCTGTCCTAACGGTGATAGCAGTCCTGACAGAACATCATCTATCCCAGGGGCCTTGTTTCTTCTCAAATCTTTTAGTACTCTGTCAAATTTTTCTGGCAGTATAGTATTTCCTATATCATCTACCTCTGCTCTGTCTTCAATTTCTATAATACTGCCTTCAAGTTTATTTCCTTGATACATACATTCAATATATTACTTCCACCTTTCCGCTGTAACCTTCTTTGCTTAGTACTGGTTTTCCATCTGAGTTCTTGATATTCATACCGTTGCCTTGTCTTCAAATATCTCTTTTATTTTTCTGTAGGCAGTTTGTATCTATCCCTAGTTATACATTTTTCTACGGTCTTGCATTTCTTCTCACACCCCCTCAGGGGCTCAGCTTTAATTTGCTGAGTATGGGCTTGGCGAACCCGGGGTCATGAGCTATGGGAGTGTCGCGCCAACAGTCCGCTACACCGTAAGCTCTGTACATGCTCCAACGACCATTGTTCGGCGTGACGGAGCAGCGTTGTACATTTCGGAGCACTGGGATCTTGGCTTAATCGCCTGGGTCACGAGGACGTTACAAACGTCTATAAAAAAAATGTTCAATCTCAAGGTGTACTACGTGCCGAGGAGATGCAAGGCTGTTGAGGTTGAACAGTCGATAGTGAGCAACCTCTGAGGAACCTGCTGCACCTCAGTTGTATAAGGCTTACCCAGGCAAGTGGGCCTCTGCCTGGGTGGACCTTTAGTTCCCTAGCTGCTCGTGGGACGAAAATGAAATGAGCAATTAATAGCGTTGCCACACGCAAGCCTGGCGTCTCTAAGAGAAGTAGAAGGGACTACAATGCTGCAGAGTATGATCCCCAAACGTTCCCTACCGTGGCTACACCATGTGAGGAATGTAGGGCAAGACATCAGGGTGAGGCTTATGCCCCCAAATATGTAGCCACACAGATGGGGAATCATTTAAGACAACAAAGCCTTTATTTTTCGTTGAAATCCTGGAGGACAAGTCTGGAGAGGTGGAAGGGATGCCAAAGATGCGATCAGGGTCAGTGTTAATAACGATGTAATCCCCAGCCCGGTCATTGGCATTGCTTGTCTGTGACAAGCTGTGTGATGTTTCCGTTACCGTCATGCTGCACAAGACGTTAAATATGTTATAGGGTATCATCTTTCATAAAGACCTGATGCTGCAGTCAGATGACGAATTGCGTGCCAACCTAGAACGGCGGGGAGTATATTTCACTCGGCGAGTCCATAGGGGTCCGAGGGACAACAGGGTCGCCACCGGTGCCTTCATCTCTGCTTTCGAGTGCAATTCATTGCCTGAGAAAGTCAAGGTGGTGATCTACCTGTGCGACGTAAATCCCTACGTTCCTCCCCCGATACGTTGTTTTAAGTGCTGGAGGTTTGGCCATATGACCTCCCGATGTGATGCCAACCCTACATGTCGGGAGTGAGGACATGCAGTTCAACCGAACATCCCTTGCACGCCCCCTCCAGTACGTGTCAACTGTGGACAGAATCACTCCCCTTGTTCGCCTATGTTACGGTTCTGCAGCAAGAACGTTAAATCGTGGAGTATAAGACCAGAGTTCGACTGACTTATTCCGAGGCAAAGAGAAAGTATCTGAAGCTCCACCCTGTGTGCCTGGTTAACACCTTTGCCACGGCAGCCTCACCGTCATCGTCCAATGTGCCTGCGATACGGTCCGTGCAATCGATGCTAGTGGGCCCCCAGGCCCACCCAACTGTCCCTGCCCCCTTGCCAGCTGGGGGCACCACCTCTTCGGTGGCTCCCACCCTTTCCCCTGTGGGAGCGAAAACCCCTCAAGCATCGAGGACAGCGGTTCCCACCTCTCAGCCGGAGGAGGAGAAGGGACAACCGCTTCCGAGCTTCTCACGGTGTCTCAGAGGATCCTGGCCAAAGGCCCGAGGATCACGAACCTGCTGGTCGAAGGGCTACTTGCTCTTCTTCCACACCTGATGCCACTTCCGAGAAGCCCTCCAAGCCCCTGAAGCCGAAGGGGCAGCGAGAGGGTAGAATTAAGACAAAGAAAAAGGACTCTTTAGTGGCTCGAAAACCACAGCTACCCTCATCTTTAGAAGATGAGTTACAGATCCTCACCTCACCTGAGGATCTCCCCCTGCACTGACTCCCCAGAGTCAATGCTCTTGGATCCCGTAGGTTCGCAAACGGCGGCAGCAGGTGAACCTATAG
This sequence comes from Locusta migratoria, assembly GCA_026315105.1. Taxonomy (NCBI): domain Eukaryota; kingdom Metazoa; phylum Arthropoda; class Insecta; order Orthoptera; family Acrididae; genus Locusta; species Locusta migratoria. The sequence goes on along the minus strand of CM048754.1, from coordinate 54,836,421 downwards.
AATAATCTTTTTCTTTTCTCAATCGTGGCCTTTTCCACTAATAACAATATTGTCCTCCAGTGGAATTGCGGTGGTTTTTCCCCCCGCTTAGCTGAGCTTAGACACCTCCTCAGCACTTCACCTACCATTTGCATTGCCCTGCAAGAAACTTGGTTTTCCATGATGTGCACCTTTGCCTTACATGGCTATAGGGGTTCTTATAGGAACCGTGCAAACTGTGACAGGGCGTCAGGTGGAGTATGCACCTACGTCCTTTCCTCCGTTTACAGTGAACCTGTTCCACTACAGACGCCTCTGGAGGCCGTAGCTGTCGGGGTACGGGCTTCAGCGGACATTACCATCTGCAATGTCTACCTCCCTCCTGATGGTGAAGTCCCACAACATATCCTGGCTGCACTGATAGCACAACTACCCCCACCTTACCTGTTATTGGGCGATTTCAACGCCCATAACCCATAGTGGGTAGGTACCATGATTACCGGCCATGGTAGAGATGTCGAGTCATTGATATCTCAACTCGACCTCTGCCTTTTAAAATAATGTTGCCCCCATGCATTTTAGCGTGGCACATGGTACTTACTCGGCCATCGACCTTTCAGTGTGTAGCCCTAGCCTCTTCCCTTCTATCCACTGGAGTGTCCACGATGATTTGTGTGGTTGTGACCACTTCCAGATTTTCTTGTCACTACCCCCGCATTGGGCCCCAGAACGCCCGCCCCGATGGGCACTGAATAAGGCTGATTGGGGCATTTTACTTCTGCTGCCTTGGTTGGTTCTCTTACGCACTCCGACATAGATGCGGTAATCGACAGCGTTACCTCGGCCATTATTTCTGCAGCTGATCTTGCAATCCCTCACTCTTTGGGATCCGCCCGGCGGCAGACAGTGCCCTGGTGGTCCCTGGAGATTGCCGAGGCGATTAGAGAGCGTAGGCGAGCTCTGCAGCGCCACAAGTGGCACCCGTCTACAGAGAACCTCATTGCTTTTAAACAGCTTTGTGCCTGAGCCCGACAGTTGATTTGATAAAGCAAACAGGAGTGTTGGGAAAGGTACATATCTACCATTGGGTCACGCACCTCTCCATCCCAGGTGTGGGCGAAGATCAGATGTGTGTATGACTACCGGTGCCCTCTTAGTGTGCCCGGAATTTCCGTGAATGGAGCAGTCTGCACAGATCCGGACGCAGTTGCTGAACTGTTTGCTGAGCACTACGCTCACAGTTCTGCATCTGCGGCCTACCCGAGGGCCTTTCATGCCCTGAAAGAGTGGGAGGAATGACAGCGCTTATCCTTCTTGACTCGGCGCTCAGAACTATACAATGCTCCATTCAGTGAATGGGAATTCCTCAGTGCCCTGGAACACTGCCCTGACACAGCCCCTGGGCCAGATCGTGTCCATAATCAGATGCTGAAACACCTGTCTCCTGAGTCTCAGCGTAACGTTCTGGCTATCTTCAATCACATTTGGAGTCCTGGTACATTCCCATCACAGTGGCAAGAGAGTCTTATAGTCCCAGTGATCAAAACTGGTAAACACCCGCACGAGTTGAACAGCTACCGACCAATCAGCCTCACCGACGTTCTTTGCAAATTGCTGGAGAGTATGGTGAGTCGACAATTGCGCTGGCTCCTTGAGTCCAGGGGTCTCCTTACTCCGTGCCAGGGTAGTTTCCGAAAGGGGCGTTCAGCTGTGGATAAACTGGTCCACCCTGAGTCCGCCATACGGACAGCCTTCTCTTGCTGCCAACACCTGGTGGCAGTTTTCTTCGACTTGTCTAAGACTTATGACAAGACCTGGAGGCATCACATCCTTACCACATTACATGGGTGGGGTCTCCAGGGCTCGCTTTCCATTTTTATCCGGAATTTCGTGTAAGTCAGTGCCTCTTGTAGCTCTCTGCATATACAGGAGAGTGGGGTACCCCAGGGCTCTGTCCCGAGTGTTCCTCTGTTTTTAGTGGCGATGAATGGTCTAGTGGCAGCAATAAGTTCCTCGGTCTCCACCTTGTCGTATGCAGAAGACTTATGTTTATATTTTAGCTCTTGTAGTATACGTGTTGCTGAACGACAGCTGCAGGGAGCCGTATGCAAGGCGCAGATGTGGGCCCTCACCCATGGGTTTCAGTTCTGCGTTATGCATTTCTGCCGGTGTCGGACAGCCCATCCACATCCTGAGCTTTACATACATCTACATCTACATACATACTCCGCAATTCACCGTAAGGTGCATGGCGGAGGGTAAACTGTACCACTACTAGGCATTTCCTTTCCTATTCCACTCCCAAATTGAACGAGGAAAAAAAGAATGCCTATATGCCTCCGTACGAGCCCTAATTTCTCTTATCTTGTCTTTGTGGTCTTTACGCGAAATGTAAGTAGGCGGCAGCAAGATCATACTACACTCGGCTTCAAATTCCGGCCCTCGAAATTTACTTAACAGAAATTCACGAAAAGAACGTCGTCTTTCTTCCAGCGATCCCCAATTGAGTTGCCGGAGCATTTCCGTGACACTCGCGCATTGGTTGAACCTACCGGTAACAAATCTAGCTGCTCGCCTCTGAACTGCCTCTGTCTTCCTTCAAACCGATCTGCTGCGGGTCCCAAATACTTGAGCAATACTCAAGACATAGATGGCCATCTGCTTAATGTGGGGGAAATGCATAGTTTCTTGGGGCTAGTGTTTGACGACTGGCTGACATGGCTTCCTCATAATCATGAGCTCAAGCAGGAGTGCTGGTGGAAGCACCTTAATGCCCTCCGCTGCCTCAGTAACACCACTTGGGGCGCAGACCCCAGTACGCTGCTACGGTGCTATAAGGCACTAGTTCTGTCACGACTGGACTACGGCAGCATTGTTATGGTTTATGGTTATCAGCACTGCAGTTGTTGGACCCAGTCCATCACTGTGATGTTAGACTTCCGACAGGAGCTTTCCGAACGAGTCCCGTTAATAGTCTCCTTGCGGAATTTGGAATTCCACCACTACAGCAGCTGCTGTGTAACTATATTGCTCATGTTCGTGGCTTGCCTCATCTCCCCATCCATCGTCTCCTTTTTCCCATCGGGCCACTGCCTATCCCACAACGGCGACAGAGGTTGGATATGACAGTTGGTGTTCGTGCCCAATTACTCCTTCGTGAACTGGACTCTTTCCCACTCCCGCCACTCTTCCAGTTCCAATTGCGTACTCCACCACGGTTTGTACGCCATCCACACCTTCGCCTCAAACTGTCACAGTCCCCCAAACTCTCAGTTCACCCAGAGATCATTCGTCGCCAATTCCTGTCTCTCCTTGACGTGTCACGGGGCTCAGAAGTGATTTACACTGATGGCTCGATGGTGGGTGGTCGTGTTGGCTACGCTTACACACATGGAGGGCACAACGAATTGCGCTCATTGCTGGCTGCCTGCAGTGTCTTCAATGCGGTTTTTGTAGCCATTTTCCGTGCACTTCACCACCACATCCGTCGTACCTGCACTGCTGGGGTGTCCTAAGTCATCTGTAGAGACTCCCTCAGTGGACTTAGAGCTGTCGATCAATGCTTTCCCCACCATCCCTCGGTCATAGCCATCCAAGAGTCCCTCCGTGCCGTTGAACAATGTAGGCGGTCAGTAGTATTTATCTGGACTCCGGGGCACCTCGGGATTGTGGGAAATGAACTGGCAGACAGGTTAGCCAAAGAAGCCACCACTAAACCTCCTCTGTCGGTCGTTATACCCTCTCCTTACCTACGTTCAATGCTGCGGAATCGAACCTGCGGTTTGTGGGCTGCAGAATGGCGTACACTCCAGATCCCCAACACGTTACAGGTTATAAAACAGACAATGAACATCCGGAGGTCCTCTCTACGGGCCCCTCGCAGGGACACTGTCGTCCTCTGTCGGCTCCGTATCAGCCATACTTGGATGACCCACAGTCACCTTCTCCGTCGTGAGGGCCCACCTCAGTGCCACTGTGGCGCCAATTTATCAGTTGCTCACATTTTATTGGACTGCACTCACCTCACTGCCCAGAGACGGGGTTTTAACCTCCCTGATGCCCTGAGCTCGGTTTTAGCAAACAATGCCTCTATGGTTGATAGAGTTTTAAACTTTATCTGTGCGAGTGGATTATATAATTCCATTTGAATTTGATTGAGTTTTCGGTAAATATTTATCCCCCGCTTACCTAGCACTTTCAGGTAGGTGGTTTTACTGTGTCACAGAGTGGCCGGAGGTTTTGCTTTTATTACAGTGATCTTCTGGCCCAGATCCTCGGGGTATCGTTTTTAATTCTCTCTCTCTCCTTTCTCAGTGTTCTTTCCTTGCTGCTTTTATTCTTTGACATGTTAAAGCCTTTGCTTGGTGCTTTTTATCACGTAGTCTTATACGCCTTTTTAGCAATAATCCCTGAACTCTTTACACGTGGAACAAGGGACTGATAACCTTTAACGTTTAGTCCCTTTCAAAATCAAACCAATCAACCAACTTCTCACGCCACTCCTGCTTAGCCAGTCTGCACTTCCCTTCAACCTCATTTTTCAGATGTCTGTACTCCCTTTTGCCTGCTTCACTTGATGCATTTTTATATTTTCTCCATTCTTCAATTAGTTTCAGTATCTCCTGTGTTATCCAAGGATTTCTATTAGGCCATGTCCTTTCTTCTCCTTTAACGGTATGGATAATTTCTTTTACCTCCTCATACATTTCTTTGATCAGCTCATTATTGGGAAAGCTAGTTGCCATATAAACTTGTACATCTGTGGTCAGTGTAGGCTTCGTGTCTATCTTTGCTTCAATAATGCGTTCACTATGCTGTTCGTAGTAACGTGCATTCCTATTTTCTTATTCATTATCAGACCTACTCCTGTAACAACCCAACTGATTTTGTATTTATAATCCTGTACACACCTGACCAGATATCCTGTTCCTCTTTCCACCGAACTTCACTGATCCCCATTATATCTAACTTCAACCTATCCATTTATCTTCTTAAATTTTCTAACTTCCCTACCAGATTAAGGGACCTAACATTCCACACTCCGATCCGTAGAATGCCAGTGTTGTCTTTCCCGATGATCACATCCTCCTGAGTAGTCCTCGCCCGGAGATCCGAATGGGGGACTGTTTTACCTCCGGAATATTTTACCCGGGAGGATGCCATCATCATATGTTCATACAGTAGAGCTGCATGTCCTCGGGAAAAGTAACGACTGTAGTTTCCCCTTGCTTTCAGCCGTTTGCAGTAACTGTGTGGCAAATGATGTTACAAGGCCAGCTCAGTCAATTATCCATTCTGTTGCCCCTGTAACTACTGAAAAGGCTGCTGCCCCTCTTCAGGAAGCACACTTTTGTCTGGCCTCTCCATAGATAACCATCCACTGTGATTGCACGTGTAGTATAGCTACCTGTATCGTTGAGGCAATGAGGGTGGATGCTTAAGGAGGAAGAACTAATTTAATCATACTAAAATCCCTTAAACACGTCTCCAATATGCGTGCACACTTTAAATGTTTGCAATTTGGGATCTTCTGAATTTCTGTTTTTGATAGTTGGCAGGAATGAGTATGCAAACTAACTTTAACAGTCTGTTATTTTTCCAGCAAAAGTCTCTCTGCAGCTGCAGGAGTTTGTTTGAGTCTCCATTTGGTGTGTGTGTGTGTGTGTGTGTGTGTGTGTGTGTGTGTGTGTGTGTGCGCGCGCGTGCATCTCATTTGATATATAGAGTGATATTAGATTAATACTTGTTCCATAGATCATATATACAACATTTCGTAATAGTGTGGAACATTTCAGCTTTAAAGCTAGTGTAATCACCATGTCCCAGTATGTTAGTGTATACCAATCAGTGTGCTAAAAATGAGTAGTTGCCTTTCCCTTATATTACATATTTATCTATCCAGGAATTGCAGTTATTTTTGTGACTCCACATTAACTAAATGTTATATCTTGTTTGAATTTTTCCCCACAGGTGTGACGAGTGTCTCAAGTGCTTCCACTTCACGTGCCTGGATCCGCCGGTGAAGAAGTCCCCGAAGAGGCGCGGGTACTCTTGGCACTGTGCTGACTGTGACCCGACGGTAAGCCCGTAGTTTGCTGCAGGCGTAGTTTGATGTGAGAGTGTTGATGTTGTAACGGTGGCAGATTCTGTGAGTGTTCCACTGCTGCAGCGAGTGCAGACCGGCAGTGCGGACCTGCAGATCGCGGCCATTACAATTTTCATTTCCTCACTGTATCTTGGAAGGAACAATAATAAAGGACTGGAAGCTTTTCACAGTTTGCAAATTTGTTACTTAGCACCCCTCACAAAATGGCACAGAAAGTGGGAGAGTTTACAGCTTTTGGGGTTTGCTCAGTTTATCGTTAACCGATTGTAGCTTTTTGCAGTAGCTGTTAGGTCTGTGGAAGTCCAGTCCGCATTCACATTGTAGGCTCGGTATTCTGAGACGTTTCTCACTTGTCAGGAAAAGTCGTCGGAACACGGAGCGTGTATCTGAAGGCGTGTGGTCGATGTGCCGAGTCCACCACTCGCGAAATGAAAGGAGTGAAATTCCTGCTTTAGCTGTATTAAAACACACATTTCCATTCTTGCACATACGTTTGACATGTTCTCTCTGTGATATAGGTCTACATATGTAAAAACGAAATATCTGTGAACATAAGACTCTTAGAATAGCTGCCTGTTATGTCAGTGCAGTGACATTTATAAGTTTCGTGACAAACTGTGCGATATAAAATTATGATAGGCCGTCACATAACACAAACATTAATCTTCAGTGAATAATCTTTCATATTCAATACATGTCGTAGAGTTTTTACTTGCCGAAACTCGTTAACATTATGCCAATCGAATTTACCGTAGAGAGTAGAAGTGGTTTGTCTGAGAATTTATCGTTCAGAAAAATTGTCTTCTTCTACATCATCTAGCATGCTAATGCCTACACACCTACAGTGAGAATATATTTAATTTGATTAATGATGGAAATTCTCCACAGAGATGATGACATTTTTCGAAAAAGAGAGGTTGGCTGACCAGTACTTACCTTTTTGCTGTACTGTCGATAGTCGCACACAGAAAAAAAAAAAAAAAAAAACAAGCCAACCTATCTCTTTTGAAAAATAATATACTCAATTCATTAGATAATAAATTACAAGCTGCAGGTATTTTCTGTAATTTGTTAGAGGCATTTGAATGTGTGGTAAATTAGACTTTCATATTATCAAGGGCAATGCTGCAAAATGTTTAAAGTCATACCTCGCTAACAGGAAATAAAGGGTGCCAGTGCAAGGGACTACTGAATTAAGCCATCAGTCATCATCAGATTGGAAAGAAATTACATGTGGTGTCCCACAAAGATCCATGTTAGAGCCCTCGATTGCTTTCTCTCGTGTTACATTTGTCAGTTACATGGCCAGAAGCCGCAGTGGAGTAGCCGTGCGGTCTAAAGTGTCTCGTTGCAGAGCGCGTGGTTGCTCGCTGTGGAGGTTAGAGTCCTCCATGGGGCATGGGTGTGTGTGTTTGTCCTTAGGTTAGTTTACCTAGGTTTAAGTAGTTTGTAAGCTATGGACTGATAACCACGCAGTTTGGTCCGATAGATCTACAAATATTTGAACATTGCCAGAAGCAGAGTTCATTTTGTTTGCAGATGATACAAGTATTGCAATAAATAGTATGTCAAGCATAGTTTTAGGAAAGTCTGCTAATGATATTTTCATGAACATTAATAAATGGTTTGAAGCCAACTCACTGGTATTAAACTTTGAAAACACTCACTTACATGTAGTTCAGAAGATGTAATAGGTTTCCATCCAGCATATCCTTAAAGTGTGAAGAAGAGCAGATAGAAGAGATTGACAGAATTAAATTGTTGGGATTACAACTTGATAATACATTCAGTTGGGAGGCTCACACCACATAATTGCAGAAACAACTTAACAAATGTGTGTTTGCTATTCGAGTGTTACCAGATGTGGGAGACATACTAGGTGCTATCCAAAATTTTCAGGACTGCCATCTGTTGAAAACCTTACCTTTGGACTTATGGTCACAATCACCCTCGAAGTAGTACATACACACAGGTCCCGGCGCTCCTGCCACTGGCAAACGTTTTCCCGGAAGTCCTGTTTAGCACCTCCAGTGATGCTTCATGAATCTTCTCTAGAGTGTCGAACTGAAGGCCTTTCAACTCGAGTTTCAGATTTGGAAATAGTGCGAAGTAGCAAGGTGCCAAATCTGGTGAGTTAGTTTTTTTTTTTTTTTTGTGTGTGTTAGCAAGAACATGTGACTGGGCTCGTCATGATGCAGCAGCCACTTTCCTTCACGCCTAAGTTCAGACTGTCATCACCACACATTTTCATGGAGCCATCACGAATCGTCCAGTAGTACGCATAATTCATGGTTTGGTCGGGTGGGACGAATTCTTTGTGCAGAAAGCCTGTGTTATCAAAGAAAATGACGATCATGCTCTTCACGTGGCTCTTAGAGAGCATGGGCTCTTCCACTGGGACGATTGTTGCTTTGTCTCTGGGTCATAACCTTGACAAGAAGGTTGGATCATCAGATGCGGTCTGACGAAGGTCCAGGCGCACTTCAACATGCTGTGTAGACTTGCGCATAATAGTTCGCTATCAGGAGCACTCACTTTGTTCGTTCTTTTAGTTGGTCCGCATCCAGTGAAGGCTGAGTGGCATCGTCTGCGCATGAAGGTGGAGGGAGAAGTTCCCCCACCTAACTGCTTCATGTGCTTGCTGCTTGATCCGCTAATGATATCACGCAAACCAAAAGAATCAATTTGTAGATAATTTCTCGCATTTACGTTTAGAGATACCTTGACATTATGGAACTTATTAGCTAGATATTGCAGAGTGCAGAATACTTCAAAACAGAAGTTTTTGTAGCACTGAACTATGTAACCTAGCAGGCAGACGCTCACCTCGAAATGGCTCTCATCAGCAGAAGCCAAACACGTGATTTTTAATTCTGCCGTGCGCCCTTTCGCTATTGCCCGTCGGTCTTCGGAAAAGAATTCAACGAATGAAGAAGCGAGATACGTTTGGCAAAATAGTTCGTGACCATCGCGCATATTTTAGTTCGCGACCGATTGCGCTCTTCTTAGTTTGTCCGCTCTTCTTAGTTCGTCTGCCATTTTTGGCTTTTGCTACCGCTACTAAAAGAGCTCCTTTGTTATGACAGCTTTTTATATAATGATCAGTGTTGCCCAAGCGTGTGCTATTACCTGTATTTTTGGGCAATAGGACATCAAATACTTAAGCAAATAAACCTTATTTACACGAATGGGTGATACAATGGTATTGAACTACTTTGCTTAGAGATTACTTGTAGTAAATATTATTTAGACACTGCTGAATACCTTAGAAAAGAAAATTTGTGGCAGTGAACTATGAAACTACAGCTGAGCTGCATCTCGGCTCGAAATGACGGTAACTGGCAGAAGGGAATCGCGCGATTCTGTGCGCTCTCACGTTGTCTCACTGTTACTCGTCAGTCTTCGCAAAAGGAGCGGACGAACTAAGAGGCGAGGGATGTGTGAACTAGTTTGCGTAGTTCGCCTGTGGGTGCGCTCTTCCGAACTAGTTCGTTCATGAACTACACGAGACTAATGCTGTGCCTTGTGACCGGCAGTCAAGATCCTTAGCACAAATTTTGCGATGACATGATGCTTGCCCAATTCATCAGTCAACATTCATTGACTTGTCCCATAACCAATATCAACTTCATCCACACGGTCTTGAATGGTTCTACGTCAATCGGCACGAACCAGTGTCTGCTGTCGCAAAGCTAACAGGCCTTGCAGTGTGAGCATCGTGTTTGGCGTCTTATGGCCGGCCCTGAACGGAGCGTGTCACACACACACACACGGCTCGTGCTCTGGTCCCCAAACACTTGAATCATTGCAAGGGTCTCCGTAGCATTTTTTCCGAGATTCGCACAGAATTTTATACGCACGCACTCCGTTCGTGGATCCATTGTAAAATCACCACATACCAAACAGACAGTATTACAGAAATCACCATTGACACTCAACACATCCTCCCAGCTGAATGCCACTCTGCACACTGACTCATCATATATGCAGCTCTTGCCACCTAGTGGTGCAAACATCTACTACTTCTACTTTCCAGATGGCAGCACCAGTCCCGAAAATTTTTGATTCCATCTCATAAAAATAAAAAATAAAAAAGCTTGTATACTTTGCTTACTTTTGTTCTATAATGTCATATGGTATAGTATTCTGGAGTAACTTTTCAAATCAAGCAAAATTATTCAGATTTCAAATGTGTGTAATATGTATTATTTGTGGAGTTAATTCACAGACTGCCTCTAATAGCCTCTTTAAATAACTGGGTATATTAACCACTGCCACTCAGTACATTTATTCCATAATTAAATTTGTTATAAGTAATGTGTCCCTCTTTCCAACAAACAGCTCAGTTCACATATACAACATTACAAACAAAAATGATCTACACAAGGACTTTAGTTCAAACATGGGTCCACTACTCAGAAACACACATTTTCAATAATTTGCCAGCAACCATAATAGCTACAAATAAGATCAGTTTAACAGGAGCCTGAAAGTCTTACTAGTGGCCAAATCCATCTACTACATTGACAAATTATTGAATAGAAATAGAGAAGGTCTAACTTACCAAAAGCACAGGCTTGTTAACAGATACACATAAAAAATCACACACAAATACAAAAATTCAATCTTGTTGCTTCATCAGAAAAAGAGGAAGAAAGGAGGGCAAAAAGGAAAGAATGTGGGTTGTAAGGTATACAGCTTCAGGTGTAGACGGTGTTTCAAAACTCACCATATTGTTGGTTGAGGAATTTAACTTCCTTGCCTGCTCGTACCATAGATTTTTTTTTTTTTTTTTCGTCATACACTGTACGAATAAGCTTAACATTTTCATTTAGTTTACAACTCACCTCAAAGACATAACAATGACCTGTGACAGGCAAATCACACACACACACACACACACACACACACACACACACACACACACACCACTTCAGCTATCAGCCAAGCACACATCTGTTCCAACGTGTCTATCCTAAACCTCTCCTATTTTGAGTGGTGTGTATTTTGTTTTATTTTATTTTCCTCCACTCACCCACCTCTTCACTCCATCCCTAAACTGCATCTCATTCCTCCCATCTAATACATACATACTCCGCAATGCTGTGCTGTATCCGTCCTAATCACCTTGACACAACTTTCCTATCCCCAATCACCTCCCATATTTCCACACCTCAGAGCGTGATTCAAAGTGCGGCAGCTGGAGATGACGGTTGTGTGACTGTGTCGAGAGCCTGTGTGATTGTTTCTATTTCGGAAGAGGGCCACAGCCAATAGCTGAAAGTGTTGTGTGTCTGTGTATCTTTATTATGTGCCTGTCGCAGCTCGTCGTCATGTCTTTGTAGTGAGTTGTAAACTGTCCTATTACTATATTGTGAATTCCAACCTGGACTTTCCATTATAACATTTTTATTCAATATGCACAGACGTCCCATGCTTTTCCATTTACATAAGCAACCATGCGCTACAAACTTTCAATGTCACTGGTACATGTGCTTATGCTGTGACAGATGTTTATTTAACCAAGGATGAAAAGCACATTGAATTTCAATACCAGACTCCAGTTTTATTAATTGCAGCACACAAAATGCTTGTTTCCCCTTTCTCGTAACAATTATCCGGTACCGATTATCGACACGACGTGGAATAGCGACAGTGCTAAGCGATTTGTGATAGTAATGTCTAGCTAGACAGTTCATATTTTGCACAGTTTTCTGTCCAAGGACATTGGAGTTATGGTTCTTTCTTTTGTAGTTTGGAAAACATAAATGTTTGAAATCTGTTCCTTAATTTTGAATATCTCTGTATTTCTTAGTGGCTATTAGTCTGTAACAGTTGGCGTAGAAAAGGAGTAGGAACTTGCTTTCCTTTGTAGAAGAGTAGCAACTGGCATAGTATTTGCGTAGTGTGTTTGCTGTACTTATTACAAGTAATGTGGAAACTGAAATGATGATAGTTCATTGATTTTCTTATGCAGGAAGCCAGTTGCGATGCCTGACATAAGAGCTACATAATGGGCCTCTCGTGGAATATATATGGAGAGCTGTATTCCACAGTACTACTGTGTTTCACAAGATATTTAGCTTTGCTCTCCTTTATAACATCATGTAAATGCCAGCAGCCTGTTTTGCCTTAATAATTACAGAAACGTTAATCATGTTGTAAAACAAAATTTTTAGAAAGCATATATCTTTCTTGTCATTAATTTTTGTTAACATGAGAAAAGACTGTTTATGATTAGAACAAAGTACTTTGTTTGTGATTTAAAAATATTGTTACAAGTTGTTTCATTATAAGAGTTCAAGGAGTAGCAATGCAGAATATTGGAAGCAGAAGTTCTGAACATTTATTTTTACTTTGTGTGTATTCAGTGTTGGATAAGCTCCAGTGTGAAATATTTTGGTCAGTATATTGACCTAGCCTTCTAGTATATCTTGTAAAACAAGAATAAACAAGTCCAAAATAATTAAATTTCTCTTCCATGAGTCAGTATACCTCACTCTCCACTTTGTTTCTTCTTGAAAACATAGTAAGGGCCTCAAACCATTATATCGTTACTATATTTATTGAGCAGAAAGGTTACTCCAGTAAACTGAGAAACCATTTTCTGCCATTTTATTGCCTTTTCAATAAAACAGTACAAAATTTTTAAATTGGAGATCATTCTTGGAATTGTGTTGCTTTTTTGCTGTGTCACTTACTGATATATAACAAAGAAAAAAATTTACTATTCCATTGAGTCTGTGAGAGATTAATTTGAACGGGACTTTTCACACATTAAAAGTCTGCGATAAACCAAAATTTTGTTTACACTTACCGTTAAGTGCTTTTTATCAGTATAAATTTTGTTCTTGCTCCACTTTCAGCTGATTACTAGTGCCTCATACACACAAGCCCAATGAATGTGGATGTGGTTTTTTAACAAACTCAGCCAGAAAGGGGAAAGAACATAGCATACTGTTCAAAGAATTTCGGAACATTGGTAATTTCGCACCAATTGTGTGTTGGAGTGAATTCAGTTAGAATACTTGCAAATCCTTCAAGAAGGAAATAAAAAAAAAGTGTAACTGACAGAATTTTCATTATTGTATGTCAGATTGTTATTGTTCATTGCTGTATTGAGTATAATGTGTTGCAACATTTGCGAATTTTGGATGTTAGTTTCATTAGTACAAAACTCGAGGAAACCTCTACAGAGACACACCAAATGATGCAGGAAGCCTACAGTCATAAGTGCTTAAGCTGTACTTGGTGATACAAATGATTCATACAGTTTAAAAAGGGCTGGACAGAAGTTATAGATGGCCCTCCTTTAAGAAGCCCTTTCGTGTCTACCGGCAGCACATCAGGAATCTCAATGAAATTGTGTTTGCCAGTAGAAGACTAGCTGTCTGAGAGATTGCAGAAGAATGTAACATTTCAGTTGGATCATGTCACGAAATCCTGACACAGTGTCTTGGAATACATTGTGTTGCTACCCACGGCTCACACGACTAGACCAGAAAGACCATTGCTTCGCAATCTCTGAAGAGCTTTTGGATCGCACAAATGACTACCAGTTGTTTCTTAAAAGAATTATAACTGGTGATGAGACGTGGGTCTATGGTTATGATGATGTGACCAAGCTCAGTCTTCAGAATGGGTCGGGAAAAATTTTCCAAGAACAATTAAAGCTTGTAAGGTCTGATCAAATGCCAATGGCCCTCATTAGGTTACTGCATTAACACTAGAAGTGAACCTTCGCTATCACATTTTGACAGCTCGAAATTGAAAGAAAGTAATGGCTTTACTGGACAAAAAAGTTTTGGGCTTGCAGCCGCATAAAGTTGACTTCTTGTAATATTTGGCTGAGTTTCATCCAGCCATCTTCAGAGAGAGTCGAAGACTGACGCTCCATCACTGCTCTTAAAAATGCATGGACCGCACTACTACGCATGCGGCCACAGATACAAGAAGGCACCAAAGACGTTACTCGGCGGCAAGGAAGTACACGTGTGTGTAAATTATGTCTGTGGCTGCACGGTTGCTTGGGGCCGAATTTAATTAACAGAGACAGCTACTTCGGCTTAGATAAATCTTGGAATCTGACTCTTTCTTTAATAAATTTACAAAGATGCCGCCACAGAACAGATTGTAACACATAGATTTCTGTGCAATAATCGACCATGTAGCTACAGACATGATTTACACACACATGTACTTCCTTTCCGCTGATTAACATCTTTGGCGCCTTGTTGTATCTGTGGCCACATGTGCGGTAAGCAAGGACACGTGTTCATAAGCACGAAGCGCGTGCTGGAGCGTCAGTCTTTGACTCTCTCTGAAATTGGCTGGATGGTACTCAGCTGAAATATTAGAAGTAGTCAACTTTATGCGGTTGCATGCCCAAAACGTTTTTGAACAGTCATTGTGCCACGAAAAAATGAAGACGCACAACGGCTTTACTGTTCATCTGACATGAAAATTGAAGAAATGAATTTGTAGAGGAGAAAATTCTCTACAACTTTGCTCTGTTATGTTATGTCCATAATTTGTGCTGTTTCAGAGATATTTGCAAAAATAACGGCGATTTAACACTGTCATTTGATTATATGTAAACCAGTACAGGCAAAGAAAATAAACTTGAAAAAGAGGACAAACTACCACAATAATACAGGTGATAATATTTTAATGGGAAAAGATAGTGAAAATGTGGGAGAAATATTAAAATAATAGTTTAAAAAGGTAAATGTCCAAAAAAAGTGTGTGTTTGTCAAAGACAAACAGTTTTGGTCATTTGTTAAAATACAGTCAGAGATGTGTTGATTCGACAAAGATATCAAACCATTCTAGTTGATTCTGACAATGTCAATAATTCAGAACCTAGATATCTCAACTGATTGTTTTGGCCAGTGTTTATGTCAGTGACCCACACAAAATCGGTTAAGTCTTTGGAAGAGCTTCAGGTTTGGTACACATCTCATAGTGCGGGGGATGGGTATGGCGTGAACAGCAGGTACCATTATACTTACCATCAGTGCAGGATCTATAATCACATTCAAACAGAAACAGTGTGAAAGCTAACACTGCAATATAATAATATTCTGTACACATTAATTTTTGGTTTTATTTATTTAGTCCATAGCACATATGTACATCTGTATTTTGAATTACATTACAGTATTTGTAAACACTTACTACGTATCTAGTCTTTTTTTATACTTGAAGTAATTTGGGTCTGAATTGTTCATATACTGCTCTAAATGGTTTGTCACCACATTCGTCCTCGTGCCAGATACGCTGCTTCGGTAATGCCATGTTTCTTGCTGGCGAAGATGGTATTCCCCATTAAAAAACTGAATCTGCACATCTTCCTTGTTAGCTTAGTGGCAGTTTTTGTGGGGCACAATTTAAAAAGGCAGGCGTCTAACATGTGTCTACGCTTGAAGTGTTGTTCATACTCAGTAATGCTAATTTGTTAAAAATTGATGATGTGAGTGTATGGTGGGGAGGGGGTGTTGTTGGCAAGGTGGCGCAGGTACACATCAAGAGGAAGATACCACAAATTTTGTAACACTTGTGAAATTTGTTACAAACAACTGAATACTGAACTCTGGGCATTATTCCGGATTGATGAAGCTAAAGTCCAAACATATTAGCTAATCATATTCACAGAATATATGACATCAACAGTGAATGGGCAAAGCTGGGAATTTGTATCTGACGGGAGGCATGCTTAGGTAGTCCTTGCAGGTGCGGTGATCACTGTGTCCCCAGTGGTGTAGGGGACAGCGCAACTGCCTAGAAAGCAGGAGACCCGGGTTCGGATCCCAGCTGGGTACATATTTTCAGCTTTGCCCATTTACAGTTGATGTCATATATTCTGTGAATATCAAACCATAACAACTGCAGGATCAGAAGTGACCTCTGTTCTTTCGGAACAGACGCCATATATATATATATATATATATATATATATATATAAAAAAATAAAGATTTTTGACTTACCTAAAGTACAGGCTTGTCGATAGAAACACGAAACACACAAAAACACACAACCATTCGAGCTTTCGCCACCAGTGGTGGCTTCTTCGGGAAAAAGAGGGAGGAAGGAGAGGAGAAAGGGAAGGATACGGGTTTTAAGGAAGTGGAAAAGGAGCCATTCCAATCCCAGGAGTGGAAGGACTTACCTTAGGGGACAAAAAGGAAGGTAAACAAATACACACACACTCACACATATCCACATCCAAACACACCTAGGCAGACATGTCTTTTCTACAAATGTCTGCCTAAGTGTGTTTGGATGTGGATATGTGTGAGTGTGTGTGTATTTGTTTACCTTCCTTTTTGTCCCCTAAGGTAAGTCCTTCCACTCCTGGGATTGGAATGGCTCCTTTTCCACTTCCTTAAAACCCGTATCCTTCCCTTTCTCCTCTCCTTCCTCCCTCTTTTTCCCGAAGAAGCCACCACTGGTGGCGAAAGCTCGAATGGTTGTGTGTTTTTGTGTGTGTTTAGTGTTCCTATCGACCAGCCTGTACTTTAGGTAAGTCAAAAATCTTTATTTTATACCATTTTCCTACCTGGAAGGTCTCCTTCTATTATATATATATATATATATATATATATATATATATATATATATATATATATATATATATATATATATATATGAAACGATTATTAAGACGAAAAATTCCTAGCAGGAAAAATAAAATATAAAAAATAGACGAAGATTACTCACCAGGCGAAGGAGCACAGGTGTGACAGCATCACAAATAAATAAATGAATACACACACACACACACACAATCGCAAGCTTTCGCAACCCAGTTGCGTCTTCAGGCAGTAGGGAAGGAGAGGGAAAAGGAAATGATGAGGGTTTTAAGGAAGGGGGTAAGGAGCCATTCCAATCCCGGGAGAGGAAAGACTTACCTTGGGGGAAAAAATGGAGGGTAAACAAATGCACACATGCCCACACATTCACACAGACACAAGTACACCTAGGTGTACTTGTGTCTGTGTGAATGTGTGGGCATGTGTGCATTTGTTTACCCTCCATTTTTTCCCCCAAGGTAAGTCTTTCCTCTCCCGGGATTGGAATGGCTCCTTACCCCCTTCCTTAAAACCCTCATCATTTCCTTTTCCCTCTCCTTCCCTACTGCCTGAAGACGCAACTGGGTTGCGAAAGCTTGCGATTGTGTGTGTGTGTGTGTGTATTCATTTATTTATTTGTGATGCTGTCACACCTGTGCTCCTTCGCCTGGTGAGTAATCTTCGTCTATTTTTTTTATATATATATATATATATATATATATATATATATAATGATAATTTAATGACATATTTAAGTCTTGAGATACTGTTATATTGTACAAAGCATAGCACCTGACGAAACAATGCACACTGCTGACCTGATTCACATTCTGTCGTTACTCCAAGTACACTCTTACAGGCCACATGTTTCATCTATTGCTGTGTAGCACAATTTTTGTTCAGCGAGTATATGTTTTATACTAAGGCAGCCAGGCTGCTGCTTACAGATCTTTCACAAATGCCACACCATAGAAGACTCCATTATTTCATATCCTCCTACATTTACTGCAGTATTGCACTGACGGTCGCCTAGAATTTGCTTATAAGGATGAGTATTGAGGAACCCTTTACTCGGTTTCCTCAGTCCAATCCTCAGCATTAGACGTTATTCTGACTTGCAGGGGAAATTTCCGCAGAATATAAAATGTATATAGAGATGACTATTTAAAAGGAAGAACACTTGACTTATTAAAACACGTATATTGAAACTTCTTAATTCACATGTTACATACTGATTATACATTTCAGACAAGAGTTCAAGTCTCCCTCTCGTCAGAAACACCTTGTACTCCTCTCTCTTAAAACAATAAAAACAAAAGCACAACACCAAGAGTTTATATTATGAATATTTATAACTTCTTTCAAGCATCATAATCTCACTTAGACTGCACACACTTTTCTTCTTTGGTTCCCTGCAGGCCAAAATTCCCACTCGGATACGCCAGCCTAAGTCTCTTGCGCCCTGTAAATAACATTACAGGTGCACAGTTTTCCTTGTCTTTAATAAAATGTTATTAGAAATTATCTTCTGTCAGATAACTATTATGTAAGTAACGACCATAGAGTCGTTACAGTACACTATTTAACCCTTAACTATTATAGACATTGACAGGAACACAATTACTGTGGAGGGGTCTCTCAGATGTCATTTTTATTTCTTACATATAAACCAGTGGTTCATGGAATGTATATTTTTATGACTTCCTGTTGTTCATTACACTTCTTGGAAGTAGACTATATTGAAAGTGGACTTTTTTTTAACAACAAAGTATTTATAAAATGGCAACAAATAAAACACTGTGCAATGTGCTGTATATTTTTATTTTATGTGTTACAAAGATAACATCAAATATTTACCTCTCTACTCATGCACAGATTATAACCAGAGATTTTATATTACAGATTTGAAACATAATTAGATGGAAAAATCCTATTTCACTTCCGATAAATTGTAAAGAGCAGCAACAATGCAAGAATGCTGGCACATGTAGCTTGTCAGATAGTAGGAAGGCACACGGAAGAGTCCATCTCTCTTTGCAGGGGCATATTTCGACACAAAAATTCATAGTGGTCTTTTAGACGGTCAATAGTAGGTATGGGTTAACTATGATCAGGCCAGTCAGGTTCAACATATGTGGTAGAGATCATAATGTGCTGCCTCTGAAGAGAATCTATACAATAGATTAGAATAGAATCTTTGTTGTCACATGACATCTTATTTACAATCATTTGATTGGAATATAGGTGACACGTCAGACACTGCAATTGTATGTCTACTGAAGTATATGGAACAACAATTGGAATGATATTCTTATATATCAGTACATTAACTATATCTTCACACATGTTACATATCTTCTCTTTCTTAGTTTTGCATTACTGGTTCATGATTTCTTTTTAAGAATTTCTGTTTAATTTTACAGTTTGAAAGTGTGGAAATATACACACGCATATTCCCATAATAGAGAATTTGCATATAGAAACACAATACCTAAAGAACAAAAATTATAAGCAGTTTACATCTACATACAAAACAAGATTAATAACTGTGTAGGACTTTAACATCTACTTAATTTTCATTTATAAAATCATCCACATTGTAATAACATTTGTTTTTTGAATATTTTCCAATGTTTGCTGTCAATCTTAGTGTCCTCGAACTGTGTCCATATCTTATTTCTAATCTTTTATGCCATATAATATGGAGTAGTATTTTCAAAACAATCTAAGTCTGTTGCAAGGTAACATGTAGAATAATTTGTGTCATGTGGTATATGGAAGCTTCCTTTTTTTACCCTAAGGTAAGTCCTTCCACTCCTGGGATTGGAACGACTCCTTTTCCACTTCCTTAAAACCCTTATCCTTTCCTTTTTCCTCTCCTTTCTTCCTCTTTTCCTGACGAAGCGACCAACGGTTGCGAAAGCTTGTATGTGTGTTTGTGTGAGATTTCATTTGTGCCTATCGACGAGCCGTTCCTTTGGGTAAGTCATCCGTTTTCTATTTTTTATATATGTTTATCCCACCAGGAAAGTTTCCTTCTATAATTTTTATTACTTAAATAGTTACACGTAACAAAGAAATTGATATATCAAAATCATTGGCATACTCTCTTGAATTTATTTCAGAAATGACTCTTACTAATGCCACTGCACTCTTACCAACTATGTCATAGCTTGTAGATCTACCCCAAAATACAATAAATGAGTAAATGTAAGCTTGATATGTCAGATTTTTTTATGTCCACGTCCATTCCAAGGAAAGACATAGTTTTGCAGTTGAAATTAACTTTGGTTAAATCTCCCTTATAATCATGATCAAAAGTTAGTCGTCCTAGATATGACAGTAGCAAGGATGATCACAGATGGGAACAATGGCAGGAGGGTGTTCATAAAGAGGAAATGAAGGAAAAACTGGAAACGAACACCACAGATGAAGCAGTTAGAACAAACAGGCTGACATGATGGGGTCACGTTACATGCATGAGAGAAGCAAGATTACCTAATAGACTTGTGGGTTTGGCAGTAGATGGTAGGAGATATCGAACTAGACCAAGGAGAAAGTACTTGGATTCAGCAAGAATGATTCTGCAGTGACAGGCTTAACACTAGGCAAGACATCAGTTTTAGCATAGATTAGGGGATTATGGAGTGATTTTATAAGGGGTACTATGCCCCAGATGGAATGCTGAAAAGGCATAATCATTCTTTGATGATTATGTCTACATTTAAGAAAGGAGGCAATATGAATTGTATATATCGACGATGCAGGACAGATTTGCATGATCCTCAGTTCTAGCGCAATAGATGGTAATGGTGCGTGGAATTATGTTACTTGGGACAGGAATTCAATCAGATAATTTTTTCAAACAACTGAAGGTTCTGTTACTTTGAAAATAATGACGGCATTTTAGTTCGACGCAAACAGGATCCCAGCATCAGAGTGACGCATTCACATAAAACATACAGCACCAACTGAAGGTCTTAATGTGTGGGGTGCTCGCATGATGTTAGTGGTGGAAAAATACCAACTGGAAGGGGCTGTAATTTGGCGGTCACAAGTATGATATCTGTGTCTTAAAGATCTTTGAGTCTAGGCTACGCAACGCATACTGATAGAGATATGGATGAAAATTAAGCAGCTGATGGTGCTATTTTCAGTTGACACTCGACTGATGTTTACGTCAGTCTGTTGATTACATACTGTCCGTGCAGATATCACATATCTTTCGGTGATTATACAACTACTTAATCTGTTAAAAATAAAAATTCAATGACGACGTTCATCAAATCATGTACCTAGCTAAAAGAAAATCTGTGTTGCGCATAGTGCTTGTTGGTTTCCGACTCGGGTTTTTTGACCGACGTTTGTTTGATGTTGTAACTGGCGTTTCACCAACATGAAATCAGACTCAGATTGGCTAGAATCAGGAAAGTTTCGCATTTCATTGCTGTCAGCTGGCTCTGCTGGGTGAAATGGCTGATCAAACATCAACAGAAAGCCCCGAGGCAGTTGCCAACAGACAAATTGTCATGAAAGTTTAAAATGTACAGTAACTACATAAGAATTTGGGACATGTATTTACAAAATCTGCATTTCCCAATATTGCAAAGGTGTAACAGCTTTGACAGTTGTTTATCTTAGAATTACTGATACCAGTACAAGAAAATACTTTAATGCAGACTGTGCCATTCATTATTTCATCTATTGCCTCTTTTCTGCAGTTGAGAAGAAGCTGCTTATAAAAATTGTATGAACACATTACTCAAACATGGATTAGGGTAGCAATGTTTTACTTTATTAATGATCTCACTGATGAGTAATGTCTTCTGTCATGTCTCAAATACAGAAATATTTACCCCTGTCAGTGTCCTTGATTGTGACATTACCCATCTGAGAAGATTGTTACATTTACAATGCTTTACTGTTAGTACAGTATACCCCTAGAAACACACGGAAATCGTCATATATTCGGAAAGTAGTATCCAAATATGTGTTTTGTCCTAATCAGTTGAAAATGTACAAAATACAGAGAATCATGGAACATACTTTAAATATATTCAAAGAAATACAATTAAAAGACTAAGATGAAAATAAAAATAAATCAATAGTTTCAAAATGATTTGAACCAACAACTTCACTGTGTCTACTTTAGTACACCATCACTCCACCCATTACACTTGACTTAATGTTATCTGAAGGATTTTTAATGATATTCAAAGATTTTTCATTGCTGATTTATTACAAATCGGTATTTATTTGTAAGACAAACATTGTCCTGGTAACTCTTAAAGGTTCTGTAATAGCGCACATCAAAGTTTTAGTTCAACAGTACTAAATTTGCTGAATTTAATCTGGCACCTGCAACATTGTGTCAAAGATTCTACTTGTGATGTGTATATTGTCTGGTCCTAAACAGAAGTGCTATTTTACTGCCGCTAATGTATACTGGGATGCTCTCGGGTGCAACCACAAATCACAGTTGTTGCGAGTTCAGGGCATGTGGCCAGTCAGATCTGTGCGAATGACATCCTGTGAACTGGGGCCACACCCTTTCTGCACGACACCCCAGACATCACTTTTCAGCAAGACAAAGCACCAATACACGTTGGTGCACGAGCACGTGCTTTCTTGGCATGGCTGGGCATCAGCATTTTGCCCTGGCTCTCCAGATCACCAAACTTAACGTCAATCAAAAATTAATAGGATATGGTGAAATAACGGGTGAAGCGCCGTGACACAAAGCCGATGACCAAAGATGAACTCTGAAACCGGGGCAATGGCTATACCGCAGGACACCATTTGTGTGTTATACAGGGTGAGCACAGTCTTGCCCCGATTATAAAAATTTATAACAGAATTACCATTTTGACATAATAATTAACATGTGATGCCATTGCATAGGTTAGTGTTATTAGTTGTTGTGACCTATAGGTGGCACTAGTGCTCCACAACACTGACGTGGTCTGTTAGGTCACGTCAGTTGCTGGCTAAATGGTGTCGTAGCAGGAGAAAGCGCAATGTGTGGTTTGGTTTCACGATACAAAATCACTCATCACTGTTTTGCATAAATTTTGGGCCTCTTATGGCCGCAGCCCTCCTGCCGTTAAATTGATAAAGCAATGGGCAGCATTGAAGATCATCCTCAAAGTGACAGGCCTTGAGTGAGTGATGCAACTGTCGATCTTGTTCGGCAATCGTTTCAGCGGAGTCCGTCTAAATCAGCTATTCAAGCGTCATGTGAACTTCAAATACCAAAAGAAAGTGTGGTGAAGATTCTACATGAAAAGCTTAGGTTGTATGCTTACAAAGTGCAAATTGTGCAGTCCTCCCAACTGAATAATTTGCTGACATGTGCAGAATTCACCAATTGAGATTCTCAACGGGTCCCATAGTATGTCTGCGTAGGTGTGTTTGCGTCTGTGTGTGTGTGTGTGTGTGTGTGTGTGTGTGTGTGTGTGTGTGTGTATTTGTTCACCTTCCTTTTCTTCCCCCAAGGTAAGTCTTTCCTCCCCCGGGATTGGAATGGCTCCTTACCCCCTTCCTTAAAACCCTCATCATTTCCTTTTCCCTCTCCTTCCCTTCTGCCTGAAGAAGCAACTGGGTTGCGAAAGCTTGCGTTTGTGTGTATGAGAGTGTGTTCTGTTCATTTGTGCTGCTGTCACACCTGTGTTCCTTCGCCTGGTGAGTAATCTTATCTATTTTTTATGTTTATATATATATGTCCACTTACCAGGCGAAGGAGCACAGGCAGTGATAGCAACAAATAAACAAATGAAAACACACACACACACACACACACACACACACACACACACACACACACACACACACATAAACGCAAGCTTTCGCAGCCTAGCAGCTTCGTCAGGCAGAAGGGAAGGAGAGGGAAAAGGAAATGATGAGGGTTTTTAGGGAGTGGGTAAGGAGTCATTCCAATCCCGGGACAGGAAAGACTTAACTTGGGGGGGGGGGGGGGGGGGGGGGGGGGGGAAGAATGGGAAACAAATACACACACACACACACACACACACACACACATTTACACAGACGCAAGTACACTTAGGCAGACATACTGTAGAAAAAGAAAAACTGTGGCTTTCTACAGTTTTACAGTATGTCTGCCTAAGTGTACTTGGGTCTGTGTAAATGTGTGGGTGTGTGTGCATTTATTTACCCGCCATTTCCCCCCCCCCCCCCCCCCCCCAAGGTAAGTCTTTCCTGTCCCGGGATTGGAATGGCTCCTTGCCCCCTTCCTTGAAGCCCTCATCATTTCCTTTTCCCTCTCCTTCCCTTCTGCCTGATGAAGCAGCTAGGCTGCGAAAGCTAGCATTTGTGTGTGTGTGTGTGTGTGTGTGTGTGTGTGTGTGTGTGTGTGTGTGTGTTTGTTGCTATTACTGCCTGTGCCCCTTCGCCTGGTAAGTGTACTTAATCTATTTTTTACGTGTATATATATATATATATATATATATATATATATATATATATATATATATATATATATATATACGTAAAAAATAGATGAACACTTACCAGGCGAAGGGGCACAGGCAGTAATAGCAACAAATAAACACACAGACACACACACACTCAAAAATGCTAGCTGTGTGTGTGTCTGTGTGTTTATTTGTTGCTATTACTGCCTGTGCCCCTTCGCCTGGTAAGTGTTCATCTATTTTTTACGTATATTTTTTTCCTGTTAGGAATTTTTCCTCTATAATATTCGTATCATATATATATATATATATATATATATATATATATATATATATATATACTGACAGAATAGCATGAATTAATACCTGATAAGCATAAAATATGTATATACACCATGTAAAGAGCATTCATACTGCAGTTATATGCAGTTGTTGTAATAAATTATGCCTCCACGATGCCATATGTACATGGCCTGATGGTGGTCACAGTGCCGCAATAGGTCTATTGTTATATTAATAAACAGTATTTAACAGCTACAAAGTAAAGCAGCATTTTGGTATTGCTTATATTAACAATATGTCCTTTAAAAGACATACACAATTCTGCAGGCTGAAATTAAAAAAGACTAATAATAACCTGGTTATGAGCAATTTCCTCCTGTAAATAATCAGTATTGAGAGTAACGTCAACAAACTCGAAAACTGTGTAATACGGCATACAGGATGAATCCACAAAAGCACACCATTGTGGAATCCAGCAGCAGCCACATGCTGATGTATACAAATGAAGATGAAGAACTTCACATCTGTGGAATACTTCTTAGCTTAGTTTCCAAGTGTCTTATCATCTAGTGAAATTGAAGGACTAGAAGAAGAGTTCAGTAACTTTCAGTTTTATCCTTTGGAAGATGTGCTTCATGAATGAGCAGATATCACATCGTGTAAAATTTTCCAATTTTTTTCCAGCATTAAAAAGAGTTCTGACAAACTCTCAGCACTTCAACATTGAATTCATTACTGGGGGAGGGGAGGGGGGATTAAAATGATTTCTTAAAAAAAAAGGAAGGAAGCCATCGGTGAGAATTTACTGAAAAGCAGTTGAGTGATGCCATGAAAGCGACTATGTTGTACTGTTAAAGCTTTAAGAGCTCCAGTGTCACTTCAGGTTTTCTCTCTCTCTCTCTCTCTCTCTCTCTCTCTCTCTCTCTCTCTCTCTCTCTCTCTCTCCCCCCCCCCCTCCCCCCCCCCCCAGTGCTGGAAGAGGAGGATGTAGGTGGAGACATCAAAATTGGACCATTTCTTTAATAAAAAAAAAACTTTCTTAACCAGCACACTCACTGAAATATCTTAACCTGCACTCTTACTCTACATCGTGATTATACATTATCTTGTGTTTGTGAGCAATTTTAAATCAGTAGATTCTTCTAGGTATAGAGCTATAGCTTATATAAATAAATATTTATCTATAAATCACAAAATATAAAATACTCAGTTCTGAGGGGGGAAAAATTAGCTATTAAGGTATGCTCCCCACACCCACACTGGCCTAGCCATGTGATTGATGGTCCATTCTGTTCTTTTAATCTGTAATTTACTTTTTTGTGCTGAAGATGAAGTAAATAATGCTGTTCCTGCTCTGCGGTTGACAGGTTCTCTATGTACCCTTGTCCACTCAATAAATTGACTGTAATTGTCATCGGAACAATTAATAACAAAACATTAGTGTTATTGTATGAAGTGGCAAGAAAACTCGACGCAAAATGAATGCATTTGATTATTTTGTAATAAAAAACAATGAATTTCATTGGCTGTCGTGCACCATCACCTGATTGGCTGGTCATGTGCAGTGGCCATAACCAGCGCTTGAACACACTACACTACGCTACAGCACAGATTGTAAAATTAAACTTACATTTGAAAAAAAAAAAAATATCAACTTATTTGCTACATTTTATAAACTACTGTACAACTTTTACAATAACTGTGAAAATACACAGTACCAGCCAGTTGAACGATACCCATTAGGCTCAGTACTCAAAGTGTTAACACATGGGACATGAACAAATTTCTCAGCCCTGAGTTTTTGAAGGGTAAAAAGCCTCATCAGAAGATGAAATTAAATTAAATTGATCCTCACCATCATTATTCACAAGCAATTTTTCTACTTCAATGTTCGACAACCCATCCTTACACATTTTCTAACTGGTTTGTACATACGCTTACACTGTAATACCGCCAAAACCCACAAAATGTAAACAAAAGTAGTACCTCCTGCAATCTGTGAGCAGTATTGTGAAGCTATTAGAGCAATAGCAAACCTAAGAGGCGCTTTAGTTCAGTTTGTACATGCACGTTGTGACATAACATTGAAACTTATATATCCAACATTTGCGCTCATGGTACTGTAAACTGCTGTTGCATATATACGTTGTTAGTAGTTAATATGTCAAATATGACACCAACAAACAGAAAAACTGACTGTGGTTTCAGAAATTTCTATTGTGGCTTTGGCTTGTACACTCACTTGACTTATTTCACTTGCTTTTGTTCTTTAGGCTCTTGTTCCCAATTGGATTCTGTGCATCAGCAAATCCACCAGTGATTAAATCCCATGACTAAAGCCTTTGTGACACTCATAAAAACTTGTTAAAACCATTGGAGTAGTAACAGGATTACAGAATCCATGCCTTCAGAAACAAGGAGGTGGGTTACATGCGAAAAAGCAAAATATACGTAGCTACATTATGCCAATGCATTAATGTATACACACAGTTATTTTCAAGGATGAGCTTTTGAGTCATTTCAAAGTGAACGAAACCAGCCTTCAACACGTTAGTCTCCCCTACTCTTTCCCAGCAGTTCTTGTCTAGGTTGCTAATTGACTGGTTTTGCTCAGTTTGTTAAGTGTGTCATCAGAAACCGAAATTTACCATTCAAAGTAGTTGGCTGATTACATCGCAATGTAATGCATGATGCACAAAAACAGACATGTTAACCTCACAGGTATTCTCAACCTGCAACAGTAATGCATTAGCCAATCAATCTTGGAGGCACCGGATTTCGAGATATAATCAGGTACTGGGAACAAAAAATTAAGAAAGGGTGCATCCTACGGGAGGCAAATAAACAACAGCTTATAAATATCAAATAATAATTAATAATCAATGCCCAAAATATGTATTTATATATTAAAGATATTGAATTGGAGGAGAGGCATTGAATTAAAATTTGTGCTATGGCTGGGATTCAAACCTGTGATATCCTACTTATTAAGCAAGTGCTATAACAACTAAACCAAAGTGGATTACAGATTCCATGATTGCATGTACTGGCTTCCTCCACTACAAATATTCAATTCATGTGGCAGAATTGATTTGTCTAGTAAGCAGGAGGTCCCAGGTTTGAGTTCCGGCTGTAGTACAAATTTTAAACCAGTGCCTCTCCTTTAATTCAGATAACAGCTTGAAACTTCCTGGCAGATTAAAATTGTGTGCCAGAACTGTGACACAAACCTGGGACCTTTGCCTTTCGCGGGCAAGCACTCTACCGACTGAGCTATCCTGACAAGACTCACGGTGCCGCCTCACAACTTTACTTCCGCCAGTACCTCGCCTCCTACTATCCAAACTACAGAGAAGCTCTCCTGCGAAACTTGCAAGACTGGTGGAGTAAAGTTGTGAGGTGGCATCATGAGTCATGTCGGTAGAGCATTTGCCCGCAAAAGGCAAAGGTCCCAGGTTCGAGTCCCGGTTCCGGCACACAATTTTAATCTGCCAGGAAGATTCATATCAGCGCACAAATTCGCTGCAGAGTGAAACTTTCATTCCAGATAACAGCTTGTTGTAGAAAGTACAATAAAGTTGTTTGAACAATATCTAAGTTCTGGTATTAAGGAGGAGCAATGGAAGAAAGATCATTGTTTTATTTGTGCTCATTAACTAAGACTGTTGGAGAAAGTCACTGCAAATTGACTAACATTGTCAAATGAACCCTTCTGACATAAGCCCTAATTGTTGTAGGGAAATCACGGGAAACTTAAATCTGGCGTGTCTAATAAGGATTTGAAATCCCATCCTCCAGGATAAAAGTCCTCTGTCAACCATTATATTTTGTTAATAGAAGTAAAGAGCAGAAGAGAGAGATGAATAGTCTAAATAGTGCAGTACAATGGCATGAGATTCACTCATATTTGACAGCTGCAGTGTAAGAGGATGCCTGCAACACTAATCCCTTGCCTACATCTCTGTACTTACACACCTGCATCGGAGTCACACTGTATTATATGTACACTTGGAGCAATGCCCTCAAACAGAAACTTTTAATCGCCACCTATCTATCTGTTGTCCACAAATATCTTGTTTCAGAAATGATTTTCTTCCTATTGACATTGTACGTTTTATATCCAATCTACTATGGCTGTTGTCACTTATTTTACTGCTCACATAACATTTATTTAAAACACACTAAACTATAAAAAAAAACATTATATTGCTCTTATACAAACACTTTTGCAGTTTCTGAGAGAATTATAGTGGCTGAGTTTTTTATTTCTTCTCCCAGAATTGTTATTCCCTTTCCTAAATCCTTCTTAGTTTTCACTACTGCTTGCACAATGTACAGATTGAATAACATCAGGGATATGTTCCAAGCCTGTCTCTCCTCTCCCAATTACTGCTTCCCTCTCTTGACTTTCATAAGTGCAGTCCAGTTTCTGTATAACACTGATATGTTAAGAAAAACTTTTGTGACCACTTGATGACACAAGGGAGAGATGTATGATATTAGATGATACGAGCACACTTCCTGAATACCTACACATACCTGCCAACTCTCCCAATTTAGGCAGGAGTCTCCTGATTTTTCACTTTTTCGCCCGCCTCCTGCTTTTGTCATTGTTTCTCCCAATTTTTAGCTTTTATCCTGAAACTCAAAATTCGTTTTTTGGCAAAATGGTCATTAGTCTTTATTTCATTCATCACTTTAATTATGTTATCAAAATTCATAGAAATTAGGAGTTGCGCATGTCTTGTGTAACTATTATATGCTCTTTCCGCATATTTGCAAATACATGTGTAGTGTTTCGATGTTGTGCTCTTTTTGAATGTGATTTTTTTCTCATTGTACGTAAATGAAATCACTTCAGTGGTTTTTTAATCGATGGAAATCTTTTGAGTGGATAGTTAGGAGCGTCAGTTTCATAAGCGAAATGCAGAAAGGCAACTTTTGTGTAAACAGCTACTTTACATGATTATTCAATTTCAATTCGGTTGTATGTGTTCCAGTATGTCAAATATAATCCCTTTTTAACCAGTTTTCTGAGCATTATTTGTATTTTGTAATCTTTGTCAATGTGATATTTCCACATCACATGGTAGAAAAAGCGATGTACCGCAATATGTGCAGAGAAAATAAAAAGTTTGTGAGTAACAATAAAATTGCTGAGAAAAGTGAAAGTGATCATGTGATACATGCAGAATGCTTATTTACATTATTTGGTTTAGAATGTGATTTACCAATTAAATGCAATGACCATGCAGGCATTGGTCCCTTAAAATGATCCCAGGTAGCAGTATAGCACAAAAATACAGCTGTGAACTTTTTTGTTTTAATAAAAAAATCAATCACGTTACCTGGGCTTGGCTACAAATAACAATGTAATCAACATTTGGTTCAATGCAAGTGTGTTTTGTAACCATTATATAGCGTTGTGAGATGACAGAAAAAGGCTAAATTCAATTATCTTTTATGTTTATAGTAAAGTGCGCCACAGTTTTTGTAGAACATAACTCCTGATTTTTTTTTTTTTTTTTTTAACTGGATCTCCTCCTTTTTACATGTTGATGGTTGGCAGGTATGCGTACAGTGCGAAACAGTGACATCATCTCATTACTTGTGAAACAACTGCATAGAATCGGAATCTTTGCCTCGCTGAAATGTGTTATGTTACATCAAACGAGAAAACACCATTGTGAAATGGGAACGTGAATTGTAAGGCGATGTTAATAGTATTGGGAATCTAGGAGACTAATCAAACATCTGATCATTGAATGGTAAGAATTTCAAGGGGTCACAGAGATGCCAAGTTTTGAAATACACTATCCGTAATGAGGCAAGAATTTGGGAGGAGGGGGTGTGGTGTACCAGGTCCATACTCCACAATCTATCTCAAGAATTGACAATAAAAATCTCCATTTGATGCTGAACTAAAGTTAAAAAATAATTATTTAGACTCAAGAAGACGGCTACTAAACAATAAATACCTGGGGCAGAGTACGTATGACTTTAGAAGAAAGAATTAGATTGACCTTTACATTCATTTGAGTATGTTTGAAACAGGCTAAAAAAGTGAGAGAACTGATTTAAGTGCTACTGAATAATTGTTTTAGATTCGGTAATGACATAATGACATGAACATTAGGACGACATATCTTAACCTAACTAAAAGTTTATGCCCTCCCAGTACTGAATTTACCAAGGCTCCACGTCAATGTTTGTGTATGCCATATTATATGTACCAAATTAATGATAAAAGGGTACAGTATTGAATTATTTCTGAAGCTATACTGGTTCATAAAATGACAGCAAAAAAGGGTATTGTCAAACTATTGAAATAAATCAAATAGCAAATTCCATAATTTTAGCACAAGCTCCTGTAACACCATAAATTTTGCCTAGAAATCATGATAATTATGGACAAATTGTAATACTTGAAAGTATGAAGTCATAAACCAGCCCTACCATGACACATTTACTCTTTTATAGCTGTTGCAGTGAACACTTCTGTTCCATAATTTTTATACACAATCTCTGACAAAGTTTGGCATATAGTCCTGTAACATTAGCATAGATGAAATATAATAATGGAAAGTCCAGGTTGGAATTAATAATATAGTAAGGACAGTTTACAACTCACCGCAAAGATGTGGTGACGAGCTGCGAAAGGCACATACAAAAGACACACCCATACAACACTTTCAGCTATCGGCCATGGCCTTCTTCAGAAAATAGAACACACACACAGGCACACAACACAGTCATACAACCATCACCTCCGGCTGCCGCACTTCACGTCATGGTGGTGGGGATGGGTTAGATGGGAATCGGCGTGGTTATAAAGCCCTCTGTTGAAAGCTGGCAGGATTGTTGGCTTGGAAGTCGGAATGTGACACCTCCCCTCCCGTCACCGATTTACTCGCCACAGAGCGTGATTCGAAGTGCGGCAGTCAGAGGTGATGGTTGTATGACTGTTGTGTGCCTGTGTGATTGCGTGAGTGTTCTATTTTCTGAAGAAGGCCATGGCCGATAGCTGAAAGTGTTGTATGTGTGTGTCTTTTGTATGTGCCTGTTGCCATGTCTTTGCAGTGAGTTGTAAACTGTCCTTACTATATTATTAGCATAGATGAACTACGGTTACCTTACTGCCTTCTGAAATAGTCACCTCCCATAACTATGCACTGATGAGTTCTGCGGTATGTGTACTGGAAACTTGTACAAAGTCTTCCTTTAGGATGGTAGTCAGTGGCCTTGTCACATTTTATTTGATATCAGGAATATCATCAAATCTCTTTCCTTTCAAAGCATGTTTGAGTTGAGGGTACAGGAAGAAGTCTCAAGGATTGACATCTAGAGAGTTTGGTGGATGTTCACGTCGTAGGACAACGCTCACCCACACAGCCAATATCGCCAAACAGTTCGTGGCAAAAAGGGGGATGGTATACATTGAACATCCACCATACTCACTGGATCTCAATCCTCCAGACTTCTTCCTATTCTCTTGACTGAAACTCACTTTGAAAGGAAAGATAGTTGCTGATATTTCTGACATCCAATGAAATGTGATGAGAGTTTTGAACACCATCTCAAAGGAAAACTTCATGCAAAGTTTCCAGAACATATATTACAGAGCTCATTGGTGCATAGTTACAGGAAGTGACTATTTCTAAGGACAGTACGGTAACTGTTGTTCACAGTTCATCTATGTTAAAGTCACAGCACTATTCACTGAACTTAGTCAGAGGATGTATGGAGGCCTTTATGAGCAGAAGTATAGAATGTAGCCAACAGTCATATCCATTTAACAGTTACACAGGGAGGCTCAATAACCATTTATTGGCAAAGAAACTTGCCAAATTCCCTATGTTAGTTTAATGTAAAGAGACAGGAAATGTTAGCACTTTTTCCTTGATTATTAATACTGTACAAATAGTCTTGAAAAAAAAAAAAAAAAAAAAAAAAAAAAAAAAAAAAAAAAAAAAAAAAAAAAAATATTGCATACTGAAGTAAAAGCAAATCTGCCTTCCTTGACAGCTGGTATTCCCACTGTGAAATAACCAACACGCTTAGGCTTCAAAATGTCAGTTCCAATGCCAAAGCATGATAAACTTTTACTATGGGCAGTGGCGAACTAAGGCTGTTGGAGGCCTGGGTCGGAGGCGAAACGAAAGGACCCCCCCCCTCGACCACTTGGAAATACATGTATTACTATACAAAAGAACTGGAGGCCCCTTCCAGGACGAGAGGCATGGCACAGTCTGGGGGGGGGGGGGGAAGTAAGTCCTTTCCAGGTATTTGAGGCCCCTCAAGACCGGAGGCCTGGGGTGGTCCGCCCCCTCTGCCGCCACCCCCCCCCTTAGTCCGCCACTGACTATGGGCATGGTATTACTAGATGTAACAACCTCCAGCTATTTCCAATGTTACTTCACAGGCCCAAAACTATTAAGAACCCATATTAATTATGTTTAAGTCTCTCTAAGAAGTATTGTGAGCAAAACGTGATAAACAGTCTACAGTAGGTAAGGTTGGTGGAAAGTTAAAATATTACTATTGCTTTGCTTTGTATATTAAAGTGCTATAATGTTTGCCTCATAAAGAGTTGACTCTATATGTGTAGGCTTGTTGAACCTTGCATTTCCAACATGGTTTGTAACTGATTACAGGCACTGTAAAAACTCAACCTGAAAGCAGCAAAATTTCAAGTTCAACATTTTTGTGGAAGAATAGTTGGCAGCCATGTTTACAACCTTACTTCCACTGTGGATGTGCACTAATGGAGATATATTTTCTTTTTGTTGCAGGAAACTGATTCAGACAACTAATATGGAGGATGAACCTCTCTTTATCGAGATAAATGGCATTTATATTCATTTCTTCGCCTAGGTACAATAAGTAAATGTGTTTGTTTGTGTGAGTGAGGAAACAAGTAGAAGCACACTTGTATGTGCAGACAACTACCTGCTCCTTTTCTTCCATTTCAGTGTATCTGTTTGACACACAAACATCTCGTACACTTTCTATAAACATCCTACTCTATAATGATTTTTTTATATGATTTAACTGTGAAACCAGTATTGTAATGCTATAATAAACTACTTTTACTGCAACCTATGTTTCTTTTCCCCCTTTGCCTTATCCTATCCCAGAGAGAGCTAAGACTGGTAGTGGAGGCATTGGCAGCTGTCTATGCTGTGAGTTCGTGCCCTCGTGTGTGAGTTCTGAGTATTTGAAAATTCAAAAGTGTTAATATAATTCTGGGCAACTTGGTGCTCTATTTTCATATGATATCTTTAGGATTTCAAATTAGTCAGCCGTGTACATATCTGCCAACTTCACGGTTGATCTATAAAAATTTATGGAAATTGCACAATTTTACGGATGAACAGTGCTATTTTACAACTTAGCAAACAGAAATTTGAAACTTTACCATTTGATAATCACACCTCTTCCGTACGATCAATTGTTTGCGTGGGTCAAAGGCATGTGAATGATGTCTGATAATTCATTCTTTGATATGATTGGTACTTTTAACAGTGTGTTGGAATTGAATTTAAAGCCGGGATAAGTTCTTTCATGTGAATCTTAGGTGTCAACAGGCACTACTCCGCAAATTCAAAGTAATGATGATCAGTTAGTTATTGACATTCAGAACTAGAACATAGCGATCAATCTCCAGGATATAGATAAATCTCTTTCCTTTTCATCAGTGGGAAAGTACTTTGGTACATACTTTGACAAGTATTGCTTTACTCTCAATGTTAGTCAAAATTAAAGATGAAGTTTTCTTCTGTTCATTTTATCATGGAAAAAGAGGTGAATGAGTTTCAGAAGCAGTTCACAGCTCTTCAGGTAGAAGGTAAGAAACTCTTTTGTTTATTTCATAAAACACATCTTTAAAACCATCTTCTGTTTATTAAAAACCTTATAAAGCATCTAGTTTCTGTCAATATACCATCTTCATAGATAAAAAGGTGTTAAAACTGAATGGTAAAATGCATCAAATAAAATACATCTAGTTGGGACAAACAGGAGTCAAACTGACGTACAGACAAACATTGAGCTGCTGACAGACCCAAAAAAAAAAGACACACAATCCTAAATTTTCGGTCTCGGCCTTCCTCAGACAGAGAACACTCATCCACACAATCACTCAGGCACACTCATCCACACACATCAGCCATCTCTGGCCACCCAACACAGACTGTTTTGGGCGGTGATAGATGGCTGATGTGTGTGGATGAGTGTGCCTGAGTGATTGTGTGGATGAGTGTTCTCCGTCTGAGGAAGGCTGTGACCGAAAATTTAGAATTGTGTGTGTGTTTGCGTCTCTTTTATTTGTGTCTGTCGGCGGCTAAACATTCGTCTTTACGGTGAGTTGTTCCGTATCTACATATTATTATTAACATTCCTTACTGGACCTTCCATTGTTGTTAGTTTGTCACATTGATGATACATGTAACCCACAAATTCAAAACAGAGGCAGTACAAATGTGAGTACAGGGTGTTGTGATCAAAATTAAGACTGGGGTTGCTAGTCTACCAGGATACAGAAGAGACAAACACAAACACAGACCATATGCCTACTTAGAGGAAGATGTACAATTTGTAAAGAAACATATAGTAATTACAGTAGAAAAGATAACAGAGATAAATTCTGAATATTCCAAACAATGTTGCTACAACACATATACATATAAATACTGCCTTCACATCAAAACAAATCCTGTATATTTCAGTAAGTGGCATCACAGTTTTGTCCAAGATTTCCATATTTCATTCAGACTTCCAAAATTCAATAGTTGTGCAATGTATGATTAAAATGAAGTGATCAATAGATGTGAAAAAATTTAGAAAAATAAATATATTGAGGGAATTAAATCAGAAAATCTGAGACACATAATGATAACATAGAAATACAGACAGAAAAGGCAGCCTTTAACAAAGTTCTCCACTCGTCAATAGTTGCATAAGTGGTAATTATGGGCATATAACTTCAGCATTCATGACTTTGCTATTAGACCAGCTTTACATTTCCTTAATAATTGTTCAAATGGAAGCAAGATATCTGTATTTTGTTTTGTTCTTGGGCAGGAGTAGAATATCTAGCTGTCATTCTGACTGAACACTACCCTCCAAGCAACATCTTTTAAACCTAGCCTCTCAGGTAAAATATTCTGGAGATAAAATAGTCCCCCATTCGGATCTCCAGATAGGGACTACTCAGTGGGATGTCATCATCAGGAAAGACAAGACTGGCATCAGTACAGGATTATAAATACAAAATCAGTTGGGGGTATTACAGGAGTAGGTCTGATAATGAGTAAGAAAATAGGAATACAGGTAATCTACTATGAGCAGCGCAGTCATCACATTATCGTAGTCAAGGTAGATACAAAGCTGACACCGACCACAGTAGTACAGGTTTATATGCCAACTAGCTCTGCCAATGATGAGGAGATCGAACAAATGTATGAGGAGATAAAGGAAACTATTCAGACAATTAAGGAAGAGGAAAACCTAATTGTGATGGGAGATGGGAATTTGGTCGTAGGAAAAGGAAGGGAGGAAAAATAGTAGGTGAATATGGACTGAACAAAAGGAATGAAAGAGGAAGGTGCCTGGTAGAATTTTGCACAGACCATAATTTAATTATATCAAACACCTGGTTTAAGAGTCACAAAAGAAGGTAGCAGATGTGGAAAACACTAGGAGAAAGTGGAAGGTACCAGGTAGATTTTATAATGGTAAGATATAGATTTTGGAACCTGGTTTTAAATTGTAAGACAAACCCAGGGGCAGATATAGACTCGGATCATATTTTATTGGTCATGAACTGTAGGCTGAAACTGGGAAGAAAAAAAACCTGCAAAAAGGAGTCTGGACCTGGATAAATTGAAGGAACCTGAAGTTCTTGGGAATTTCAGAGGGAGCTTTAGGCCACAATTGACTGAAATGGGGGGAAATACAACAGTAGAAGAAGAATGGGTAACTTTAAGAAAAGAAATAGTGAAGGCAGCAGAGGACAAAATAGGTAGAAAGGCGAGACCTACAAAAAAAACTTGGATATCACAGGAAATACTAAATTTAATTGATGAAAGGAGGAAATATAAAAATGCAGTAAATGAAACAGGCAAAATTAAGTACATACGTCTAAGAAATGAGATTGACAGGAAGTGCCAAATAGCTAAGCAGGAATGGCTAGAAGGCAAAGGCAAGTCTGTAGAAGAATGTTTAAGTAGGGGAAAAATAGATACCACCCACAGGAAAATAAGAGAGACATTTGAAAAAAAAACAGCTATATGAATAAAAAATATTAGATGAAAAACCAGTTCTCAGCAAAGAAGGGAAAGCTGAAATGTGGAAAGAGTATATAGAGGGGCTCGACAAAGGAGATGAACTTAGAAACAATATTGTAGGAAGGGAGGAGGAAGTAGATGAAGATGAAATAGGAGCTACTGTTCTGAGAGAAGAATTTGACAGTGCACTGAAAGAGTAAAAAAAAAAAGGCCCCTGGAGTGAACGACATTCTCTCAGAACTACTGAAGTCTGTGGGAGAGCCAATCATGACAAAATGGTTTCACCTGGTGCATAAGATGTATGAGACAGGGGAAATACCTTCAGACTTTAAGAAAAATGTAATAATCCCCATTCCAAAGAGAGCAGGCGCAGACAGGTGTGAAAATTACAAAACCACCAGTTTAATAAGTCATGGTTGCAAAAATTTAACACAAATTATTTACAGAAGGATGGAAAAGCTGGTAGAAGCTGACCTCCGAGAAGATCAGTTTGGATTTAGCAGAAATGTCGGAACACGAAAGGCAATACTCATTTTACAGCTTACCATAGACGACAGAGTAAGGAAAGGCAAACCTACATTTTTAGCTTTTGTAGATTTGGAGAAGGCTTTTGACAATGTTGACTGGAATAAACTCTTTCAAGTTCTGAAGCAAGCAGAAGTAAAATATAGGGAGCGTAAGGTTATTTACAACTTGTACAAAAACCATGCAGCAGTTATCAGAGTTGGGAGGCATGAAAGGGATGCAGTTGTAGCTTTTCCCCAATGCTATTCTACTTGTACATTGAGCAAGCTATAAAGGAAAGCAGGGGGAAATTTGGAGAAGGAATTAAAGTTCAGGGTGAAGAAATAATAATATTGTGTTTTGCCTATATATTATAATTCTGTCAGAGACAGCAAAGGACCTGGAAGAGCAGCTGAATGGAGTGGACAGTGTGCTGAAAGGTGTGTATAAAATGAACATTAACAAGAAGAAACAAGGGTAACAGAGTGTAGTCTAAGAAAATCAGATGATACTGAAGGAATTAGATTAGGTAACAAAACAATAAAGGTGGTAGATGAGTTTGTTACTTGGGCAGTAAAATAACTTATGATGGTTGCAGTACGGAGTATATAAAATTCAAAATGCCAATGGGAAAAAAGCATTTTTGAAAAAGAGAAATTTGTTAACATGGAATATTAATTTAAGCATAAGAAAGTCCTTTCTGAACGCATTTGGGTGGAGAGTTGCCTTGTATGTGAGTGAATCATGGACAATAAACAGTGTGGACAGGAAGAGAGTAGAGGCTTTTGAAATGTGGTGCTACAGAAGAATGCTGAAGATTAGGTGGGTGAATCACATAACTTGCTCAGGATAGAGTAGGGTTGAGAGCTGCAGCAAACCAATCTCCAGCCTATAGACCACAACAACAATATTTCTAAATTGTGTAAAATTACTTTACTGTAACTTTTCAAATAATTTTTTGTATGTACTTACTGGTTAGGTAAGTATTTTCACAGACTGGTCACCAGATGGTAAACTATGCCCAAAACATGCAGTGAAATTATAACAAATTAGAGGGCCCATCTAATTCTTCACACCGTTAGTGGAATGACAAAAAAGTTGGGAACAAATGGAAGTAAAGTTGAATGTTTACACATAGCCTTCTTCAGAATCAATCAATCTAAGTGTTTAAAAGTGCCAATGAAAGAACTTCATCTGCTGAGTGTTGTTAGGTCAAAAAGAAATGCATACCTTAATTAGAACCGAAGATATTGTAAAACAAACTGATTAAAATATTCATTACAAGGACAGAAGGATAACACATTTGAATAAAAATAAAGGATGGAGAGACTTAAGTTAATTCTGATACTGTATGACAAATCTGTGAATGAATACCTTTCGTTTAAATAAAAAATGAGGGAAATTGGCTGGGTACTTTGGCCTGGCCAACTAACTTTAGTTTTCATAGATTCTTTTAATATATAAGATAATCTACATTCAATAGCCAGATTAGAGATTATTGCAGCAACCTAAAAGCATTTTTAGAATCATTTTTATACTTCCTGTATATTTTTCATCTTTGTTGTGTTGGGGTTCAGAATTCTAGGATGAAGCACCCATCGGGTATAAAGCAAGAAACTAAAGTTTCATTTAAGTTCAAAGTAAAACAAAAACTGCCTGGTTTATAAAGTATTAGAGAGCTGAAAATTATTTATAGCTAGACAGCAAGTAGCAATATACATTGTAAAAAGGAAACTAATATTATGCAATTAATGATGGAAATTCTCCTCGGAGATGATAAATTCATTTTCAAAAGAGATAGACAGGCTGAGCAGTATTTACCTTTGTGCTGTACCGCCAATAGTGACACAAATGAAGAAAA
Source organism: Locusta migratoria (assembly GCA_026315105.1). Taxonomy (NCBI): domain Eukaryota; kingdom Metazoa; phylum Arthropoda; class Insecta; order Orthoptera; family Acrididae; genus Locusta; species Locusta migratoria. The sequence goes on along the minus strand of CM048754.1, from coordinate 54,797,397 downwards.
AGAAAAAAAAGGACAAGCTATTGGAAAACATTTCCTTCTTCAGGTGGGAGAGAAGAGAAGAAAAAATGATGAGGTAATTCAGGGGTAAAGAAGGGCAAGGTAATTCACAACCTAGGTCATGGGGGTGGTTTTTCAGAAGTGTGGAAGTCAGAGATACTGCATATTAGTACTGAGCAAAGCCAGAGAGTATATATATAATCAAAGAGGAAAGATCAAGCAGTAAAGAGAAGAGAAGATGAGTGAACGAATGATGCTGAGGGGTGTAGGATGGGTGGGGGGGGGGTGTCTAAAACGTTTATGATTAACAGAGAAAGATGGAAACACACACACACACAGACGAGAGAGAGAGAGGCAAGGAAGGGATAATGAATAGGTGAGCTGAGTATGGAGGCTCACCTATTCATACTCAGCTCACCTATTCATTATCCCTTCCTTACCCCCCCCCCCCTCTCTCTCTCTCTCTCTCTCTCTCTCTCTCTCTCTCTCTCTCTCTCTCTCTCTCTCTCTCTCTCTCTCTCTCTCTCCCGTGTGTGTGTGTGTGTGTGTGTGTGTGTGTGTGTGTGTTTCTGCTTGATCTTTCCTTTTTGGTTATATATATATACTCTCTGGCTTGGCTCAGTACTAATATGCAGTATCTCTGACTTCCACACTCCTGAAACACCACCCTCATGACCTAGGTTGTGAATTACCTTGCCCTTCCGTTCCCATCCTTTTTTCTTCCCTTCTCTCCCACCTGAAGAAGGAACTGTGTTCTGAAAGCTTGTCCTTTTTCGTCCCTTTTTTTCTTTTTCTTCATTTGTGTCACTATCGGCAGTACAGCACTAATATTATGCAATGTAGATAACTGTTGTGGAACTTACTGGTAGGTTAAAACAGCGTGTGGCTCTGGGATTCGAACAGGTAATGTTGTTTTCACTGACTAAGATACATGGTACAACTCATAGCATGTCCTCAGATCTTCAGTTCCAGCTGCACAGCTCTCCCACTCTCCACATTCCACAGAAATTCTCCTCACTATCTGTGAAAGAAAGAATATTGTGGAGAAACAGCTCAAAACAGATTATTGCAGATAATGTCACAAAAAAATATGATTCTTTTGAGAACAAGAAAGTAACCTGTGCAACATTATTAGATTTGAGGAAAACTTTCAACGCTGTCTCCTATAGAATGGTACTTCAGAGTTGGTGAGAGTGTACTGCACCTTATCAAGTCATACCTAAAAAATAGAGAACAGTTAGTAGCTATAAACAATCAACCATCAGACTGCCTACCTGTCACGAAAGGAGTCCCACAGGGCTCAGGACTTGGTCCTTTTCTGTTTGTAGTATATATAAATGATTTATCCTCAATCTTATCATGCGAAGCAGTTCTGTATGCAGTTGACACGACTCTCATAATACAAGTCGATGATCTGGAGAAATTTCGGCACAACATAAACACTGCAATGGACAGATTTACCAGTTGGTTCCAAGCAAACTGTTTACAAATAAATAACAGTAAAACAGAAGAGAGAGTTTTCAATTTAACTACCTGCAATGAAGAGCTCAAATTAGTTAAATTACCAAGTTTTCACCTAGATCAAAGACTCAGTTGGGTGGGCCACACAGAAAAACTGTGCTTCAAATTGTCTCGAGTAATTTAGCTAATGTATAAATTGAGAAATCATGTAAGCTTAACTCTATTAGGGTATGAATATTTTGCATTGTTCCATTTCCATCTTACTTATGAAATTCTTCTGTGGGGAATCAGCTCTGGGGCAAAAACTGTTTTCAAATGTAAAAAAAAGGAGGGGGGGGGGGCATCTTACGTATAGCAGCTCTTACTTCAAGCGAATCATGTAAAGCTCATTATGAAGAGCTTAATATCATGATAGTTCCCAGCCTCTATATTTATTGCTGCCTCCTCAGTGTCAAAGAGAACTTATTGAGTTTGACCTAAGATGTCAATATATCAACACAACTCAAGAACTGGACAATTAGTTGATATACCATACAGCAGACTGCCAAAGGTTCACAACAGCCACAGACATCTTGGCCTCAAACAATTCAACAATCTCCCAAAAAATGCCCATTCTGTCCCCTACAGTACACTTAAAAACGTTTTAGCAGATTGGTTTAAGAAAAAAGTGTATTATTCAGTGGAAGAAAACCTGGAATCAGATGTAAGTGACAAACTTCTAACCAGTACCTGCCACACCACATTGAAACACATTAGAAGAATAGCGAAAACAATTAACCTAGCTGCAACAAATGGTGTTCTCACAGGTTTTTACATATATACTCATAAGATAATTTGTGAACCTGTATTATTAATGTTATATCATGAAATTGTATATGTTACTGAGCCTAGTCCATTGGTGTTTATGTAATTTGTTGCACTGATAACATGAAAAATGTTCGAAGGTGAATAAATAAATAAAGACCACCATTATGGCAGGCAAGCTTCTTTCTCTGAATATGATCTGCATTGACTGAAATTCGTTACAAAATAAAATTAGATGTCTGCAGTCCGAACTATTTTAATTTTCTTTATTAAACTGTCCAAAATACACTGGTCCTTTAGAGCATGGGTGTCCATCTGAAAACAAACATACAGCTTTCTTCCAAACTGCACTCGGCGGTTAACGATTTGTCTGTTCATGGCAGGCTGATGTGTCCATTATGCTCTGAGCAGTACTGCCAAATGGTGTAAGGACTGATGACTGTGCAAATTCAAATCTTGAAATGTACTTTGTGCTCAATACAATCGTAAGTTTAATAAAAGACACAAATTTTATCTCAATCAAATGAACAAATACTAAGAAGCCTTACTTCAGATGCAAAAATACATTGTTCTATAATGGAATAATTCATCCACTGACACATTATACTTAGTCATTTCACTGCTGAAGGAGAATTCTCAAGGAAGTGGAATCAGTCTAGTCTTACATCAACAGACAAAAGCAACTACTGCGTAAAGTACCACTAGTATTAATCTATACAAAGTAATCATTGTATAAGTACCTTCAAATTACTTTATATACACTACTAGCCATTAAAATTTCTACACCAAGAAGAAATGCAGATGATAAACGAGTATTCATTGGACAAATATATTATACTAGAACTGACATGTGATTACATTTTCACACAATTTGGGTGCATAGATCCTGAGAAATCAGTACCCATAACAACCACCTCTGGCCGTAATAACAGCCTTGATACGCCTGGGCATTGAGTCAAACAGAGCTTGGATGGCGTGTACAGGTACAGATGCCAATGAAGCTTCAACACAATACAACAGTTCATCAAGAGAAGTGATTGGCATATTGTGACGAGCCACTTGCTCGGCCACCATTGACCAGACGTTTTTAATTGGTGAGAGATCTGGAGAATGTGCTGGCCAGGGCAGCAGTCGAACATTTTCTATAACCAAAAAGGCCCGTACAGGATCTGCAACATGCGGTCTTGCATTATCCTGCTGAAATGTAGGGTTTTGCAGGGATCAAATGAAGGGTAGAGCCACGGGTTGTGACACATCTGAAATGTAATAGCCACTGTTCAAAGTGCCATCAATGCAAACAAGAGATGACCAAGATGTGTAACCAATGGCACCTCATATCATCACGCCAGGTGATACACCAATAGGGTGATGACGAATACAGGCTTCCAATTTGTGTTCACCACAACGTCGCCAAACACGGATGCGACCATCACAATGCTGTAAACAGAACCTGGATTCATAAAAAAAAAGACGTTTTGCCATTCGTGCACCCAGGTTTGTTGTTGCGTACACCATCGCAGGCGCTCCTGTCTGTGATGCAGCATCAAGGGTAACCGCAGCCACGGTCTCCCAGCTGATAATCCATGCTGCTGAAAACTGTTCGTGCAGATGGTTGTTGTCTTGCAAATGTCTCCATATGTTGACTCAAGATTCGAGACATGGCTGTAAGATCCGTTACAGCCATGCAGTTAAGATACCTGTCATCTCAACTGCTAGTGATGCGAGGCCGTTGGGATCCAGCATGGCATTCTGTGTTGCCCTCCTGAACCCACCGATTCCATATTCTGCTAACAGTCATTGGAACGGGAGCAACAATGTCGCAATACAATAAACCGCAATCATGATAGGTTTTAATCCAACCTTTATCAAAGTCAGAAACATGATGGTATGCATTTCTCCTCCTTACACGAGGCATCACAACAACATTTCACCAGGCAACGCTGGTCAACTGTTGTTTGTGTATGAGAAATTGGTTGGAACCTTCCTCGTGTCAGCATGTTGTAAGTGTTGCCACCGGCACCAACCTTGTGTGAATGCTCTGAAAAGCTAATCATTGGTATACCACACTATGTTCTTCCTGTTGGTTAAATTTTGTGTCTGTAGCACGTCCTCTTTGTGGTGCAGCTATTTTAATGGCCAGGAGTGTATGTATGTTAAGAGAAAACTGCTACTTCGGGAAAAAAGCTACTATTCCTCTTCCTTGACTGCTAAATTGATAGCCAACATGCAATGGAAATATATTAAACTTTGTAGCTACACAGGCCTTACCTTATCAATGATGTCAGTGTAGATTCTTAATAGGATTGCAAACATCACTAATGCTGTGTATATTATATTACATTTCATTCAAAATTACTTTATTCTAGAGTCACCATAAACTTCTTAAGGATATACGTATTCTTCAAAATATGGACAAGGCAAACCATATCATATGAAGATAGACAAATACACATTGAAATATGGATGACAATCAGGAAGGCAGAGTGTGAAGATTTATCAGAGAAGCATTCTGTAATTCTAATTTTTGCGGTATGTGAAAGCTGTCAGTTGCAATAATAAGTGTCCAGATACTCTCTGACTAAACTACACACACCCTTGATATGTTTACATCAAGAAATATTGCTGTCCAACATTTTAATATACGACTGATTTTGTAATTACTAATAGTGGTGTTCAAAACGAGCTAAAACTTTAAAGTACAATTTAGTACCCCTTTTTACCATAATTTACCATGGGTACCTTGAGGAAGGAATTGTTCCTAGTGTTCCTAGGAAGACAGGCAAGACTCACTCATCTACTACATGCGAATTAAAACAAGACACCTTGTGGAAAAAAACTAAACTGCTCATTTTAAGTAGTAATCACCACAACTGTTACTACATCTGACCCACTGAGAGACAAGAAGGCCAATTTCTCCAAGCACAAATGTGAATGGAGGAAACTATGGGAATCGCGTGGGGAGAAATTGGCACTGGAAAAATTTTGGTGGTCTCTATCCCGATATGGAATGATGTCATTTTTCATCAACCCTCAGTTGAACGTGCCACAGTATTCACACTGCAACTTTTAGTTTACTGAATCACCATACTCCGGTGGTAGCAGTCGACTTACATGGAATCTAGTATTTCATATTTGTCATATATGGAGCATGTTTCGCCTAGTTTGAAACCAGACCTGGCCATTATTTAATTGCAACACTGTTATTAGCTTGCGATCACCCTCTGCAATGTGTTTGCCGCCAATTGCCTTATCACCTAAGTAATTTTTGCATACAATTTTCAATATTTATTCTTATTTACAGTTTTAGTTAGGTATTTATCTATTTGTTCCTAGTGTTTGTGATATTGTAAGGGATCCTGAAGAGATGCTACAAATACTATCGGAAGAGGAAATTATTGAAACTGATCACCACAACAGTGATTCTAAATTGTCATAGGTGGCAAAAGTTGGCCAGGAAACTGTTATACTTGATGTTATGGCAGGTTACTGCAAAATGTATTTTGGGAAAGACAGTGAAACTCTTTTGATTAGTCTGCCCCTAATGATAGGAAGAAACAAGAGCTAAAAACATTGTTACAGCTTCGCCTGGGTCAAAAGGGAGTGCAGTAATTCACATTCACATTTAGAAGCATTTCATAACTCGTACCAACAATTGTAATAAATATCTGAATAAAATATGTTACCATATGTTATTGTGTATGGTATCTCACCTGATCCCCAAATTGTTTTGAGCAGTGTATTTTCTTTCCTGATGACAACACGCCCAACGCTTTCCATTAATCTTTTATCCTCTGACACTCTGAGGGGACTTAGAAGATCACAATTTACATAGGAGCCAATTTCTAAAAGGATCATCCATTGAAACTATTATCCTTTACTCAAATTTGATAATATGAAACAAATCTCTGTCACTGCAGGCTCTTTGATGTCCATATTTTGGGAGGAAGTACTATGCACCAAAAGAAGTAAGAAGGTGTCTGGTAAGCATGAGTTGCGAAATCCACGCCTTACAACTATGAGCCCTTCACCTGTAATGGTGTGAAGCACTTTTCTTATACTGCTCATAGCTCTTCAGGTATGCATTTTGAGAGATCATGTTTATTAGAATTTATTTCCTTTGCTTGGTCCTTAGTACCAGTGGCAGTGTGTGGTATTGTTGCAGTGTTGCACAACTCCCAGTTTATTAGAGTATGTGTGTTCCATTTTCTTATATATTTTTTTGTTTAGGAAGCTTAATCTGTACCATGAAATATGTTATCCTGTAATGGGCCATACACCGCTGCCCACATCAGGGGATTTGTAGTCCTCCTGCATCTCTCTGGCGGACAGCTCAACCCACTATAATTGTGGCTCTGGCGAGTCCACACCTGACCATAACAAGTGCTCTAGTGACATCACAGAGGGTTCAGTCCGCATGCAAACTCCCTGCCCAAAATCAGTTCCAATCCTTGCCCTAGGTGGCACCGCTCTACAACTGATGCTTCTCCCAGCGTTCTTTCTCATTGGTTATGGATTCTACCACTCAAAGTTTTACCAACACTGACATTACTCACAACAATTATGAGTTTATTTCATTCACAAATTTGTTTTTAGGGTAGGCACATATATAATTTATAGTTTCATCACTCAAAAATAGAACATATATTCAATGCTAACATTGTGACATTTATAAAAAGTGCCTAGAATAAGGTAAAATGATTGTTGGTATTACTGCAAGTCTGTGTTTTTTCTCAAAATCTTACTCATAGAAGTTGTGATGTTTCTTTCCAGTTGTGTGTTTTGGTCCCTGATACTGCAGTTTCTTAGATTTTGCTGCATTTGATATGTTCTATACAGTAAGGACTAGCGGGCCACATTATGTTCTAGCTTGTAGAGTACAAGAGAAAATTAATAGCATAAATATTTCCCTAACTTCCTGGTGAGGTCTACCTTGCTGTAAAGAGGCCAAGCCAATGATTACTAATTTTAAATATTATTCAAGATATTAATACTGGAAATCTGGTATAAAAGAGCATTTTAGATGGATGTTTATAAAAATGCTATGTGGCTGTGAAGTTAAAAATGCCTGTAATTTGGCATGGTACTCCTCATGATCTATCATTACTGTTCTTTCCATTCTTTTAAATGACCAATGAATTTCATTTCTACTAGGAATGTGGCTCATTACTTAATGACAATTGTTAATAAATTGTAGCATGCACTTTCCCATATTTTTTTCTTTCATAGACATATATTTAATTTTAAACAGGGCCATAAATTGGATTTGAAATAATTTAATTTTGTGACTTTCATACACCATGAATTCTAGGGATGTTTACATCACGATGACTGTAAAGAAACCATGTGCCGAGAAAGAATTATCTAGCTTCTAAGTGTTTGTATGAAAGTGTAGACTAACTTTAAAACTTCAGTGTAACATCCAAATTCAGGTGCCAATGGCCACCACTGCTCAGTGCCTTCGTCCAAAATATGGAAAGAAAAGAGTTTGCAGTAAAAGAGATTTGTTTTACAGTACTGATGTTATGTATGTGCTTACAGCCTCATGGGACAACATTTTCAAGCATGGGTTCCTCTGAAACACTTGTTCTACTAAGTCCCCTCTACATACCCTCAATATTTTTCAGTTTATATTAACATTTACTCTGTGTTCTCAGTAAGGGATTCAAATAATTGTGTGTGTCAAGAAACAATAATGTGCTTATATTGATTTAGAACTTCAGCTCAGTGAAGATAATAAAATTAAAAATTCAAGCATCCCCTCCACAGAATCATTTTCTTTCGCCTTGACTGTGAGCCTACTACAATCATTCTTCATGTGATTCACAATCATACAATTGGTTAAATTGTGGCATAAGGTGCTAATGATGGCAACAAAATGTTCACTTTATGAGGATAATTAATTTACTGATTTGACAATGATACATCAAGAACCTCTTAACCTCAGAACAGCATCAATTATTTATTTCATGCTTAACATAAGAGATTATTCCCATCTTCTATGTAAATGAGTTTTAAAAGAGTGTTCAACAGCAACTGCCAACATACAACCACACAATACACTTAGTTTCAGTGCGGGCAGTGGCGGGTTGGACCAAGACTGTTTTGGCTTCCCTGAGAACTGCCAACATCACCACAATGTGCTATTACTACAGTAAGTAAAATTTTACTTCCTGTCCCTGTAGATGGATGGACTTTGAAAGGGATTAAACTACAAAGGTTATCAGTCCCTGGAGATTTACATTGGAAACATCAACAACATGGTAGAAAATCTTTGCCAAGATGTTAATATTCTTATACATCCAAAACACGAAGAACGATTTGATTAGTGTTCCGTACAGACAATGAAGTAAATAAAGGCTGTACCTGCTCTAGTTGACAGGTTCTTGTATGTACCCTTATCGGTTCAGTAATTTACCTCTTAAAATGAGGATTTCATGACAACATCTGTGTTGTCACGCAGTTGGCTAATACCAATGTTGCGTAATTGTTGGCTTTCCTCATCCTTTGCCAACATTGTTAAGCGAGACCACTGGGATAAAAAATTGAAATTTAACCAGTAAAAATTTACCATAAAATTTATTTTGTTATTGATGATTTTGACAGCTATAAACTGTATATTATTTGTTCAGTTCAATCTAGCTTGAGCTGAATTTACTTCCTATTTTCATGTGGCATGTGAAAAATCTTGAAACATGACTTGTGAAAGTGAAATGTACACCCTGTTAAGGGTTATGCTCATAGAGCTTAATGTAATACATACAATCCTGATGAAATATTATGGACTGCAGTGATTAATGGTCATGATCAATTCATTCCTATTTTCTTTAACTGTAGGACATACCATTTACCTTAAGTAATCTACAAGGACTAAAACACAAGAGAATAAAAAGGAAAGGTGTCAGCATCCTCTCAAATGTTTAATAAGTACCTGTAGATGAAATGCATGATTAAGGAAAAGAAAACTTAAGAGGAATGATTGAAAAACCATTACCCACACTAACATAAAAGTGACCTTTCAATTTTTAGAAAGCAATACTAAAATAAAACCTGTGAAAGCAGCAGTCATATGCTTTTTATAATTTGCGATATTGAATCAATTTCTATTATTTCGCTGAATGTATTGATTCCTGGATCAAGCCAAGCTACCGGCGTGTTTATTGGCAAGGAAAAAGTCTCAAATAATTATAGGCCTACACCATCACTTGTTAATTTGCCGATATTCACCACCACATGGGTCAAATTACAAAAGTAACAAATCGGAAAGACTGGCCGCAAATCATTATCTCGTTCAAAAGTAGTTTCAGGTCGCAGAAAGCTGCAGACAGAAAAGTTTGGGTTATGTTACGTACACCGACTGTGTATGCTATTTAGTAAATTAGTGTCACTTTAATTACAATGCATTTAAACTTAAAACTATTTGAGACAGTCGCAGTCAGCGTTTAGGTACGACCTTATACAGTCGCATCCGAAATGCTGCAAAGTCAAATAAATATGATGCCGGTAATGACTTATTGCCGTCGTGTACCGTCATTAATTTAAACAAGTTCATCGTGTTTTACACTTCTAGTATAATGCAATGCATAATATTCGATACAGTTTGCCCAAGAAAACATAAATACATTATATGAAGCAAGAAGATAACGCAAGCGTTCTGTTACACAGTACTAAATGGGAAATATATCTAATTACAGACTACATTGATGATTCACGATTAATTTCTATTTTGGAAAATACTTTCGCGTCGTTATCTCGGTAATGGTATTTCCACGGGAAAACGTAGCTGTATCCATATGTATGACGAGCGATTGGCGGAGTTCGGCTGCACACGTGTGATTACGTCAAATGTTTAGTTTGTAAGATTCTTTTTTACGAAGGTTTTAATTGCTGTGTATGGCCGATCAATACTGTTTTTAAGTTAGGTATACGTCAAACAAGTGTAAGTTTCAGGTACCTCGTTTCTCCGAGTCTTCATCATTTTGGCTTGGTTTAAAGTTCGGGACCTTGTTACAGAATATGTTCAGTGTAGCTTTTGGCATCAGTCATTTGCGCCTGGGCTCGAGAATTGCGAACCTGATCTAATTCTGTTCAGCTGAGGTCTTCTGATTGATTCAGGACCAGCGGAGAAGAATAATTTCAAGTACAGTGGTACGGCATTAGTTAAGTAAATAATATAAGTGATATTCAGTTAAGGTGCAACATAAATTATTTCTTCATGTCTTTAATAGCATAATGTAATGTAATGTAATGTTGTCAATAGCCCAGAACGTAATTACAAATGGCCAAGTTATTACGACTATCGACTGATGTGAAATCGATTTTGTTGCAATTTGATGTTAATCGACCTTGCCGTTGGTTTTCGACTATCCTTGGCAACAGTTCTATAAAGACCAAATTCCAAGGTTTGAGCAAGCACGATACGCTCCTGTATCGGTGGAGGCAGTCTGTTGTAGGTACGCAGAGCGGTCAACACATTCGTTCGCATTTAGCAATGCCGAAGCCAAAGAAAGTTTGTATCATTGGCTCCGGTAACTGGTGAGTCGCGTTTCTGCATGATCTGTGTTCTTGTTGTGCTTCAAACACACCGTGTCACCATCCAAAAATTAAGCATGTTACCAACGATGCAGATGTGTTTGAACGACGGTCACTCATGAAATATAGTTTAGTAAACCGGGTAAAAGGGATTGCTGTTTTTCTGTTGCGTGTCATCGCCTTAGAATGGCATAGTATGTTTCTTTTCGTTTTGTTTTTAGTTGCGATGTTAGCATGTCTAACTAACTGTGTAGAAATTTGTAAAAATTTAGATTACGCACTACACGTATGTCTTAGCACAGTGCATGTTGATTTCATGATATAAATACTCTGCATTTATAAAACTTCTAGTTGCACCGTGCTTTTCATACGATTACTAATTTTGTTTCACTTGACATTAGTTGTCAGTGTTGTAGAGATACGTAATCATGAACAGATAGAAAACGCATCCATACAAAGTACTGACCTTCAGCCCCGTGAGAATATCGGAACAACAAGGCTTCACAAACCATTTAAACATCATTGGCATGACGTATAAAAACTTATTTAGGAGTAACTGTTTAAAAAGTCATGTCTGTCTTTAGTCTTACTTGAGATGCAAAATACTTGTAGGTAGTTGCAGCGTTTAAATGTTCACGCGCGTTGTTTATACAGGAAACGCGCAGAACATTTCGGTGTGCTGGACGTAGTACGTGGAAAAAGTGCTGCAGCTGTGTTACCTACAGCTGAGAGTTGAAAAGCTGCTGCACTGTGATTGCTTGTGCCATTACATACAAATTAAAAATTCTAAGGTACAATCGCACATTAAACCTACAACATACGACCCCTCCCCCGCCCCAGCGACGCGACCACCAAACACACTCACACTAACTAGAAGCTATGAAAAACGAGAATATAAATGGGTATAAAATAAGTGGTTTTTTTCCGTTACTCATAGTAGATTGTAATTTCAATGAAGAAATGGATTAAATAATTCGTTTATGAATAAAACAGAATACTTTGGGTTAAATTTTACTTACATCAGTGATGCAGCAGATTACTAATATTGGCAACAAAATATTACCTTTATGATATTAATTTACTGACCAGACAAGGGTACTGTCAGCTGTAGTGCAGGAATAGATTTATTTTATGACAAAAAAAAAAAAAATTCTCTGTCTATGTAATGGGTTTTCAAGAGCATTCAGTGTTTGTTCCCGTTATCGGCACACTACGCTGCCGATGCTCCAAGTAAAATTTTGACACTCCCTCTCCTCCTCCTCTTTGAAGCTGATACACCTGATACGAATAGTACTGGTGCAAAAGTAGACTATGAATTACAGTACAAAACTTAAAAAATCTTTCCCCTATTGTTCATAAAAATAAGGAAATAAGTGTGAAAGTAAACTTTATGTCCTGGTAACAGTTTGAATCTCCAGAAATAGGGCCCTGTAGTAAAGGGAACAGTAAATTCCTTAAGCTGTAACAGCTGAAGGTCTATAGATTAAGCCCAGGACTTTTAAGAACTTTCTAAATGCATTAATTGGCATGTAGCTTCGTTCAGGATGTGGGCGACGATTCAGCTGAGAAGAAAAAAAAAGCCTTAGTTGTGGCTTAGGAAGGGCATATCCTCCCAAAGATGGTCAATGTTATGGTTTACCAATGTGTCATAAATCTGTATGTAGTGCCTCCTGTGAGCTGTATTTGCAGTTTGGACATGTATTCTTGCAGTACAGCAGCCCCTTGAAGGTGTGAATATGATCACCTACTCCTTTGCATCAGTTGTCATGAAAATCATTCTACACATTCACCAGATTGCCCCCGTTTTCTTAAATACTTGGCTTCTTCTGAAAGTAGTCTCTCCTATTCCTATTAATGGAATGTACTGGTGGTACGTAAATCACAACAGCACAGCTAATTATAGCAATATTTCGGTTAGACTGCTAGTTTTCCACGTAGTCATCAATATTCATTATGCACCTTTTCTTGTAAAAATTGGAATCGGCTGAGGCTAATCACTACTTATGGTGACACCATGTCTCATCTTGGGTGACAATGCTATCAGGAAAATTTCACCTTCAGCTTCATATGGATCCAGCAGGTCCCCACAAATTTCCGTTTGATGAGTTTTTTCGTCTTCTGTAATCATATGTTGAACCCATCTTACACAGACTTTGTGATAACTAAAGTGTTCCAACATAGGTTCCAAGGCATTAAGCTGGAATTCAGGTTTGCACACAATTCTCTGGTTATTATCTTACAATCAGCAAGGACGAGTAGATTGAGAGGGATGACAGTTGTGCTGGGTCTTCTGCGCCATGTCCTCGTCATGCATGTCCTTTTCACTGTCTTGAAAGTCAGGCCCGTGGTATTGGCGTAAAGCGCTCGACTGGAAACTGAATTGTTCCAGTTTCGAAACCTTGTCGGACATCAGATTTTTTCAGTCTGCGTTTCAACCCATACTTCACGTCTCACCAATTGTGAGGAGTCACCAGAAACGACATGTGGTTTTGATTCCACATTAAGCTGTAGGTCCCTTTTCACTGGTTGGATAACTGGGGTAGGCTAGGGACATGCAAGTCGCCTAACTGGTGTTCAATTGAAAGACTTGTACCAGGCCAATGAGCTACAGAAATTATTTATTATTACCGTCTTGAAAATGCTGTGCCCATTGCATCACATCGATCATATCCATTGTATCTCATCAGCAGTGAGGAATTCTCTAATATCACTGTTTTCATATGCGTATCCATACCAGATTTCATTTTGGAACAGTTCACTGCTGGTGCCATCTACTGCAGAACATAGTAAACACCTGCAAATGATAGAGGAAGATCCAAGCATTAGCACTACACCAGTGACATCTGTCGTGGACATCCAGTCACCACAAAAATAGGAAGCATTACTTTCAAATTGACCCTCGTAAATTACTAGAGTAGGCTATAATTCTCTCAATCATTTACCCTACACAGAGGTGTGACAGAAACTGACACGATCATCTCTGCTTCTGTTAGGTCCTTTCCTCCCCCTGGTTGTGCCATGTCTAGCCCCCTCTATGTGGGGCCTGTGCTCTTTGCTATGGGTGCCACTCCCCCTTCCTGGCCAGAGACGTATTCCTCTTTTGGTGCCTCCTCCCAGTGTTCCCCCAGGTCAGACGACTGCTTCCTAAAGTCGGCAGCTCGAGCTCTGAGGTCATCTGCTCTTTTTCAGTTCCAGACCTTGCAGAAGTCCGTTCCCTCCTGCCCTCCTCGACATACGAAAGAGTAGGAAGAGGTATGTCTCAGGACGAGGCCCTTCTGATACCGCTGGAGGTGCCAACTCTCATTTGCAACTTGAGTCTGATCTATTGTTTACAGATGTCATCCTGCCCTTGTCGGTGACCCAGCAGTGTGACCTCTTTCTCCCTGTTTTCTTCCCTCTTGATTCCTGTTCTAGGTTTATGCAATGAAATTTTAATGGATATAATGGTCATCTTCCTGAGAGGAAATTACTAACTTCCTTTCACTCTGTAGGTTGTTGTTCTACAGGAATCATATTGTACTGATGGTCACTTACTAGCACAATGAAGGTTCTGTAGTTTGTTGGATCTAGGATGCTCCCCTGTGGGTTTCTGGTGACCTATCTGAGTTGGTCTGTACACATGGATTCTTCTTTATCACTTTGAAAGTGGTTGCCATCCAGGTTCAATTACAACTTATGGTCACAATTTGCAACCTCTGCTTTCCTCCTGATAGGTTACCTGCATCTGTTACCCTCTTGCAAACAACTGCACTTCCTACTTGGGACCATTGCAGTTCTCATTCGTGTAGTTGAGACTATCTCATAGACCAGATTCTTGCAGAACAAGACCTATGCCTGTTTAGTGATGGTACTCCCACCCATTTTAGTGCAACTTGTGACCCCCCCCCTTAATGTCTATTTCCTCCCCCCCCTCTAAGGTCTATTTCCCCCCCCCCCCCAAAATTTAACTCGCCCCCCCCCCAAAATTTAACTCGCCCCCCCAAAATTTAACTCGCCCCCCCCAAAATTTAACTCGCCCCACCCCAAAATTTAACTCGCCCCCCCCCCCCCCAAAATTTAACCTCGCCCCCCCCAAAATTAACTCGCCACCCCCCAAAATTTAACTCGCCCCCCCCCAAATTTAACTCGCCCACCCCCCCCAAATTTAACTCGCCCCCCCCCAAATTTAACTCGCCCCCCCCCCAAATTTAACTCGCCCCCCCCTCCCCCAAATTTAACTCGCCCCCCTCCCCCAAATTTAACTCGCCCCCTCCCCCAAATTTAACTCGCCCCCCCCCCCCCCAAATTTAACTCGCCCCCCCCCCAAATTTAACTCGCCCCCCCCCCCAAATTTAACTCGCCCCCCCCCCCCCAAATTTAACTCGCCCCCCCCCCAAATTTAACTCGCCCCCCCCCCAAATTTAACTCGCCCCCCCCCAAATTTAACTCGCCCCCCCCCAAATATAACTCGCCCCCCCCCCAAATATAACTCGCCCCCCCCCAAAATATAACTCGCCCCCCCCCCAAATTTAACTCGCCCCCCCCCAAATTTAACTCGCCCCCCCACAAAAATTTAACTCGCGCCCCCCCCCCCCCCCCCAAAATTTAACTAGGGCCCCCCCCCAAAATTTAACTAGGGCCCCCCCCCAAAATTTAACTAGGGCCCCCCCCCCAAAATTTAACTAGGGCCCCCCCCCAAAATTTAACTAGGGCCCCCCCCCAAAATTTAACTAGGGGCCCCCCCCCAAAATTTAACTAGGGCCCCCCCCAAAATTTAACTAGGGCCCCCCCCCCCAAAATTTAACTCGGGGGGGGGGGGGGGCCCCCCAAAATTTAACTAGGCCCCCCCCAAAATTTAACTAGGGCCCCCCCCCCCAAAAATTTAACTCGGGGGGCCCGCCCCCCCCAAAAAATTTAACTCGGGGGCCGCGCCCCCACCAAAAATTTAACTCGGGGGCCGCCCCCCCCCAAAATTTAACTCGGGGGCCGCCCCCCCCAAAATTTAACTCGGGGGCCCCCCCCCCCCAAAATTTAACTCGGGGGCCCCCCCCCCCCCCCCAAAATTTTAACTCGGGGGCCCCCCCCCCCAAAAATTTAACTCGGGCCCCCCACCCCCCCAAAATTTAACTCGGGGGCCCCCCCCACCCAAAAATTTAACTCGGGCCCCCCCCCCAAAATTTAACTCGGGGGGGGGGGGGGCCCCCCCAAAATTTAACTCGGGAGGGGGGGGGGGCCCAAAATTTAACTCGGGAGCCCCCCCCCCCAAAATTTAACTCGGGAGCCCCCCCCCCCAAAATTTAACTCGGGGGGGGGGGGCCCAAAATTTAACTCGGGGGGGGGGTGGCCCCGCCCCCCAAAATTTAACTCGGGGGGGTTGCCCCGCCCCCCAAAATTTTAACTCGGGGGGGGGGGGGGGGGGAGGGGGCCAAAATTCAACTCGGGGGGGGGGGGGCCAAAATTCAACTCGGGGGGGGGGGGGGGGCCCAAAATTCAACTCGGGGCCTCCCTCCCCCGCCCAAAAATTTAACTCGGGGCCCCCCCCCTCCCCCGCCCCAAAATTTAACTCGGGGCCCCCCCCTCCCCCGCCCCAAAATTTAACTCGGGGCCCCCCCTCCCCCCGCCCCAAAATTTAACTCGGGGCCCCCCCCTCCGCCCCAAAATTTAACTCGGGGCCCCCCCCTCCGCCCCAAAATTTAACTCGGGGCCCCCCCCTCCGCCCCAAAATTTAACTCGGGGCCCCCCCCTCCGCCCCAAAATTTAACTCGGGGCCCCCCCCCAAAATTTAACTCGGGGCCCCCCCCCCAAAATTTAACTCGGGGCCCCCCCCCAAAATTTAACTCGGGGCCCCCCCCCAAAATTTAACTAGGGCCCCCCCCAAAATTTAACTAGGGCCCCCCCCAAAATTTAACTAGGCCCCCCCCCCAAAATTTAACTAGGGCCCCCCCCCCAAAATTTAACTAGGGCCCCCCCAAAATTTAACTAAGGCCCCCCCCCCAAAATTTAACTCGGGGGGGGGGGCCCCCCCCCCCAAAATTTAACTAGGCCCCCCCCCAAAATTTAACTAGGGCCCCCCCCCAAAAATTTAACTCGGGGGGGGGGGGCCCCCAAAAATTTAACTCGGGGGGGGGGGGGCCCAAAATTTAACTCGGGGGGGGGGGGTGCCCCCCCCCCCAAAATTTAACTCGGGGGGGGGGCCCCCAAAATTTAACTCGGGGGGGGGGCCTC